>CM022097.1:0-600000 GCA_011114355.1 Carex littledalei | reverse complement strand
TTTAGATCGATTGGATACACTTTTTCACTTTTAAATTTATAAAACCTTAATACACAATGATAGGTCGGTTGCAAGCATACAACCTATCCTTGTAGTAAAATAGGTATCGATCCAAAGATAACGGGAAATATTACTTTTTACTAAATTAATTAATCCTAAAATAGTGCAAATAAAGTAAAAGGGGGGGATTTGTTGTAAAATTGGTTTGGTTGGGTTCAATACCCGAATGAGAGTTTAACTAAACAAAACAATTTAAACAAACAAATAAAAGGAGTTTTGTGATTCAAATGGATAGGAGTCTAGGGGCTATTGGCATACAATCACTTGGTCAAATTCACACTTAATTGGTTTCTAAATTCATGTTTGCAATTATGGGGTTTCTAAGCCGTAAATATAAAAAAGGGTCACTTTCGTGAATTAATGGCGTGCCTAGATAATTTGGATTTCACGATTAAGTCCTTCACCCTATATATCTAGACCATAAGCATAGGTTAGCCTAGTTTATTCCTAAATACCAACACTTCACGATTAAGTTCTTCATATCAATATTCGGTTCAATTCTAGAGGTCCCAATTAAATATGAGGCTTCACTATTAAGTCATTTACCTCAATTCAACCTTTGTTTCTTGTAATTCCGGATTAAGAAATAGATTTGGTCATTTCTAATCTCAATCCTAAGGTTATTCATGTATATAATTTGGTACCATCAATTCTTTGATCCTAGCACCTTAAGTTGGTTAAACCTAAGCGGGACGCTAATTAACAAGCACACAAATTACACAATCACATGAATTATAAAATCAACAAGAACAAACATGCAAGCAAACAATCATCATAAAGAAAATTATCCAAATAAGGTAGATTTAACACAAGTTCATGTTTAAAACCTAAGCCCCTAAAGAGGAAATCTAGCCTCTCATGGGTGCGCTAACATCCAAGAGAAATACAAGAGAAAACATGATGAAAACTAAGAAAAACAAGAAAGAGAATAGAGTACACCAATCTCCTCGCTCGCTGCCCCTTGTCTTCACTTTGCTCGCTCGAGGAATCCTTCAATTCTTCGCTTCAATAGCCTTCAATCACGCAGAGAAGAGAGAAAAATATAAAAAGGTGTGTAGAATTAAAATTAGGTTCCAAGATCATTTCTCATGCTGCCTCTCTACCCATATATAGCTATTTTCGTGCCTTGGGAAGCAATCCCCCAGAATCCAGCAGCAAATATGGAAAGATATCGCGAAATAAGGCAAGATTGGCGTTGGTGCGGCCTTCCTGTAGCCTTCACAAATTCTCTGCGGCCCGCACAAAATTGGAAGTCGGCTGGAAATGGCTAAGGAAAAAGGAATCCTGCGGCCTTCACAAATTCTCTGTGGCCAGCATGAGCACCCGCAGAACTCTCGGACTTTTTAATGCGACCCGCACAGAATTCCTGCGGCCCGCACCAACTCACAGTTTTGCTCTTTTTGCTCGATTTCTGCAATTTAAACAAGGGAAAGGCAGTAACTTGGTTCTTCGGTGCATTCTATACTAACTAAGCTAAAATACAAGGGATTTGGTGCAGTTTTAGAGGTAAAACCTCAACCGAAAGTATATATAATTGAGGCTTATCACCTTCCGATGGCATCAAGGCCTTCTTGTTTTCTTCTTTTTAACCATGATCTTGAAAAATTTAGAAGCAACTTTATCCTGAGTGTGCTTTCCAAAATTCTCAAATACATGTTGAGAGCAGTACCGATGAGCACACTCCACGTTCTCCTCGAACCAACCCAGATCATCATGTATGAACACCTTTTTTATGCCCTTGTGCCGGTCAGACACCACACATATGAATCTATTTGGACCAATTACAAACTCCCGCAACCCACTTCATGAACCACCCCCAATTCTTAAAATCCTCGCTCTCTACCAATCCAAATGCTAGCGGGATTAATTGGTTCTCTACATCATATCCTGTGACAATCAACAACTTATCCTTATATCTGCCAGACAAGAAACATGCATCGATGCTTATAACGGGTCTGAGGTGGCCTACTGCTTGTATACATGGTCCTCATGCCCATGCCAACCTCATGAAATATCGGTACCCTGCCTTTTTTGAAGGCTTTGAAACAAAGGGACAATAAGCCCATAAGACCCCTCTCAACTACCAAATGCCCAGGCAATCGCTAATCTCTACCACGCCACAATTTGTTGTACTTTGGGACGATGCCCTTGTATTTAGAAGCAACCGGGTCACTGATAACTCTGATACTAATATCAACATTTTTTTCCAAAGACATTTTTATGCAATTGGCGACTATAGCGGACGTCAACTACGCATGATCTAACCTAAATGCATCAGCGTGGCATGTGTGCTTTACCTCATTCTTCGTGATGGCCCAAGCATTACTAAAGCCTGTGGCCCAAGCAACCAACCCCCCCACTTGCACCGGTCGCTCTTGCACTTATACCTCATCCTTCATGTGTCGTTGTGTGCCTGTTTGATCTCGATATTTCTCTTTATGTGCCAGTGGTGAATTTTTTCTTTCATTTGATCATTGTCGTTATACGTCATCCTCTCAGAAATTTCGGATCTTTCTCCAACCTAATTTAAAATTGTCAAAAATTTTAAAAGTAAATTCAAATATAAATATAAATTAACAAACGAACCTCTGAATCTGCAAAAAGGATGTCAGCCTCTTCAAACCCCGATATGTCATGAAATGCTGGGAATGGGTGTCTTTCTCCATTACCCGATATTGGCCACTTTCGCATACCCAGCACAGGACGGGTGTCTTCCTCATCACTATGATCTACTGCCCCCCACCGTCGTCACTAGTATCCCAATTTTTCTCTACCTCCCATTCTTCGGGATCCTCGTTTGTATTGTCAGCATAATAAAGTTATTCCGGGGTTTCAGTGAAGGATATATGTTTTGAAAGTTATTTATTTTTAATGATAATTTATATGTTGGTCATGATTTTATTACGAATGTTATTATTCATGCTCCTTGAGATTTATATGTTATATCTTTGGAAGTGTTCAAGAAGATACTCTTGGTCTTGAACCATAGAACTCCTAAGATGAGAAACATTTAATCACTAAATAAGTTCACAATTGTGGTAATTAAGGAGGAACATTAATTACCAAGGAAGATTGTCATGTCGATTAAAGTACATTGAAGTTCTATAAATATTGATAAAGGATTATCATTTAATGACATTAATATATAAAAAATTGTGTATTTTATATATTAAACATGACCTAAATAAATGAAATATTATATGGATTGTGTTTTGTGTCATTAATGTTTTCATTGTGTCTTTAAAATGAGAAGTATATAATGTGATTGCTATTTAAATACTATCTTTTAATATGAATGAGATAGTAGTTTGTTATGTACAACTTGTGCGGGAGAAATCTATATGTTAATATTATTATTATTCCTTAATTTTGAGTTATGATATTATTGGACTTCTTGGTAAAGTGAAATTATATCGCATGCAATATAATTGATATAGTTATAATTATAATTCACTTAAGAGACCAAGAAAACAAATATAATGCAAGAATGACACGATGCTATTTTGCATATTATTAATAATATTATGCGACAAGGATAGACACGAAATTAGTGGATCGAGTAAATGATTACTATGTCGTTTGGATAACTATAATGTAATGATAGAACCTCTTATAGTCAATAATATAAAGTTTTATATTATTGCCAAGATGACAAAGATCATATATACGGTCACACCAACTGAAGAGAAACAACAAGTATTTTATATTTCATAATGATATATTAGATAAAATACATGGGATGAAATACTAAAATAAAATGTCATAATATGACATGCTTAGACCATAAATAAATTTGTGAAGTTATGCAAATATTATTTGGTATAATGTTTGAATGCATTATAAGAATAATAAGAATATTGCATAATAGAGTAATATGATTAATATTATTTGTTCATAAATTAATTTATTAAGCTAATCACAAGATGAGATTAAAGAGATCATAAAATGGCTAAATAAGGCTAGTGGCATTTGTGTAAATAGTTTAAACATTACACAAATAATTGCCCTAACCCCTTGCCTATTTAAAGGAGTGTAATTAAGGAAAAATGATGAAAATTTCTGTTCTAGACTGAAAATTGTGAATTTGAACCCTAGGCCGAAAACCGAAATCTCTAATCTCTTGTTGATAGGTTTAGCCACCAAGAAATCAAATAGGTTGTTAATTTGAAGATCAAGAGGTGGTTGGATCTAAGCCTTGAACTTCACATCCATCTATCTAAGAGGTGTGCAAGTTCGTTGTTTAGGTTCAAGGTGAACCAAGAGGCGCTTCCGAGAAGAACACGAGATCTAGAAGGGAAACCGGCTTCTCTCCATCAAGAGATTTGACAATCTCTTTAGGTAAAGGTTTCCATCATTTTCTCTTGCAATAAATTAGATGAGATTAATTTATCTTAATTTAGTACACATTAGTTTGTTGAAGAAAATCTTGTTTGCTTTTGTCGTATAAATAAGATCTTTTGTGTATTGAGCCAAGTGGTGATAGGAAAATTTTAAATTCTCACCATATAGGCATACACATGAAATCCCAACATTCAGATCGGTCCCGATCAGATTGGGCACGGCTAGAGCTGGAGGATGGAACCCGAGATCGACCCCGACTAGGACCAGCCCCTACGGATGGGGACCAACTAGTACCCGCTAAAGTCAGGGCCCAATTAGGACCCGTCACTGAATGCTCAATGCCCCGACCCTGGGTCAACTGCAACAATGGTCTGGTGTTCTGTCTGAGGTTGGCAACCACATATAACTCTAGGAACTTGAAAGGTGTTGTCAAATTCATGGTCATTTGGGTATACAACCCCCAACTATTATCGTCTAGTACAGGGAGCTGTTGGAACCATGTTTGGTTGTCTTGGCCAATATTGATCCTTGCGGACATTACCAGTTCGTAATAATTCAGGTCAATACCAAGTTCCTGGTACACTTCCCTAGTTATACCTCTGAAATCTAAACCTGAGCCGATATTGAACATTTTCTAGGGTTGGATACTGTAATAAGCACCATTTGGCCCTTGTAATACTTCACCACCAAAATAACAAGCAATTCCAATCATAGTTGGTTGAATTACGGAACAAACCTAACAATTAATAAATTTACAGTAAATTAAAAATACAATTAAATAATTATAAAAAAATAAAGGACTAAGGTGAAAAAAACTTACTCTTTGCTCTTTAGCTCCTCTGCCTCCTTGTTGAATGAAAAACTGTTAAAATTTTCGCTGATATATACAGCAGAGGGCTTGGTGCGCCTATCCAGTCCGCGCACCAAGGTCCGCCAACCCAATCCTCGCACCGAGCTATCTTGGTGCGCGAACCCAGTCCGCGTGGGTGGTAGAATTGAAAATAACGTGAGAAAGATAGTAATCATTTAATTTTGATTTTTTCCTGTGTTAACTAAAAAAATTTCGAATAAGCCGAAATCTTTGAAGCCGATAATGTGGTTCTGTCTCTGTCGGCTGCTTCTCTCCCTCTCTCTCCTTGTGAACTCTGTTAAAATAAAAATAAATGTGTATTTGTAGCATTTGTTGAGATTTTAATATTCTTTCCTATTAAGAATGAAATTTAATCACTTTTCTAACTTTTTTGTGTGTGTACCCTTTAAGTTCACGAATCTATTTTTTTTGGGTTGAAAGTCTATAAACGGTTGCATTGATTCAGCGATTTACAAGATAACTATTACACATGTGTTCTTTGTTTAAATTAAAAAGCATAAAAATTTATACATTGAACTACTTGTAAAATTATCTAATTTATTATGTCAGTAAATAACAAATACGTGAATCCACTTGAATTAATTGTTACAAATCATGAGAGAGTTGGTGATTAAGGATCAAGTCACCCAATACTTTTTTCAAACTCTTGTTATTACAACAAATGATTTCTCCCATCCGGATTTCGAACTCATAACTTCCCACATCAAAGGACATGAGTCTTTGTCACTAGACCAAAAGCTAATTGTCATACTTAAAAAAGATTTTTTTTTTGCTTGAAAATGAAAGATTATGCTGTTTGATTGACAGTCTTATGTTTTTTTAGGAGAAACCTGTAGGTAACTGACAGTCTTATGTTTTAGGAGAAATCTGTAGGTAACTGACAGTCTTATGTTTTTTTAGGAGAAACCTGTAGGTAACTGACAGTCTTATGTTTGTTTGCGATTCGATGCACATGGAGTTCTTGAGATAATAAAATCAGAAGAAATACTTGAGAAATAAAAAATTCAAAGAAAACTAAAGAAAGAAAAAAAGATTGCAAGTGTTACAATCATAATAATGAATAATGTTAGAGAAACTAATTACAAATTAATTGTATGTGCATTCAACAACAATTTAAGTACACTACAAATAAATCACCCTGCGCTTTTAATTAATAAACAACGTTCTAAGTTTGTAATATGAAGCACTCCTAATGCCGAAAATTTTATTTATAATATTCTTAAAAAAAAAAAAAAATCAAATAATCATCGTTTGGTGGGATTTCTGTTTTCACCACGGCCGCACCGGTATTTTGCGGACCGAAGATGTTTTTTTTTTTTTTTGGTGTTATAAAAGACACCACGTGCATCATACAGTTTTTGATTTTTTAATATTATAAATAGAGCTTTGACCCCTTTGATGAATTCATGAGATTTTTTAATACTATGTGCTTTGCATCTGTATCGAGGCACTCCAGATATCTCAAAATTTTGATAAAAAAAAAAAATGGGTCCGCATCGGCATTCTGCGGCCTCGCTGAAATGGGTCCGCAGAATGCCGGTGCGGCCATGGTGAAAATCTAAATTCCAGGAAACGATGGTTATTTGGTTTTTTTTTTTTTAAGTATGTTGTAAATAAAAATTCGGCTCCTAATGATACTTGCTAACACCGCCACCGATCATTATTAAACTATCTTAAGAGACTATTTAACCAAATTAAAACAAAACTATTTTGTGCATAAACGAGTTTGCACCACATGTAGTAGTAGAATAATAGCTCTCTTTGGTCAATAGTTAAAATTAATAAATTATGGTTCTAAAATTGAAGAACCAGTAAAATATTTTTAGATCAACACAAAACCAGAGAATAAGGATAGATGGAGCTATTATTCTACTACATGTGGTAAAAGTGCGCTATTTCAGCTACGACCACTATAACGGTAATATCAGTCCGCTATAGCGCATAGCCTGTAGCGCAAATAATGCACGCTATGCTATAGAGGGATATTACTAAGGTGCACTATTTTGAATAGCATGTACCGCAAATAGTGATATTATTATTTGCACAATAGTGCGCTATAGTGCAAATTGAAAATTTCTTTTAAAGACTAACTTTTTGTAAGACCCATATTACTTTTGCTTCTGATGTCTTTATATTTCATCTATTATTTCGACCTATTTTCAGACCAGACCTTATGTTTTTGACCACTAAATTGCATAGTTTACATTGAATATCAGTAGAATATGGTACTGCTGCAGTTTGTGGTTGATTTGCAGGAAATAGGCGAAAACAGGCAGAGTTCTGACTTCCCCTACGCGAGTCGCGTCCCATCTGACGCGGGTCGCATCGCAGCCCAGACGCGACCTCGGACGCGACCCTCATCGCTCACATCAGTGCTGCCTGACGCGGGTCGCGTCGACTTAAATGCGCCAGGCCCAGTTGAGGCCCGTTAAGGAAGCTATATATACAGAGGGCCTGGCACAGGAAAGAGGATCCATTAATCCACGTTTTTATCGAGAAACAGATCAGATCCGATTTTGAAGAGAGGGCTTGGCGCCTGAGGCGATCTGAAGCCAAGAGAAGCCGATCTGGAGCTATGGAGGAGACGATTTGGAGAAGAAGAACCTTGGAGCTTCGATCCTCTTCACTACTCCTTCTCTCACTATGATTTGCTTCTTCTCTCTTTCTTTTACTTTGATTTTATTCATGTCTGAGTAGACTTGTAGTTTCGAGGGTTTGGATTTGTAGTCTGATACTTTGTTTGATTATGCACATGGATTGATTCTTATTGTTATTTCGTGTTTCTTTGATTCTTGTATTATTTGAGATTGCTTGATCTGAATTGTTTGATTCTTGATTGTCTACTGTTGAATGCCTTTGGCATTTCTTCTTGTATCAAGGCTTGATGTTTCTTGCAAGTTAGGTTAAGTACTTGAGGTAGGTCTGAGAACCGAAAGGTGAGGTCAATAGTAGCCGAGAGGTGAAATTTCCACTCGCTCTTGCTCAGCTTGTGGATACCTTTAGTAAACAAAACTGAGAACTTAGGTTTAGATCAAACAGCTTGATTAAACCTAAGAAGGTGAAATTGCATTTCCAAACCAGGTCTGCTAAGCCAACACACGAGAGTTGAGGTTTAGTGACACTAGGTACGGTCAATCTAGCCTTACACGACTTAAACAACCAGTTTCTGACATGTGCAGACTCAGCTCAAGGGGCCATGCGGGTCGCGTGAGTTAGCACGCGGGTCGCATCACAAGGGTCGCAAGCCACAGCTTGCGAGTCGCGTGTCAGGTCCAGGGCGCTTAAGGGCCACGCGGGTCGCATGCGAAAGCATGCGGGTCGCGTCACAAGGGTCGCATACGAGAGTATGCGGGTCGCGTCACAAGGGTCGCATACGAGAGTATAAGGGTCGCATACGAGAGTATAAGGGTCGCGTGGCAGGTCCTGAGCAGCAAAGTTGAAGATGAAATCTGAAACCCTTGAAACACCCTTTTATACCATAGTACAAAATACAAACATTTAATTGATTCTTTTCTGTTAATTCATTGTTAATACAATTGATCATTCATTCTTTTATTTCATTTGATTTGTTCATACATCTTAGGAATAGTCAAACACACCCAATATTCGAACTTCTAGTACCTAATTAGGAAGAGTTTAGGTTCAGAACTTGATTCGTCCCTGAGGATCGACACCCGATCTAACTACACGACTGGATTGTGCACTTGCAATCTTCGTCAAGAGTTGAATAGGGTTTAAACTCTACAGCTTCGGCTGTAGTGAAGCTTTGTTCGACCACATTTAAACGAACAGCTTCTAAATAGAAAATTATAGATAGTTTATGACAGGATGCTTAGGTTATTTTGAATTGAAAAAAAATAGTTTATGTCATGATGCTTAGCTTATTTTTAATAAAAAAATAAATGGTTTATGATATTACTAGGGATATTTTGAATAGAAATTTGGATTTTGCACTAGCTCAATATTGAATATTATAATTTCTTAATCAATTTAGTGTTACTTATTGCTCTGTGAGATTATAGATAATGTTGATAATTAGTAGAATTAAATAATATAATTCGAAAAAGAAACGCTATGTAGGATAGTTTTTACTTTAAGTACGCTATTCGCGATAGCTTTATTTTAACCTTCCCGTAATAACGCGATAATCGCTATTTAGAACCTTGGTAATTTGTATCATGTTTCATCAAATAAATGGAAAAAATGTCCCCTTATTCGGAAAGATCATCAAACATAATTGTATCTATTTGTTTAATTGCTCGAGTATTTAGCACATGTTACAAACTCTGCCGAAATTTTTATTGTTGCCACCTAAAAAAATCCAAATTAAATGAATACCACCCTGTTGGGGTCTTTATCAATACTACCACCCTCGCTAACCCAGTTCGCGCACCAAATAGGCTGGTGCGCGGACTGGGTTGGCGCACCAGGTGGTGCGCGGACCTGGTTAGCGCACCAGCTGTTCTGCCTACTAAACCCTATCTTACGTGGTGTATTAAGGCCTATCTTACGTGGTATAGTTCTGATGATATTAGTTCTTAAGTTATTTTCATATTACTTCTTATGTTGCGTATTTTAGATCTCATATCCCGCAATACATAATACATTAAAACATAACAACACACCATACATAAAACATAACACAAAACACACAATAATACATATCCGCAGTCATAGTACATTAAAACATAACACACAATACATAAATATTACCAAAAGCCTTAACGTTAATACAAAACCGAAAGTCCTAACCATAATACATAACCGAAAACCCTAACCTTAATACATAAACATAAAGCCCTAACCATGACATTATTGGGTACCTATGTTGCATGGATACGAGTACGGATATCGTATCGGATACGATACGGATACGGCGATACGGCAATTTTCAAAAACAAAAGATACGATACGGCTATTATATATATTATTTTTATTATTTTAATTATATTATTAATTCGACATTTGTATTATAAGTAAAAAAATAATAATTTTGGGATGGTATATGTACACACTCACATCATCCAAATTTATAATTCATCTAAAAAACTAGTTAAAATTTAACAATTACATCTACAAACATAAAATTGATAATAAAATTGATAGTAAACACTATAATACCAAAAAACAACTAGGCAGTGGTCATAATTTAACCAACAGGAGGTGCCCCTTGAATAAATTGTCTCTATTTAACTAGCAAATATAATCAACTTAACATAAAAAGATTTTATTCCTAACAATTCAGAATATTCTGGTTCACAATTGCAACACAGGAATGATTGAACAACATTATCTCCGATATTTTTTGAGAAAAAATCCGTAGGTGTTTGTTATTGATTGAAAAATAATCTCCAAAAAATATTACATTGCCAATAGAACTAAAAACAACAATTTGAAATAATGAAAAGTTACAAGATTAATTGGTAACTTTCCCTTGTGCTCCTGTCAGTCCCCTCCCCATTTACCAGTATATGCGAAAATCTTCATCAATCACTGATACAGTGCAACAGACTTGAAAATCTTCTCTATCTTCACCTAGGAACCAATTTCAATTTGTGATCAAGAAATAATGCTTGAACCGGAAAGAGTCACGAAGAACTGCTATGGGCTATAGGAAAAAAAAAATAGTGAGTCCCCAATACAACTACATTCACACTACCAGCAGAGAGAAAATCACAGTACCAGCAGAGAGAAAAAGGGACCTGTTCGCGCGAAAGCGCAACGCAAGTTTCGGTATGCTTGAGGGCGTACCTTTTAAAACCGCGTTTACACTTCACGAGTAAGGGTTGCAAGTGCACAACCCCTATCGAGTAGTATAATCGGGTATCGATCCACAGGGACGGGCAATTACTAGGTTAGAATCTACCAAACTCAATTAAAAACTAGAAGTGAGAAAGATTTGGTTTGGTATTTAAGTTCCTAAAAAGGTCAATTCAAGCAATTCAAATAATGTAATAAAATGCTAGAAGAAATGTAAATTGTGTTTTGATTATGGATAAAAGGCGTTTCCAGGGTTTCAGATTTCATCTGTGATCTGCCTCTAGTGGTACGGCCCGTACCAAGTTGGTACGGCTAGGCCGTACTCCACTTGGTAAGGCAAGGCCGCACCACTCTGGTAAGACCCGTACTGGCTTGCCAGAACAGAGCTTACCAGTTCGAGTTGATGCATTCCTTGCTGGTACCTCGTGCTAAACTCTTTAGAAAGGTTCAATTGACCATACCTAAGGTTCCTAAGCCTCAACCGTCGTGTGTTGGATCAAGATCTAGGTTGGAATGCAATTGATTGCCTTTTAGGGATTTCTACACCTCAATTCTCATGTGTTGGTACAGTCTACCCTAGCTGGTTGATTGGAGACCTAAGGCACCCTCTAATCTGTCGATTAGAGGAGAATTCAACCTCTCGGCTTCAATTCGAACAAGTCTACCCTAAACAATTGATTTGGTTGAGAGATTGAGATGATCACATGACCTTGATAGGTTTGATCTAGACCTAGAGGTTCATCATACACAATCACAGCAATCAAAGCAAGAGATGGCAAAGAAATCACAATCAATCAATCAAAAGAGTTCATACAAGATACAAGTCAAAGAAAGTCAAAACAAATCAAGAATCCATCTCTAAACCCTAGAAACTAAAATAACTACTCACAGCACATGATCTGATCTAAAAATACAATAAAAGGGATAGAGAAAGCCATGGATCGAAGGGATCGAGAGGAGGAAGCTTGATCCGTCGAGTTTTGCCTCTTTCCTCTTCCTTCCTTCTTGCTCCTAGCTCCTTAGCTCTCTTTCTCTCTCTTACTGTGCTCTCAAATAGATCTGGAATGGAATGAATGTCGAAATTGGAGAGTTCCCCGCTTTAAATAGCCTCTGCCAAAATTTGAATCTGTCAGGCCGCCTTTAAGTACGGCCCGTACCAAATTGGTACGGCCTGGCCGTACCAGGCGTGATGAGCTGAAAAATGGCCAAGTCTGGTGAGACCCGTACCCAGCCTGGTAAGGGTCGTACCTCATCATCTGAATCGCCGTTTCTTCGTGTGTTTTGCTCAAAACCTGCAGAAAACAAACAAACACTCAGCAGTACCAAATTCTAAAGATATATCGATGAAATGCACATGATTCTGGTGAATTAGGGCACGAATCTGGTACTAAAACAGGCCTAAAATAGACTAAATATGCGAGGTATCAGGACCTCATCCTCAGTAGCCCACGATATCTCATCAAAAAGGGCTTCGAGTGCCGGGAGGATATACGAGTGCCGGGAATTGACAGCGGAGAGATAGACAGCGGAGCCGAGTGCCGGGAGGATATACGGCCGAGTGCCGTGCCGGGATACGGACGGGAGCGCCGGGCGCCGGGCGGATTGCAAGCGTATCGCGCCGCGAGAGAGAGAGAGCGGAGGGTTTTTAACTTTTTTTTGTTTTTGTTTTGGCTGCGCGTCCAGAGCGGAGAGGAAGCCTAAAAGTTGAAAACCTAAAAAATTGAAACGTATCCCGTCCGTATCCCGCCCTTATATGCCGTATCATATACCGTATCGAAGAGGAAGCGATACGCCACGTAATCTGATACGCCAGCTGGCGTATCAGAGCCGTATCGGGTCCGTATCGGGTGCGTATCCGTATCCGATACGCACCCGATACGGATACGGGGCCTAATATGAAGTATCGGGGTAACATAGTTGGGTACGGTTCCTAGCATCCCTTCTCCTTCTCGCATTCCTTTCGAGGGTAGCTCTGTTGGTCTGGTGACCCCTTGTCCTTCCTTCCAGTATGTCCATCCACATTGGGATCCGGTTGTGTCTTCTCCGATCCAACTTCACAACCGGTGCTCTGGTGTTAAGATATCCCCTTCGTACAGCGGCCAATCACCTTGATTGTCATACACGTGGAATTCTCCACTCCCTGTGTCAATAAGCGTTTGAATGTTGTAATAGTAATTTACGAAGACATTTGAATCGTAGTTCCTACATTTTTCACACATTTGTAAGTTTCATCATCCAAGATTATTATGAAATTTTAACACACATTCGTACCTTATACGACACACTGCCATTACATGAACACATGGTATTTCGGTGAGCTGAGGCTTTTGGCAAGAGCATTCCACCTCATGGTCGTTCTTCACAATGACCTTGTACCTACAGTCGTGGGACGTGTACACCCATTTGCCTGCCTCTCAAATGGGATTTTCTCACCATGTGATGTCACCATAAATTTCCCGGATCTATTGAATGGAACCGCGCTCATTTTGTTAGTCTTCCGGATGTGCTTGTTCAGCTTCAAGTGTGTACGAGTGGAGAAAAGTTGACCCTCTTGTTGGCATTGCACGGCCTTCTCTCTTCTTTCAACGAACCATGTGACACACTTGTAAAATGTCTCCTCAATAATTGCAGCAACCGGTAACCTACGAGAATTACAATTTACAATTAAAATAAAGATAACCTAAAATATTTCATTAATTGTAAATTATGGAAATTGTGAATAACAAACCTGCGAGAAGTTTTGAAGACATTGTTCAACGATTCGGAACCATTGCTGGTCATTATTTCCCAACGACTTCCGTCGTCCATAGCTTGATAAACCTTCCATGGCTTAGCTGGTTCTTCCTCGTCATTTTCATTATACTTGCCACATGTATCCAAGTATGTCAGCCAATCAGGATTTCACCTTCCGATTGCATCAATGCCATCTTGTAATCTTCTTCGCTTCTTCTTTTTAAACATTATCTTGAAGAATTTCGAAGCAATTTTATCCTGAGTGTGTTTTCCAAAATTCTCAAACACGTGTTGAGAGCAGAACCGGTGGGCACACTGCCCGTTATCCTCTGACCAACCCAGATCATCTTGAATGAACACTTTTTTTATGCCCTTGTGCCGGTCAGAGACCACACACATGAACCTATTCGGACCAATTACATTCTCCCGCACCCACTTCATAAACCACCTCCAATTCTCAAACTCTTCTCTCTCTACCAATCCAAATGCTAGTGGGATTAACTGGTTCTCCGCATCATATCCGGTGACAATCAACAACCTGCTCTTGTATCTACCTGACAAGAAACAGGCGTCGATACTGATGACGGGTCTAAGGTGACCTACTGCTTCTATACACGGTCCCCATGCCCATGCCAACCTCATGAAATACCTGTAATTTGCCTTTTCTGAAGGCTTGGAAACAACGTCATACACAGTTCCCGGATTTGCCTTTTTTATTGCCTCCAACAAAGGGACAATAAGCCCGTAAGACCTCTCCCAACTACCAAATGCCCGGGCAATCACTAACACTCTACCATGCCACAATTTGTTGTATTTTGGGACGATGCCCACGTACCTTTCAGCAACCAGGTCTCTGATAGCTCTGATACTAATATCAACATTTTTTTTCCAAAGACAATTTTATGCAGTTGGCGACCATAGATGACGTCAACTGCGCATGATCTGACATGGATGCATCTGCGTGGCATGTGTGCGGTACCTCATTCTTCGTGATGGCCCAAGTATTACCAAAGCCTGTGGCCCTCGCAACTAACCCCCACTTGCACTTGTTGCTCTGGCACTTAAACCTCAACCTTATTGTGTTGCTGTGTGTCTGTTTGATCTCGATATTTTTCTTTATGTGCCAGTGGTGGATTTTTTCTTTCATTTGATCCTTGTCTTTGTACGTCACCCCTCGAAAATTTCTGATCTTTCTCCAACCTAGTTGAAAATTCAAAAAATTTAAATTATTAAATTTTCAAAGAAATAAAAAATTCATATAAGTTCAAAAACGAACCTCTGAACCCGTAAAAAAAATGTGGTCAGCTTCTTAAAACCCCGAAGTGTCATGAAAAGCTGGAAACGGGCGTCTCTCTCCACAACCCGATATCGGTCACTTTCGCATACCCAGCACGGGACGATTGTCTTCCTCGTCACTGTGATCTACTGTCTGCCCACCGTCGTCACTGGCATCCCAATTTTCCTCTACCTCCCGTTCTTCGGGATCCTCATATGTGTTGTCAGTATAATAACGTGGTTCTGGGGTTTCAGATCGGTTCCGGCTAGAGCTGGAGGATGGAACCCGAGATCGGCCCCGACTAGAACCAACCCCCACGGATAGGGACCGACTAGGACCAGCCCTCATGGATGGGGACCGACTAGTACCCGCTAAAGTTAGGGCCCGAGTAGGACCCGTCACTGAATGATCCATGCCCCGACTAGGGTTCTGTCTGGGGTTGGCAACCACATATAACTCTAGGAACTTGAAAGGTGTTGTCAAATTCAATGTCATTTGGGTATACAACCCCCAACTGCTATCGTCTAGTACAGGGAGCTGTTGGAACTATGTTTGGTTGCCTTGGCCAATATTGATCCTTGCGGAAATTACCAGTTCGTAATAATTCGGGTCAATACCAAGTTCCTGGTACACTTCCCTAGTTATACCTCTGAAATCTAAATCCGGGCCGATATTGAACATTTTCTGGGGTTGGATACTGTAATAAGCACCATTGGCCCTTGTAATACTTCACCACCAAAATAACAAGCAATTCCAATCATAGTTACATGAATTACAGAACAAAACCTAACATTTAATAAATTTACAAAACAATTAAAAAAATAATTAAATAATTTGAAAAATATAAAGGACTAGAGTGAAAAAAACTCACAAGTTACTCTTTGCAGATCTGTCTCTTTGGTGAATTGTGAATGAAAAAAGGTTAAAATTTTCGCTCAAATACAGCAGAAGGGCTGGTGCGCCTCCCCAGTTCGCATACTCGTTGGTGCGCCTACCCAGTCCGCGCACCAAGGGGTGCGCCTACCCAGTTCGCACACCATGGGTGCGCCTGCTCAGTGCGCACCAAGAGATGCGCCAGCCCAGTCCGCGCACCAGCCCAATGATGCGCGAACTCGATCCGCGTGGGTGGCAGGATTGAAAATATGGGGAAGATGATAATCATTTAATTTCAATTTTTCACTGTGGTAACTAAAAAAATTTCAGGGCGTATAGCTCACTTAAATGAATGAAGAATTAAAAAGTAATTAATAGCTGCTCTTATGGAAATTTTTTTTGTAAAGATACGGCCCAAGTAATATGATGTTTTTCCTCAGTAGGCATGCAGTAGCCAGACAGCTTATATCATCATCGGGCTCTTCCAAGTTCCAATCCCAACAAGCCCATCTTCTCCTTGATTTAATTAACCGCTGCCCCCAAATCCCATCAGCCTTTTGGTATTGAAGAAAAGCAACTAAAAATCAAATCTGAAGAATCGGCGTAACTCTTTGGTTTTTGCGAGAATGCTCTTTGCTGCCTGCTGTCTTGCGTCGAATGAAATGAGCACAGTTACCTGAGGTGGTGCCTTAATAGGCAGAACAGCTAGTGCGCTAACCAAGTCCGCGCACCACCTGGTGCGCCAACCTAGTCCACGCATCAGCCTATTTAGTGCGCGAACTGGGTTAGCGAGGGTGGTAGTATTGATAAAGAGGCCAACAGGGTGGTATTCATTTAATTTGGGATTTTTTAGGTGGCAACAATAAAAATTTCGGCAAACTCTGGGTATTACAAATTGTTTGATTGACATTTAAATTTATTCGTCATTATTTTATTTCAATAATATAACTCTTTCTAATAAATACTTCTATAAACATTTAATTTCATGAATTACTTTTGAAGTTTTGCTCAATGGAAAGTACTCTTAAAATTTTAATTCACTTACAATACTTGTTATTTTTTGACAATAAATAATCATAATATCTTTAAATTGTAGGGTACTATTCTCCTCAAAATTAGATAAATTTCTATTTGGAACCAACTAATCAAATGTTAATATAGCGACAAAATAAGCATATATGTATTAATGCTTGAATTGGACTCCACAAATAAAATCACCTAAAAATGGATTTGGGTAGGCAATTGGGGAATATTTTAGCGTACCCATAGCAATTAGCAAGGGCCTTATTTATTCATTCCCCGTCGCTCGCTCATCGAATTACGATTACCCATCCAGTCAGATCTGGCATCCCTTGAAAATTGAAATCTCGATCTAAATCCTAGGGTTTCTCTTTCTCCCATCTCTCACCATCCAAATCATTCCCGATCAAATCAGATCAGATCGGATCGGATCGATCCCCCTCCGTTCTCAAAAACCATCCTTTTTCTACAAAAACAATGAGCGCGAATCCAAACCCTAGCCATGATGGGAAGCCATACCAGCCGCGTCGAGCCCCGGAACCTTCGCCGCAGCAATCTCAGGATGACTCGGCGCCCGAAGCTGAGCCCATCGTCGCTGGCGTTGGTGGCGCGGTATCCATGGACGAGGAGCACGAGGGACATGACGACGTTGTGGTCGGGATGGATGCTGACGTGGCGGCGGATCCACACCTAATGGTCACGGCGGCGCAGCCGATCAGTGGGAATCAACTTACCTTGTCTTTCCAGAACGAGGTCTACGTATTTGATTCTGTTTCTCCCGAGAAGGTTCATGTTTCTCAATTTCTCTTCATATTCGTCTTTTTTTTCTTTACCTTTTAAATTCATCTTCTTTGCAAATGAAATAGTATTCCGTTTAGGTTGTCTTAATTTTGCACGGTTCTGTCAAATCAGTACGTTTATAGTTAAGTCAGATACCTGTGCAGATGTTTGAAAGCACTTCTGTTTCTTGCATATGATCTGCATCTAGGATTATCGTTTTCGAGAACTATATGATGGTAGCTTCAGGGTAATGCCTGTTTCTAGCATATGATCTGTGTCTAGGATTATCGTTTTCAAGAGCTATATGTTGGTAGCTTTAGGGTTTTCATGAATTGTTAACTTTTTTATCAAGTATTTCGAGCTACCTTAATGCAAATAATTTATTTCTGTTATGAAGTTTGTATACTTGCATAATACTTGTAAATTGTTATACATTTCAATATTCTTTTTTCTAAACTTGGATTGTGCACACACTAAAGTAAAGAATAAAAAAGCACTAGAGAGAGATGCAATAGCCTAGTATTTTTGTTATTTCCAGGTTCAAGCTGTTCTCTTGTTGCTTGGTGGAAGGGAGATTAATACTGGGGTTGGGGCAGTGCCATCATCTTCTAATCCATATAATAAGGTAATAGCTTATTATTATTATTTTTTTAATTAAACTAAGGATCATTGTAATTCATAAGCTTATTTTAATCTAACATGTAATGTAGAGATTGAACTATCCACATAGAGTTGCATCGCTGATGAGGTTTAGGGAGAAAAGGAAAGATAGAAACTTTGACAAGAAGATCAGATACACTGTTCGAAAGGAAGTAGCTCTAAGGTATCAATTATTTATAACTTCGATTTAAAGGAGATTTTGGTACGCAAAAGGTTCTGAACAAATAGATGAGACTGGTTCTATGTTACATAAACCTTCAAGTTGCAAACTTCATTTTATGTACATATCAAAATTTAAGCTGATGATTTGTTAGAGCATACGCCTGAATTATATTTGGATTTTTGTATTATTTGGTCACACTTAAAGAGGAAGGTATACTTTAGTTTATAGTTCTGAGTTTTTAATATTATTTTACTTATCATGTTGTCTGAGTTGTTATGTTTCTATCTGTGTAGGATGCAGAGAAACAGAGGACAGTTCACTTCGTCTAAATCAAAGGGTGAAGATGCAGTTTCAGGTGTTACCTGCTCTGAAACCTCCCCTAACAATTGGGGCTCTGTGGAAGGCCGCCCTCCTTCTGCTGCTGAGTAAGACTCCATCTCACTTCTGTTTCATTTGCTAATAAAAATAATAGTATAGGTTCCATTAGCATATAATAGTATTATGTGCGACCAGCTTAGCACCTCTGTTTTCTTTTGTTTTGTTTTCCTTTTTTTTTGAGTAAATTAAAAGAATGTTTGAATTCTTGTGTGATGGAAATAGTGAAACCACCCTCCCTTGTTTAGGTTTTATTATTTGGTTTGTAAAATTATTTATCTTTTTCAGATGCCATCATTGTGGAATAAATGCTAAGTCAACACCTATGATGAGGCGTGGGCCTGACGGACCCAGGACCCTGTGCAATGCTTGTGGATTGATGTGGGCCAATAAGGTTTCTTTTATTAGACCCTCTTTTAAATAAACCAAACTTTATTCTTGTATCTTGTTGCTCTTTATTTTGGTTCTTTTTTAGAATTAGTTTGCATTTTTGTGTGTGTATATTATGGATGTCTTGGTGAATTTCAAGATGTGTAGAATAATTTCATCTGGTCCTAATATCTTATTGACCAAATTATTCATCCAGTTGGGGGCAAAGTAATATATAGTTATTGCTTTTTTTATTGCAGGGTACAATGAGGGACCTCTCAAAATCTCCATCAACAGTTATGCCTATTCAATCTGTACCACAAGGCTTGCGACCTGATCCTAAGGATTCTGTAAGCCCCTTGTATATAAATTGTCAAAGTTCAAAGGTCACACTCTATTTTGTTCAAAGGAGCCACAGCTAATTTCTTTCTATTGGATATTTCAGAATGTGACAGTTGCAGCTGTTGCAGAGCAGAACTCAACTCTGGTTACCGCCAATGGACATGATTCACCTTAATGCATTATTTCATATGATTTGCTGGAGAGAATTTCTATGTTATGTAATTTCTTACTAAGCAACATCTATGGGGCAGGACTTTGTTGCTGCAGAGAGTGAAAATTAACTTGTACCTTTTGTCAACATTTGGTTGGACAACTTGAGCACTGTTGTCAGTTATGAGTTCTTTGTATACTCGGTGGTGTTTATATTTTCTATTTTCCTCGTTTGGCGTTTGATAATTAGTGGTGTTTTTGAGCTTTACTTTTAATTGTTTCTCAGTAAGTAGATGTGGTACACCTTTGGTCCCAAGACAAGATTCGATGTGAAACATGTTTCTCTGAAGCAACATTATTATTGCTGCATAAATGTGTAGCAACAGCCCCGGCAACATAGCAACTGTCGTGTCGTAAAGAAATAGTCAAGTAGATGTTTTGTAGAGTTTACGACTATAATCTTTTCGCCTGATACGTGGCGGGTTGTCTCCTAATACCAACTTAGTTGTCACACTCCGAGACAACCCGCCACGTATTTACACGTAAGGTGTGTGCACATCACATACATTATCAATAATAACTACTCATGCAATATTTTAAAGTCAAACAAAGTCTTTTAAAACCACAAATAGTTCAAGTACATAACATACATTCAACATGAGATCAAGATGAACATGGCGAACAAATTGATAATTGTCTTGTTAGTCAATGTATCCACTTTTAAAAAGAGAATTAAAGTTTAACTAAAAATAAAAAATAAAACGATACTTGAGTCGTTTGCTCGTCAACCTCCTGATCTACATTCCTTCTATTCCTGCTCATTGTCGGCTTCATCATTTCCTGGAACCCACGTAAAAGTAGAAACGGATGAGAGATCGAACAGTCTCTCAGTACGGGATTTAGTTCCAGTCCCGGAGTTTGTCAAATTGACTTAATTAACACAAACATGATATGATATACTCACATGAAATCTAACTAATGCATATTTAATCACACACGCACACACACACTTCTGTAGTTATCTTTCAAGTTTTTCCGTTAAATCATTTATTTGCCAATCCAATGGGAAATCCAACCAACATTGGAAGACCGCCAACTCGCTGGGAAATCCAACCAACAACGAGAGACTTTCTCACTAGACGGGGAATCCACCCTACGCTAGATATTGGCTGTCGCACTAGACGGGGAATCCACCCTACGCTAGATCTTGACCCGTGACGGGAAATCCAACCAACGCCACGTTATCGAGGGGTCTAGTCGAACCCAGACCCAATGTATACATTCCAACGTATGTTCAACACACGTTGGCCCATTTCCTTTAACTTATCCGTTACCTTTCACGTTCATTTCATTTAGCACTACACAAAGTCATGCTCAACACATCCTACTTACAAGTCTCATGATCGATATGAATAATCTTATTGCATTTCTAAACAAGCCAAAGGGATCGTTCGATTCAACATGCACAATTCCAAAATAAATAAATAACATGCACACAAAATGGTAAGTAACAATTTGACAATGTCCAGGAAACCCGTACCTGTTGTTGTGGGGTAGTTTACTCCTGCCTCTACGTTACTCCTTACTTCAGAACTCGGACCTAGACCATGTAACACGGTTTCTAAATTAATATTTATACATGTTTTTATATAGACATGTCTATTGCTAAACTAATTTTTATTAAGTACAAAATCCGAATATCATTGATACGATTTAAACAAAATATATTTGTTAATTGACAATTATAAATGGAAATGGTATTTCATGAGGAATATGATTAAATTATTGATAAGTTTTTATAATATAATTCTTTGTAATAAAAATAACTTTAGGGTTATCGGTGAATAAATTTCTAGGGTTATCGGTGAAAAATTACCATTTAATAAAATAATAAATGAAATTTTCATTATTGATTGTATATTAATACCACACGACCATAACATATGTCATGACAAAGATTCATATAAAAAAAAAGTTGATGAATAGACATATTCTGATTTGTAGAACTTGGTCAATTCAAGCTGTTTCAAGCCGCATATATTCTGTGCGGTTTGAATTCACAATTCAAGCCGCATATATTCTGTGCGGTCTGAATTGTTAATTCAAGCCGCAAATAATATATGCGGTTTGGGTAGAAATAAAATTCTTTTAAAAACGTGGTTATTTATATTAAAATAATTTTTTTTTTGGGTAAAAATAAAAATCACGGCCTTCTGGTTGTACATCATTATCCAACAAGCCCGGGTATCCTTTTCTTTTTCCAAAAAGTAAGAAACCCTGTTTTGAACAACAAATATCTATATAATACAATCTAAGGGTAAATTTGAAAAAATTCTGAGATGTTTATTGCATTGTGTTCGCGGCGATAATCAAGAGTCGGTCGAACATTTTTCAAAACTCAGAAGAGAGAGAGAGAGAGATGAACGAAGGGGTAACTGCGATAAACGATCAAGAAATGGAATCTCTACTCAGGAACTTCGATCAGATCTATCAAGTTTGTGTTTCTTTTCAAGTGTGCTCTGTGTATGCGTGTGCGTCTCTGTGTCGATTACATTTGTGCGTGTTCTGGTGCGCGAGTATATGTCAACTTCTTTTTTGTTTTTTGTTTTTTTAATTTCGAGTTAAACAGCTGAGTCACTGCTTTCTAATTAGAGAGATTTATGGCATATTATATAAAAAGACCTTTTATATTTCGTAATTTTCCAGTTGGGAAAGGATGATAGCTTTCGGATGATATTTTGTAATCAGATCTAGAATTTTTTTTTTTTTAAAAAGGAGTAAACAACCAACATGCAACATCATTAGTATAATTCTTCTCTTAAGCCGAGCTCCTTTCAACAATTTTTTTCCATAACAAATCATGAAAGCCTAATTATCTCTCTGTGACAAATGATGAATTGCGAAGCATTTTTTTTCAAATATTCTAACTAGAGTTACCATGCTGTATCAGGGATACAAAGATGCACTTGTAGAGATACAAACATTAAAGTTGAAATGTAGCTCTGAAAGGATGAGATCAGAGGCACTTGATACCGCTTGTAATGACCTTAAACTAGGTAGCCAAATGTAATATTTACAAAATTAAATGATTAGAGTTTTTTCAATTGGCTTCAATATTGTAAACAGCAATTTGGGGTTAACTATATATTTTATTATGCAGAAAATGAACGATTGAAAAGGGCATATACTGAGACCTTGTTTAAATTTACTAATCAGGTAACTATTTTTAGCTCATTCATAGAAAAATTTATCCAAATTATGTGAATTTTGAGCTATGGTAAGCTGGATATTCAAAACATGTAATTATTTTTTTCTGAATTTGCAGATGAAATATTACACTGAGTACCGAAGCATGAAGGAAGAACTGGAGAAGGCAAATAGCAACTTTCTTGCCTTAGAAGAGGTGAAATTTCTTCAATTGAATATCTGACAGATAAAAAACAAATCATAGCTGATTACATTATTTGTATAGAGCAGGAGCACAAAAGAAAAATAGAGGCGCTACAACAAGAGAATGATTCTAAGCTAGTTGAATTAGAGAAGCAACTAAGGTAACTGTATCTACTTTACAGAGTTTACAACTGATGACCTGGAGTAACTTGACAAATGATCGTTTTATGTCCAAAAGGAGAAATATCTTATGTTTCTGTTTAAATCATGGTAATATTACGGCCGTCCATCCTCCCCTGATTTTTCAAAAGCCAACCAAATGATCGATTAAAGGGTTCTGCTGTATGCAGTATGCAGGGTGTTTATTCTAAGCTTGTAGGTATACAATACATTAGATTTTGCAGGGACAGACTTTATTGTTATCTTGAACATCATTGTTATGGTTTCTTGTTTTCAATTTCTTTTTTGGGACAAGTTCCTTCCATTGTGAAAGAGCTTCAAATGAAGGTATTATAAAGCAACTTCAGCTGGAATTGGCCTCCCATGAGGCTCATATCGGGATCCTAAATAGCAAGTTGGGTCAGGTCACTGCTGAGGTGGATGCACAATGTAAGCTTCTCATGTCCACTTTAACAAAATTTTATGGTTTATTTTTCAGATGGTAGTATAGTAAGGGGTACCAAATATGGTCGTTTGGTACTGTGCCAGCACTGCAATTTGCAAATGCTGTAAAGCTTCAATTAATCCTTATTGTCCTCCAGTTTAACCCAATTTAGTCCCAGTTTCGCAATTTAAGCACCCAAATTTAAAAGCTATGGAGATTAAATAAAACCTAAAAGAATTTACTTTGGTCAGATTGCTGATGTGAACCCAACCACAAGAGATAGTATACTTACTACAGTTCGATCTATTTCTTATTAATTATTTTATCCTGGGTTGTAAAATTCATCAGATCAAAACCAGATGGAAGAGCTAAGGGGTTTGGTTATGATTGAGCAGGAAGAAAAAAAGGATCTCCAAAAGAAGCTCCAAAGTGCAGAAAATGAGCGTGAGTTTTTGGTGGCTACTTTTTGTTATATGCACCTCCAATTATCTTAATATTATTCTATTTTTTTGTCCAATTGTGGGTTGTAAAGATTTTCATATATCATCTTCCAAAAGCCAAAATTGAACCTCTAATCTCAGAATACTTGGCATGATATGTTCAAACATTGTTATGCTGCCGGTCATAACTCTGGTGCATCAACAGCACACGCTTTTTTTTTTTAATATTCTTAACATCCTATCAAGACTTGTATATTATTATGTACATTGTCGGAGAAATTATAAAGCTTTTTGTATCCTTGTGCAGTGAAAATCATGAGAAACAAACAAGCAGAGCTACAGAGGGAATCGCTTTCCATACATCATGTGGATGCATTGAAGCAAAAGGTAATGAAATTGAGGAAGGAGAATGAGTCCCTCAAGAGAAAGTTACTTGTTTCTGAATTCGACAGTGCTTGAAGGAGAGCAACAAAAGAAACATTTTCTAGATGAGTTTTTCTGAATTAGTTTTTCAGTTTCAGTATGATATTAATTCTGTGAAGCGAGAGGAAAAGTGCATTCCGTGTGCTACTAAACCATGGTTTATGTACCACTATTACTCTATTAGGATTTACTTTGACAGTTGAGCTTGACAAAAGCTGATGGTAATGCATAATGTTTTGACATAATAGGCTAGATTGCCACCATCGCATTTGCCGAATATCTCGTGTGGCAACCCGCAACCATAATGCATGCTTGGTTTAAAATAAGAGTGTTTTGGGAGGCTAAATTTGATTGTTTTATAATTCAAGTTAATTATTAAACACTACAACGTACACTTCATTTTTTAAATATTATTATAAAAAATAATAACAGTTTACTTTAAAGGAAAAAAAATTATGTTAATTGCAAACTTAACCAAAAGCACCATGATTCAGAAAGCTAAAAGTCGAAAGAAAGGAGGTCCAGCATTTAAAACTGAGACCACAGCAAGGTTTTTTCAATTTTATGCACTCCAAAATGTTCAGACATACTAAACTTTTGAGTACCGGTCAGGAATTCCGAGTGGGGCAAATTTTACAAAGGGCCGTAATTGTATAATTATTTTAAGCAAACATATTTTTTGTATTTTTTTTTTCTGAAGAAGTATAATAACGGAGACATCTCTGAATTTTTTTGAGCCAGGAGAAGCCAAGGGGCATTGCCCTCAGCCCATGTGGCTCTGCCCATGCAGAAATATCATTTTAATTTTAAAGAATGTCATATTATGATCCATGTAGTTCCATAAAAAGGACCCAAGTTGGTCGTAAATTTTCGCGCTAAATTAGTTCTTGAATTTTTAAGAATGAACCAAATTGGTGAGAAATTTTATAAAATATCCTTCTTTCAAAAATCTTAGAACAAAATACTCCACTTCTAATTTTTTAACAAAATATCCTTGTAGGCCCTCAAATTATTTAAAGAACCACATAAGTTCATAAAATATTCATTTGCAATAAAACAGTCTTAAAATAGATCTTTACTAGGTCATGACGCCTTGCATTGCTTCAACTCGTGTAATTTGTCAATATATAATTATATTTTTTTTATAGAATTCAAGAGTCAAAACCAGTGTATTAATATTCGGTTCTCATTCAGTATTCGGAAGGCCACGCATACCGCATATATGGTATGCGGCCGAATATGCGGATTCTTATTCGGATTTATATATACGAATTTTTTATTAAATATTTAATCCCACAGTACTTAAATACAATAAGGCAACATGTAGAGAGGTTATAAAAGACTTATGAGTCGGACGTTTGAAGAGAACACCTACTTGGCGGGTCTGGAACTCATTTAATGGGTTATGAATTCGGATCCGGAACTCTTTTAATGAGTTTTGAATGTTTTTTAATTTTTTTAAAGCATGGATTCAATATTCGGTACGAATAGCCATTTTCTATTCGGCCGGACACGGAATAGGAATATACGGCCGAATATTCACCGAATAAAACCGAATTTTAATACACTAGCCAACGTATTATAAATTTTGTTGTAAATGAAAAGGCCTACGCTACGCTGGTTGTATAGCATATTCTTCTAGTTGTCTTTCATTTTGTACGGGTTATTTTTCATGTTCCACTTATTACTTTTCATGCATAACTGGTTGTCTTTCATCTACTACTGAGTGTATTGCAATTTTTTTTCTAATGTCTTTCATCTTGTACTGGTTGTCTTTTATCTACTACTGGTTGTATTTCATCTTCTTCTTCTTGTCTTTCATCTAGTACTGGTTGTCTTTCATGTTATTCTGGTTGTCTTTCATCTTCTACTAGTTGTCTTGCAAATTCTACTAGTTATTTTTCATCTTCTTCTAGTTGTCTTTCATCTTATACTGATTATCTTTCACGTTCTACTGGTTGTCTTTCATCTTCTTCTTGTTGTGTTGCATCTTCTACTGGTTGTCTTTAATCTACAACTGGTTGTATTACATTTTCTTCTAGTTGTCTTTCATCTAGTACTGGCCGTATTTCATCTTCTTCTAGTTGTCTTTCCTCTAGTACTGGTTGTCTTTCATGTTCTAATGTTTCTCTTTTATTTACTACTAGTTGTCTTCCATATTCTACTAGTTGTTTTTCATCTTCTTAGAGTTGTATTTCATCTTCTTCTAGTTGTCTTTCATCTTTTACTGGTTGTATTTCATGTTCTAATGGTTGTCTTTCATTTACTACTGGTTGTATTGCATCTTGTACTTGTTGTCTTTCATGTTCTACTTGTTATCTTTAATTCATAACTGATTGTTCTTTTATCTACTACTGATTGTCTTTCATCTACTACTGGTTGTATTTCATCTTCTTATAGCTGTATTTCATCTTCTTCTGGTTATATTTCATCTTGTAGTGGTTGTCTTTCATGTTCTACCTGTTATTTTTCATCTTCATCTGGTTGTCTTTCACCTTCTTCTAGTTGTCTTTAATATTCTATTGATTGTCTTTATCAACTATTGGTTGTATTTCATCTTCTTATAGTAGTCTTTCATCTGGTACTGGTTGTCTCCATGTTCTACTGGTTTTTTATTCATCTACAGCTGATTGTATTTCTTCTTCTAGTTGTCTTTCATCTTGTACATGTTGTCTTTCATGTTCTACTGGTTGTCTTTTATCTTTTTCTAGTTGTCTATCATCTTCTTCTAGTTGTCTTTCATCTTCTTCTGGTTGTCTTTCATCTTGTACTGATTGTCTTTCATGTTTTACTAGTTTTCTTTCATCTACTATTGTATGTATTTCATTGTTTTTCTAGTTGTCTTTCCTCTACTACTAGTTGTCTTTCATGTTCTTCTAGTTGTCTTTCATCTTCCACTAGTTGTCTTGCATAATCTACTAGTTGTTTTTCATGTTCTTCTAGTTGTCTTTCATCTTGTACTAATTGTCTTTCACGTTCTATTAGTTGTCTTTCATCTTCTTTTCGTTGTCTTTCATTTTCCACTTGTTGTCTTTCATGTTCTACTGGTTGTCTTTGTAGTCCCTAACAGCACATAACCTCTTGTTTGTATCTATGCAATAGAAGGGTAAAGCCAATTTGAGTAAGGTGTATTTACTTTCTTGCAATTTACTTTTTCAATAAAGTTGCATGCTACTAACACACTTAGTCTTTAAAATTTAAGTTCAAAAGAGGGATCAAAAATTTAAAAGGATGAAAAATGAATTATTGATTGATTTTAAGGTCTCTTTTACCATAATGATGTTAAGACGGGTTGTCTTCAAATTAGTTCTAAATAAAATCAAAGTGTTGTGAGTGCAAAGTAGCAATTTTCTCAATTTATTTACAGCAAACGTGTTTTTAGGTCTTTTTCGCAGGTTTTCAAGAAAGTTGCGTATTTAGGCCAAAAACAGAGCAAAAGTATCGAATTTAGGCAATTTTTTAAGATAAAACCAATACAGAGCATCACATAGAGCATGTAACACCTCACATGAAGTGCACAACATGCGAAATGGCGAAATTACAGCAAAATATGCCAAGTCAAGAAGTCGTGCGGGGTCCCCTATGCCGTACGATCCGTGGACTCAATCCGTGGACTGTTATGATTCTGATCAAATCTCCACCGTTGATGCTATTTTCGGCAGAATTCTTCCAGATGGACGCAATTGCTTCAGCGGCAAGCTTTCATAGCTATTTTTGGCTTCATCTTAGCAAACTTGAATTGCACTCCAAGTTTGCACTATCTCTACTACTTTCACTACTCCATCCTCATTTAGGAAAGCTATAAATACCCCTCTTATAATAAGATTTTGGTATGCGTGTTTAATTGTGTTAAGTCCATAGAATAGATATTAGCAATCATCATTACTAGGTTAGGTTAGAGAGTTAATTAGAGAGAGAAGGGTAGCTATCGGAAGCCGAGCAGGAGACGAAGGCGTCATCTAAGGAGGCAGAAGTTCATCCATCTTCAATTAGGTTGTAATTTATGTTCTATTTATTTTATTCATTTTATTTAGCTATGACCATGAGAAGCTAAACTTCTCATCTCTAGGGTGAGAGTTGTACTCGAATTCTTAATTATGTTTTAGTATAAGTTTATGTTTTGTTTATGTTGATTTGAGTTTCTTTTATTATTTTGAATCTTTTTTATTAAGTCATTGCATACCTAGTTCTGTCTACTATATGCCAAAGTAATCTACATGCCATAAGGTTGCCTAGTCGTTGCGTCCTTATGTGAGGGACAAACATGTAAGTATTAGTGCCTAAGCTAACGATTCATGGCAGCGGTTCAAAGACTAGGGTTAGAACCCAGTGGGCTTCCTTGGCAGGATAACGTAAATTGTACATTTAGATTATATTAGGAAACACCTATATCAATTGTGTTTGTGTGAGAAAGATAATTGCATGTCTAGAATACTTAGAATTGATAGCCCAAAAGCCGATTGCAAGATCGAAAAACCTTTCAAATTGCATAGGCAGGAACCCAGCAAGTCTTGCGGGGTAGTGACAGTACAGCATGTGGGATAGCTGTGGGACAATCTAGGCCGTATGCGATAGTGACAGTGAAAGACGTCGAAACTTGTACTATTGCATAACTTAGAAGGAGAAAACCTGAACCGTAGAGAATCTCTATTTAATTGTTTAACCCAAATCTTAGCACAATTAGCGCCACCGCATAAACCTTGAGGGTATTGAACCCAACCTTAAAACTGTTTTAAACCTATTTCAAAACCCCTCGAGTACCTAGACTAGTGAAAATTGTTAGAAATCCAATGCACTATCCCTGTGGTTTTGAAACAGTTTGTGATCATGCGCTTGTGATCATTTATACTACACGGTAGGATCTTGCGCTTGTGATCTGAATGTAAGTTAAATTAGGGTTAAAAGGTATATTAATTTATGCTGAAAGTTGTTAGTACCATTTTGGTCCATCACATACTGGTTGTATTTCATCTACTACTGGTTGTATTGGATCTTGTACTGGTTGTCTTTCATCTACAACCGATTGTGTTTCATCTTCTTCTAGTTGTATTTCATCTTCATCTAGTTGTCGTTCATCTTTTGTTGGTTGTCTTTCATGTTCTACCAGTTGTGTTTAATCTTCTTTTATTTTTCTTTCATCTTCATCTTGTTGTCTTTCATCTTCTTCTAGTTATCTTTAATATTTTATTGGTTGTCTTTCATCAACCACTGGTTGTATTTCATTTTATTCTAGTTATTTTTCATCTTATTCTAGTTGTTTTTCATCTTGTACTGGTTGTCTTTCATGTTCTACCGGTTATTTTTCATCTTCTTCTATTTGTCTTTCATCTTATTCTAGTTGTCTTTCATCAACTACTTGTTATTTTTCATCTTCTTCTAGTCATCTGGTACTGGTTGTCTTTCATGTTCTACTGTTTGTCTTTCAATCTACAACTGATTGTATTTCATCATCTTCTAGTTGTTTTTTATCTTCTACATGTTGTCTTTCATGTTCTACTAGTTGTGTTTCATCTTCTTCAAGTTGTCATTAATCTTTTACTAGTTGTGTTTCATTTTCTTCTAGTTGTCTTTCATATTTTGTTTAATGACATTTATGTTCAAGGTTATCTAAAGAGTACTATGTAGCTTATAAATTGAGATGTTATTATTTGTAATTTGTAAGAGAGTAAGAGAATATTAATAATAGAAGTTAAATTTCTGGCATAGAGTGTTCTCTCTTGCACTATTAAATATAATAAGTTCATATCAAATATTAACAAATTGGTATCAGAGCCTGGTTAGATAAAGGAGGGTTTAACCATGGCTAAGAACAAGAAGAAGAAGAAGAAAAAGAAAGGATATGCGAAGTGGGATTGCGAAACGGTAATTACTGAAAAAGAAAAAGAAGCACAAATTGCTTGAAGAAGAGTTGCAACTGAAGGCAACACTAAAGGAAGAGAAACTGGGTAGCGGTGATCGAGGTTGGAACGGCCGTAGAGGTCACAATTATGGTCGCGATAGAGGCCGTAGTCGTTATGAATGGTCATTGCGAATCAATATCATTGTTCCTACTCATGGCTTATGGAACATTATCGAGAATGGAGTTGAAGATCCCGAAGATGATAGCGAACTCACGGTAGGTGAGTTAAACGTAGTTACCCTCTTTTGCCACTTTTATTTTGAAAGTGAAGAAAGGGTTGTGTAAGGTGGTACATGCAGTATAAGCAACATTTACAGTATTAATAGGTGGTTTCATAGTAAGCATTAGATACTTTTACAGAATAATTAGCTTTCGAAGAAGTACTATACTTTGAAAAAAGAAAAATGGAGACCAAAGCGCGCTAATATCATCCATTAAGGTTTGGATGACGACATGTTCGAGAAGATTGCCAATGAGACGAGTTCTAAGAATGCATGAAAAATTCTTAGAAATGCAGTGGTTGGAGTTTATTAAGGGAAGAAGGTTCGGGTCCAAACTCTAAAGAGTTGAGTTTGAGTCTATTGTGATGAAGGAGAGTGAGAGTCCGATGGAGACTATTTTACTAGAGTGTTCGGGTGGGAGTTATATGATGATAAGTGGGCTCATGGCCGGAGAAAGTAGCATAGAGTAGTGACTACGAGGATGCTTGATAGGTGTTTCAAGTATGGTGTTGATGGGTGTAATCGTGATCAGGCTAATAAAATTTATAATCCGGTTTGCTATCGAGTCAGATTACAAGCGCATAATCCTATCGAGTAGTATAAATCATTGTCGATCCGCAGGGATAAGATTTAAGGTCTTGAGCGATTAAATCACAATCTTTCAAAAGGCTAGACAAAATCTGAAATCAAAGAGTTGTTATTTTTATCAATGTATTTGGCGAAAATTAGAAGTAAACAAAATGAATAAGATAGAGATGTGAATTCCTAGGATTTTGGCACACCATTGTTACTTCAATCCACTTTGATTCTTACCTTATTTGATGTTGGTTTTCAGTTGTTGTATGAGGGTTTCTAATCCAATTTAGTGACTGTCGCTTTCATCTAACAATCACCCTACCAACCAAGAGATCCCGTTAAGGCTTGTCTTAATTGGTGCAAGGAGATCTGTTATTAGCCCAAAAGAATTCAGACTTCACTTACTGGGTACATCGCCCTACTATCTTGGTTATATTGGGTGTCCCTATGGTAAGGCACGACAATGCGACATTCGTCTGCGAATGTCGAGACTCCAATGTATACTTTTGTTGATCCAATTAATGGTATCTCCGGCTAAGGTCTCCATCACTAATCTAGTATTTTTATTCTCCCTTATCTCAATTCGATTAGCCCAATGGTGACTAACTTCCATGTGTGGCCATCACATGACGGTCTAGACTAATAAACAAAATCAAGTAAGATCGAACATAAAATGCAAAAGCAATCGAACAACAAAAGACTAAACAATGATCAAATAAAAGTATATATCAAAGCATCATGAGTAACAAGGTTTACTGCCAACCCTAAGAATCTAAACTTAGCCGCTGAACGGCATGTTTACAAAGAGATAAGAGAAAGATACAATCATACACGAAGTACCCTCCTACTTAATCTCTACACACTCATCTCTTCTCACTTATGAAATAAAAACACCAAAGATACAAAGATATGTTTATGTTCACTCCAGAGGGATTATATAGGAGTGAAGAGGTGCCTGGAGATGAGTGGAGTCCAAGTTATCTGATATGGATATAGCTGTCAAATATTTCACCAAAGGGCGCATCGGGTATGGTCCATATTGGCTAATACGGACCGTACTCCCACTGTGTCGCTCCAGGAGTTAATGCGTATTTGGTCTTCTTTGGTCCGTAATGGGGCTCTGGTCCGTATCAGAGCCTTAGTCGGTGAGCTGCGCTTTTTCGATTGACCCGATTCTTGCTCCAAATGATGTAAAATAGCCCCAAAATATTATTCCTGCATTAAAACATGAAATATGGCAACGATAACCTTTTTCACATAATAATTAAACATAAATGTGAGAAAATAAGGCAAAACCTAAGCCAAAATCCTACGTAATTTACTACCAAAATGAGCTTGATCAGGTGTTCACGGCAATAGTAAGTAGCACGGAGATGTGACTACAAAGATACTTGATGAGAGATCAAGTATGATGAGCGGACAACTCACTTATGTAACCCCACGACAATAATCGAGTTTGAGGAAGATGCCTCTAAAAGAAGAATTATATTTTTTTACCATATATTGGAGATGATGGAAAATAATTACGTTTAAGGAGGGATGTCGGAAATAATAAACTTAATTAATTGGTCAATTAGTCAAATGGTTAGGGTGAATGTATTTGAATTTTCTAGATAAATTCAATGTTTAGATTTTCTAGAGTCATGTTGGATTGTGCAATTCTTGCACTTGATGTTTGTGTCATGTTTAATGACATTCATCTTCTAGGTTATCTAAAGGGCACCATGCACTCTATAAATTGAGATGTTGTCATTTGTAATTTGTAAGAGAGAAAGTAAGAGAATATTAATAGTAGAAATTAAATTTCTGCCTTAGAGTGTTCTCTCTTCCACTATTAAATATATGAAGTTCATATCAAATACTGACAGATTGCTCATATGTTGTTTTGATGCCCGCATGCGAGAGCCACATGGTTTATGTCACCCCTGAGTTTACGCACAGATCCTTTCAACCAAGTTAAGGGGGATGCTCTTGCATCTGTGGCGGAACCTGACAAGCACCACAAATTGCGATGTTCATGTCTCTGGCATGGCAAATTTGGAAGACAAGATGTTTGTATCTGTTCCAAGGCAAAGATTGCAAACTAGAACTCACAGTAAGGCACGCGATTCTGCACCACCATTCTCAGGTCAGAACATTATCGACATCAGTCAGAGGGACAGCTGCTGGACTGTCCCTGGCTGAATGGGCGGTACAGTCACGCACCTATGCTAGTCTGATGGTTCGTTTGATCAACATGAATTATGAAAGGGGAGGTGCAGCCTACATTTTAGAATCCCATGAACATCTGATCAGGTACGGATTTAAGTCTTCTGATAGGGCTGTGTCGCCTTTTCACATGGAAACAAGTGCTCTGTTAATGGCAATTCAGCCAGCATCTGTGTCACCTTTTCGAAGGCAGGAAGTCAGGCATTGCAGATTGTTGACTGGCGATCATACTCTGAACTGGTATGTATCTCAAACCTCTTGAAGGTGCATGATAATCGCTCTCTACATCCCACGAGAAGAAAATAACAGGGCCCACCTTACGACCAATTTGGCACGTTCAGGGCAATTTTCATACAAAGGATTCACATATTCACTCTTCTCCAACTTCTGACAGCACAGTATCAGTAGCTTGTTTATTAGGAATTTCATTTTGTAATAGTTTAATAGCAACTGCATGCAGTATGTTTAGTATGTAAATAATTGCTACCAATCAATGAGAAGCCTAAGGGCCATTTTGAGGCCACAGTATTGCAAAATAACTAGTGTATTGATTTTACCCGACCGGGTCGACCCGGACCGGGCAAACCCGTGACCCGGACCCGACCCTGAACCCGACCCGAACCGTCCTAAAGGGTTGGGTCGGGTTTGAAACGGGTCGGATGCGGTTTTCTGGGCGAAACCCGACCATATCCTCACTGTTTCAACCCGCCTATCCGAACCCGATCCGAACCGGCCTAAACCCGACCCGCCTGAACCCGACCCCAAACCGGTCTAACCCGGCCGAATCCGACCTAACCCGACCTAACCCGACCCTAAACCTCCGGACTCGAACCTCCTGAACCGCACCGGCGCACCCGCACCCGTGAGCCGCGACAGTGAACCGGACCCGCACCTGTGAGCCGCGCATACACCGGTGCAAAAATTGGGTTTTTTTTGTTTCAGCGAGATTCGAACCCCAGACCTCTCTCTCAACAACCTTACAATCAATACCTTTAACCACTAGGCCACTGTTAACTTGTGATATATTCCAATAACTTTAATATTTAATCTATTCTTAGATTAATCCTTTAATTTTTTTATAGTTTGAGCCTTTAATTAGAATTTTTATGATTATCTAAATACAATATATAAATAATAAAAATAATATATATATATATATATAATAGCCGTATCGTATCCTTCGTTTTTAAAAATATGAATTAACATACATACATATTATTTGACATCTTAATTAAAATTAGCATATTCATATGCTAATTGATATGTTAATTCTATAAACTTTAATTTGAATTAACATATGTATATATATTAGTATATTTGATATAGTAGTATATTTGAATTAGTAGTATATTTGAATTAACATATGTATATACATATCCTGTCCATCTGATTATGATCATGTTATATATATTAGTATATTTATACTAAAATACGCTAAATTACTTGAAATTTTGTTGAATTACACTATATTAAGTTAAATTAAATTACATTACGCTTGATAGGTCCATGTACCGATGGACCTGAAAAGGCCCAGGCCTGGCCCGATAAAGCACTCCTAGATTTAAAATACACAAAAGGCCGGCCCAAAATAGAATGAAATAGAATAGGCCCCCTCCCCCTACAGAAACAGGCCACGACCAAGAGAAGCCCGGGATTCGGACCCCCTCCCGGGGCCAGCCCGAGGTCAAGAAAAGCCCGGGATTCGGACCCCCTCCCGGGGCCAGCCCGAGGTCAAGAACTGCCCGGGACTCGGACCTCTCACAGGGGCCAGCTCGGAGTCAAATAAAACGAGGCTCAAAGCCTAAGCATGCCGAACAGCCAGAAAAAGGCCGACGTACGGCCTCGCTGATTCGGCTTGCGCCAGATCATGCGGATATTATCGCCTATCATGCGGACGCCTCCAAAACAGTTACGCGGGCCCCCATCATTAATGGTGACAAGACCCCGCTACAGTAAAGGCGACCCCTATTTAAGGCAGAGAAATCCCCAGAAAAGGGGACCGCATTCATTACAACCAGAGGAGGTATTAAAAAGGGTTAGAGCGTTAATACCCCTCCGACGCCCCGCGTGTCCACCCTCTCGGCCCGATTCGCCCGAACCGGGACGAGCTACACTTTCGGCAGCCAGCCTCCGCGCGGCCTGCTTCCCAGGAACAGGACGTTTACGCACCTTACTGGACCGAGTCCAAGTACGGCCCGGCCCTCTTGGGAAGGGACGTATCAACGCTAAAATACGGTAAATTACATATGAATAGAGACGATATCTTCACTGAAAAGGCGAAAAACGACGACAAAACTTTAAACGGTCATAAAACGGCACTCGAGTGTCCGATTTTAGCAAATGACCACTTTTCGGAAAGCTTGCGAAAATGCGCATGCGTCTGTGCCTGCTATGCCGGATCTCGAAATTCAGAATCGCCAAAAAACAAAGGGAAGAGCCTCAAAACTTGAGTTGAAGTTTCCGATTAAGATTTTCATTTCTATTATTCAATTCAAGTAGCTCAGTAAATTAGTTACATAATGAACTTGTAGAATACCAGTTTTTACTATTTTCGGAATTTCTTTAGCGTAATTCAACATAATTAGCGAAGTTATTGTAATTTACCGTATTTCAGCATAATTAGCGAAGTTATTGTAATTTAGCGTAATTTAACGTAATTTAGTGTAATTCAACATAATTCAAAGTAATCTAGTGTAATTCATTTTTTTCAGTCCTAAAAATTGCATAAATCATGTTAATTTATAAAATACACATTTATCATTTTCAATTCTAAATTGCACAGTTAACTGTTAGTACGATTTAGTATTTAATTAATTGTTTATTAAAAAAATTGACCAAAAATTAGAAATGTTCAGAAGATGAGAATGGAGAACCTATAATATTACTTTCAACATAACAGCTCTCTCTTCTTTTAATAATTTTAGTATTTAATGATTGTTGTTTAGTATTTAAATTAACTTTTGTTTTAAAATAATTCAGTTTTAAAGATAAAAAATAATTCGATTTTAGAATAATTTAGTTTTAGAATAATTCGATTTAACATAATTTGATTTTGTTATAACAAAAATATATTGAATTCAAATAAAAAAAAAAGGGAAAAAAAACAGACAAAAACCCCCCAAACAAAACAGAAAAAAAAAAAAAAAAAACTAGACCGGACCGGACCGACGTCCCGACCCGACCCAACCCACCCCGACCTAACCCGCCGGGTTTAGGCCGGGTAAGGGTCGGCCGACTCAAACCCCAACCCGACCCCCCCTACCCGACTCAACCCGTTGACCCGGGCTAACCCGTGCCCGAGTCAACCCGGGGACCGGTCGGGTTTGGACCGGACCGACCCGACCCTAGCCCGTTTCATAACACTAAAAATAACTAAGCAAGCTGGGGGAATTAAAGAGAGGACAAGTGATTCAAATATATTATAGAAAACCGACTTGAATGAGCAAAATTTAGAATACTACCTTTGAAGATAGGAAAAAAAGAAATTACACGATCTAAAACAAGAATATTTCCAGCACACTATACTAATAATAAACACTTGAACCAAATAAAAAGGTGTGCATAACAACAAAACTGACACAGCATCACCAAACACAAACATGGATAGGTACATTTGCATTGGTTACTAATCTAACAACCCCAGAATTTATACTCATGAAGCGGCAGAGGGAAGCGTGACATCAATATTGGTAGGCATTAGCACATTAAATCCATCTGCCGCTGTTGATATTATCATTCCTGGTATCTGTGGATGCCAGTGCAGTTCTTTCAAATCTTTCTGACCCTGAATACAGCAAAGAATAATAAAATCAACAGCAGAAATTACACGGGTGCAATCAGCATTTTTCATCTAAAAATAATGTGGGGTAGATTATTGAGTCGAGCATTTTATCTAGAATACAGATCGGATTAAAAACCTTTCTCATATGTATCTTCGTTGGAAGTATTGCGCTATTCAAATGTTCAATGCTTCAATTTATTATGAAAATAATAAAAATAAAAAATAAACACCAAGCAACCAAGAAAAGTCTATGACCGGCTAGATCTAATCACGTGTAATATAAAAAATTCCAGACCAGAGCCTGACCCATCTACCCAACGTGTGCATTCATTGGGTTCAGTCAACAATGGCCCATCATGGAAATAAAGGCATGTGTTTAGTATAGGGCAATTCACAACATTTGGTTTACACATACACAGAGTAGGTATCAGGTTGCATTACAACTCTCCTCACATAGTATCATATCTTAACAACATTTTTGTGTAGAACAACTCAAACTAGGTAATTCTTCAACATTGACAAATACACAAAATTAGTACCTGGTGAACAAAGAGGAGCTGGGGTGGCAAATCTTCAGGTGCATTGACTTGCTCCTTTACCTTGGCTTTAAACTCTGCCTCCTCTTCTTCGTCCCTTTCTAGTGACAAGTCCCATATCCTACACATATACAGATTATGAGATTGTGTGAAAATGAAAGAGACATAAAAGCGACATGTTTCAAAAATGCAATTGATATGCTTACGTCAGTTGATGGTCGGCCGACGAAACAGCCAAGGTAGATGCTTCATGCGGGCTCCATTCCACAGATGTGATTGGCTGCTTATGATACTTAAAATGCGCCACTAGTGAATCATCCTTCAAGACCAATAAACCAATGAATAGGATGGTATCAGACAACTTGGACTAAATCAATGAACTCTGACATCAAAGATGCTTCTTAAGTATTAAACTCTTTAAGCCGACTGCATTAAGTACCAATTCCATATCAGAACTTGTATGAAATGCAATTAGGTTCGCAGATGATTCACATATTCAACATGTCCTATCTCTAATAGACCAGAAGTATACTTCCCTCACAACTAAAAAAAGCACATGACATTGCAGTTACCCCATTGAGCCACCCAAATTGAGGCAGAATGTAAAATGTCTAACTATATCAAAATGTACACTTAGCAAGTCTATTCACTAAATCACACAACAGAGAAACAGACGTGAAGTTTTGTACCTTGATTTGGCGAAGATCACGGATGGAGAAGGTACCATCATCACTGCCAGAGGCAATCATACAGCTTGCCAGCCTGTGAGGATGAATGCAAAGTTATAAAAAATTAGATTTCAAATATGTAACATGTGCGAGAACATATTTTATCTCAAATGAGCAAATTAACCAACTAGTAAAGAACACAAAAATGTGTAGCAGGTCACATACCTGTTCCATGATATAACATTGACATCAGCATCATGAGCCTTAAAAATAAATTTTGGCTTTTTGCCTTCCCTTGTATCCCATATTGCAACTTTCCCGTCCACGGAAGATGATGCAAAAATGTTTGCTTCTGTAGGACTCCACTGGGGAAAAAAAAAATCAATTCAGCAATTCTTTCAACTATAGCCTATTTTTTTAGTCTAATTTCCAGCATCCTTAAAAAATCATATGCAGCTAACTACATAGGAAACAAGGATGTAAAATAGCAATGAAAATAGCTAAAAGAATACATGATGTTACCAAAAAGTACCTGTAAATCTTCCACACTTGCACCATGACCCATGAAAGGGGTAGAATCAACTTTCCACGAATCACCCGTGGGCTCCCACAGATATATGCATTTGTTACAATCGCCTATCAGAATGGACAATACCGCATTAGTACTCACAACAATAACTGCAATTTTCAATGTCTGTTCTGCATAAATTATTTCTTTTCTTTTGACACTACAATCTGTTTTTGGCTTTATCCAACAGAAGTTTCCAAATATCATAAAAAATACAAGACAATTTCCCAGTTAAATAAAACTTCAAGCCACCTATAATCTTGAGTATAATAAAAATTAATAACAAACGAATGAAAAACAGTAAAAGTATAAAACTTCTATTGGAATAACAAAATATTTTGTGAAGTATACCAGAAACAAGTCGGCCAGGAACAACAGGGCTCCAATCAATTGCATAACCTTCATCTTTATGCCCCTCAAATTTAAAGATAGGTGTCTGCTTGTGTATGGTATCATCTCTATTGGTTGGTGCATCGGATTCAGCAAGGGAATTCAGATGTGCGCTAAAATCCCACACCTAATCATCATTATAATGCATATCACAAATAGAACTGTGTGATTGAATCAATACATATCAAACTGTTCCTGTAGCACTTTTTTCCCTCTCCTCTATGTGTGAGTGGGGTGCGAAAGGGAGGGGTTGATTCTGCATCTCTGCGAGGGTAGTGATAGCTATGGTCTTGTATTGTCTGATTGCATTTATAAGGCTCCAAGAACAGAACATTAAGTGTCTATTTCACAAAAATACAAAGGTCAAGAAGACCCCTACAGATACTGTCGGTCAACCCAGTACAAAAGCTACTCGGAAAAGAGCTATATCAAAATGGGATGACCTTGTTCAATTGGATTTTACAGAGGGGAAGAGATAGTACCTGTACAAAGCCTGTATCGCCCCAAGTGGCGCAAATATGGGGCTTTTGGGTCATTGACCTAATGCGGTTCACACATCCTTGATGAGCTACCCTCTTGATCTAGTTTCATAATAGAATATTCATCTGAATCAAACTAGTAAATATGAAGTGCTATGAACTTAGAATACTCACAATAGAATACTCACAATAGAATACTCATCCTAGATGCAATAAGCGAACCTTTTGAGCAATCATAAATAGATTTTCAATTTATAATTTTCCAAGTTGGCATAAGGACGGGTGTATTGGGAAATATATATGGAAAAGGAAAGGGCACCTGTAGAACAGGTGCATTGCCACCGGCTGCATCAGCTATGTCATCCTCTTCATCACTGCTACTACTATCATCATCCTCCATTTCCTCGTCATTATTCTTAGAAGAAGGGAGCAAATCACGTTTTCTCCCAGTTATCTTGGAAAGTTTGAAAATGCCAATGTAATTTGCAGATTGTTGGTCAGCCTATACAACATAAAAAGAAAAAAAAGAGTTGAAATGCTTTAAATAGATTTTAAGACAAATTGGATCTGGATTGGCTTATATAAAGGCGTTAACTGGGATGTCTTGAGTTAACATGAGGCCGAATACATTTGAATGCTAATTAACATTTAAGTGCATCAAACAGCAGCAGGTTAAAAACAATACTGGGATTGGATTGAGTTAAATTGAAAGGAGCAAATTAAGTAAAACTGAAGTTGAATTGTCCTTAGCGCAACAGTCAGGCTATGAACTGGTATGTACCGGTGCTGACCACATTTTCAGTTTGCCACTGTGCAACAAACCTGACCTGTGTTCCTGCAACTCCATATAGAGTGTGGGGGAATTCGGTACGAACTAGTCCAAGAGAATCTTGCACCACATCAAAACTATCAAAAAACAAAAGAAAAAATAAGCACTAAGAAAACAAACTTATCACTTCAAAGGAAACAAAAGAATTGAACTTATGCAAACAATTACGAAATTACCTTAAACAAGGCCATCCAATATTGAATCCACGCAGATAATTATATGCTGATGGATCAAATTGAAGTTCTTCTCCCTCCTCCATTTCATCTACACCAGGTTGCCATACCTATGTTCACGAGATAAATACACTGGTAAGATTTTACATATTCAGATAATTTAAAATATAAAAAGAATGATATCACCAAAAATAACTCTTTCATGTAGAACTTCTGCCCTTAGCCATCCTGTTATAAAACTATGTGCAATTGTTAATCAGAAAATGGAAGTAGTAAATTAAAACTTCCTATTTTTCAAAAACCACAAACCAATGCTTATCAAAAATGACGCCAAGTGATAAAAAAGTCAATATATTACTCTCCAGTTGTAAACTTCAAATTAGTAAAAAAAAAAAAAAAAGGCAATCAGTAAGTTTAAACTTCAAATTATACTTTTTTCAACTATTCCCCTACAATTTTCACCTCTAATTCCCATTTGTACTCTACAATTGCAAAATCACATAATCAAACTATGAAGGAAAAAAATAGTTAGTTGTAGTTTTTTATCCGCTTCAGGCAAACATTCAATTTTATTGGGCACTTTATACAATTATATTATATATATATCAATAAGGATGAAATGAGAAGTGGTAGTTAACCTTGGCAGGTGCAGAGGGCACAGGGGAAGATGTTGATGCTTCCTCTTTTTTTGAAGCCTGAAATCGAAATAACCCCAGGACAGAGTAATTAGTAAAAGAAGGCGGTTTTCCGGGGAAAATGGAACTAACAGGAAATATAGTAGAATGATAAATACCTTGTTTTTCCTCTTAAGCTTTTTAGGGTTTTTTAGGCTACGAGTCATCTTGAACTACACGGTAAAAAGAAAAACACCGGCTTACTCAAAATTTTCAGTTTTATGCTTTCGAATTCAAATTTTGCATACAATTCTAATTTCATAGCCCAAACCAAAATTTTAATTTTCTAATGTCAAACTTATTTTTTCTACTTCCCAAATACAATAAAATCGGCTGGTTAGCCATAAACAGTTGCAAATATTGGTAGTAAAGTTCTGAAAAACTCTGAAAACAAGAGTGGCTCTTTTGTAAATTTCCCCAAGTTCGATTTTTATAAGGTTTCTCCAGCCGCATTTGAGTCAGATCTCTTAGATTGTCTCTTTTAACCTAATCTGCACACCTTTTAAAAACCGTTAAAACCTGATCCAAACTTAAATAAAAGCACAAATTACTCTTTGAAAGTTTAACCACATCCTGCACTGAAAAATGATTAATATACCCTGGAAAATCAATTCAACCAAACTCGAGAGATCACAAACCGAAAGGGACTTGATAAGTTCCACGGATTAGGGTTTTGTGCAGATCTTGCGATCAACCCCTAGCTACGACACGGAATTAAAAGAGATTGATTTAGATCAAACAAGAACAGAAACAAAAAATATTGCGAACTATTCAATTGCATCAACCAGAGAGAGAGAGAGAGAGACCCCTTTCGTTCTTACATGAGAAGGTCAGTGGAGAGAGGAGAACAAGAGGAAGGTGAAGAGGAGGAGAAGGCGTTGGAGGAAGGAGAGAGAGGTGCGAAATTTACGTGTGCTCCAACAGATTGAAGAGACGGAGAGAGAGAAATTTAGATAGGTTGTTTTTTAGGGTTTTTCACTTGTGGATGAAGAAGAAAGGCCGAAGAAAGGCGGCAGGATTTTTTTAGGTGGGGATCTTCTCTCTCTTTTTGTTTTTTTTTTAGCAAGAAAATGGAGGAAAAAAGCGAAAGGAAGGGAATGGGCCCCGAATGTCAGTGTGAATATTTACTGTTGGAGTACTAAGCGCGCGAGAGAGTTCTCGCTGCAACCATGCGATTCAGATCGAACGGTGCAGAGGGCGCGTGTCACTATTGGAGTGCTGTAGCTCCGCGACGCGGATTATATAGATACGAGATGAGACTTAAATCTAGAGAGAGATGGGAATTACCAGATCGAAACGCAGAAGGTGATGAGGCTGTGGCGGGTCGAGCTTCCTTTCGAGGAGAGAAACCAAACCTTGGTCGAGAGAGGGAGAAGAGGGACCTTCACCGTTGGAACGGATTCGCTAGGGTTTTCTTCTCAGGAGAGGGTCGAACGAAGAGCGACTGAGAGAGAGAGCGAAAGCGAAGTCCGGATCCTCTGAAGTAACTCAAATTTTGAGTTTAGATTCGGACCGTTCGATCAGAATCCAGGCCAATACGTCTTGAGATGGAATGCACGGAGCTCTTTAATATTCGTGTCGGAACAGATCTGACGGTCTAGACCTAAACTAAAAATTTAAGTTATTTTATGTGACATGAATTCGCGAAAGAAAGGAGAAAGCGGAGGATTCATTTCCATCCAGAGCCCCTGATCCTTGCGCGAATTTTAAAGATCATCTGACGGTTAGAAACACAATAGCACTGAAGGGCCTCAACTACGGATACCTAGGGCTGCAAACGGATCGCATAGTGGTAAATCCATATCCGTATCCGTTTTTATTTTTCAGATACGGATACGGATTATCCGGATAATACGGATCGGATATTAAACGGATACGGATACAAATATCCGTTTTTTATAATAGTGAATAACATAAATTTTTTCATAATAAATATTAAACTATATAGTATATATCTACTATTCGGATACGGATAATTAAAATTTAAAACCATATCCGTATCCGTATCCACATGGATATTCGGATATCGGATTAGAAATTAGAAAGATATATAATAGATTTGATAATCGAAAAATTACCAAACCTTTCGCGCTCCGCCGACTCGGTCTAATTTTGGCGTAGAACTAAAGCTCCACGAAATGTGGGTCCCGCTTTTTTGAAAGAAATAAATTGGATCCTGTGGGCTGACTTTGGATAATTCTTCATATGTTTGGTGCGGGATTTGTACGCTATTCTACGTAAACTAGGATCCAGAAAAGTTGGAATGATCGGCGAAAGCCCAAGTGTTAGTTGGTAACATGTGTGGAGATGTTATATCATCATGCAAGTTATTTCTACTAACAGTTATGTTGCATTCAAATACAAAATTTCATTTTCATGCTTCAAAGTTCAAAATATTGTACATTTTATACACAAAGTTCCAAATTTGACCCCAGGCATATGCTGCCGGAGCTAACTCTGGTCATGAATTCATGCCATGAACAAATTACATCTATGCATAGATGGATCGATCGATTAAAAAGAACCGGCAGTGCCCTGGTTCGACACCCGCTTCGGCCTCCACATAGTACGTGCCTTGACAATTGTGGGGCCAGACTCGAGGCTGAGAAGGTGGTCATAATGGATGGAAGACGTAGAATTTGGCCGATTAGAGTCAGCGTTGTCAGAGTAGATGGTCGTGAGGGAATTCACGACGCTGTCCCTTCCGCACTCGCGTCGGTACTCCAACGCCATCCCCGCCAGCTCCTGCTTCTCCAGTATGTCCATTGGAGCACTCTGTTGTATAGGGGAGAAATTGTCATTTTATCACATTAATTAATTGTGTATAAACCTTGAGATAATTAATTAAGAAGCATGAATTAAATAGGATTGTTTTGATGAAGGTCCAGAGGTTTTGAAAGCTCATGTCTATCATCATCAATAATCGGCATCCGCTCAACAAAGAACGGTTCAAGCTCTTTAAATGAAATTTCGCAACCTTACGCGTCAGCATATTCATCATCACTATTAGACTGTAAAATAAAAGGGGCATTTTAAATGAAAATTAATGTGAACAAATACCAATGTCTATACGATAAGTTTCAGCAAGTATATATACCAACAATTCATCTATATATATAAAAAGAAATGATCGATGTAAAAGAGTTTCATGTGGGCCATGCAGTTTCATGCCTGGTCGCTCGAAGTATAGTTTGACCACTGTACGTAATAAATCTCGCACGTGCCATTCTCTCCGTATTTTGTTCTTAGATAGGGCTGTAAACGGATGCGGATATCCGCTCCGAATCCGCATATAATCCGTATTCGGATCTAAACGGATACGGATACTGTGGATACAGATACGGATAATTATCAATTATCTACAGAAGATCCGGATACGGATAGTAAAACTTAAACGGAACGGATATTCAAATTATCCGGAACCCAATAAATTTTTTTGGACCCACTAATCAAAAGAAATTATTTTGCCTTCAAGAGAATTTGAACCCATGTCATGTGAAATGAGAGTCTAAGCAACCAAGCTACAAACTACTACACCACACTATCTTTTGTTACTACTTCTTTATTTTGTTTATATATTATATCAATGGAATGAATATCTTATCTCCCATTTCCAATATTAATGTCTCCATCAACTTACAATTATTCATTTATTTTCATATTTAAATTTTATTAATTATTAATTATATCTTAAAGTTCATATAACTCAATATCCGACAATTATCCGTTCTATATTCGTATTCGAATCCGTATCCGTAAATTATCCGCTCCGTATCCGCATCCGTTTAAGGCAAATATGGTTTTAAATTTTGATTCCGTTTACTATCCGTATCTGTATCCGCTCATTTAAAGGCGGATACGAATTTGGTATTAACATTATCCGCTCCGAATCCGCTCCGTTTACACCCCTATCGTTCTTACCTTGCGATGCCATCCACGTGTCCACTTCAACAATATCACCCCTGCAAATTAAAATATGGACACGCGAGTCACATCAGAAATTTCTAGTTACCGTTAATCGTACCAAATTAAATAATTAATTAATCATTAACCAAAAGGGAAATTAATTAATTAATTAATTAATTAATATTAATATTGGAGAGCTAGCTAGGATTTTTTTTAAAACAGTAATTAAAATAATTAATGTTAAAGAACCAACATGATTACCGAGGTTTTTAGAAAAACAACAAAACCGAATAGGCAATTCGGTTTAAGGGTTTTTTTTTTTGCTTCACCGAATTGCCTATTCGGTTTACAGGATTTTCGTCGGGTTGTAGGAACAATGCCACAGAAAATCCATTTTATAGGCTTAACCGAATAGGCATTTCGGTGTGGTGTTTTTTTTTGGCTTAACCGAATAGGCATTTCGGTTTAGGTTTTTTTTTTTTTAGAGACTAAGAAGAGCAAAATAAAGAAATCTAATACTGAAAATTTGAATTTTTTATTTAAATTATTTGACTTCTTTTGATATATAATTAGCATATTTATACTAAAATACGTTAAATTACTTGAAATTATGTTGAATTACAAAGTTAAATTACACTAAATTACATTACATTACGCTAAATCACATACGAATAGGGACAATATCTTCACTGAAAAGGCGAAAAACGACGGCGAAACTTCAAACGGTCATAAAACGACGCTCGAGTGTCCGATTTCAGCAAATGACCACTTTTCGGAAAGCTTGCGAAAATACGCATGCGTCCGTGCTAGCAATGCCGGATTCCAAAATTCAGAATCGCCAAAAAACAAAGGAAAGAGCCTCAAAACTTGAGTTGAAGTTTCCGATTAAGATTTTCGTTTCTATTATTCAATCCAAGTAGCTCAGTAAATTAGTTACATAATGAACTTGTAGAATACCAGTTTTTACTATTTTCAGAATTTTTTTACTATTTTTTATGATTCATGAAAGATGGCACAGAATCGGTCTATTTTAGCGTAATTTTCGGTATTTCAGCATAATTAGCGGAGCTATTGTAATTTAACGTAATTTAGCGTAATTTAGTGTAATTCAACATAATTTCAAATATTTAGTGTATTTTTTTATTTTTTTGCTAATTAGAAATCAAAAGAAGTAATCTAACAAAAAATTTAAACAAAAAATTCTAATTTTCAGTGTTAGATTTCTTTATTTTGCTCTTCTTGGTGTCAAAAAAAAAAAAAACTAAACCAAAATGGCAATTCAATTCAAGGGGTCCTAATTAGGGATTTGACTTCACGATTAAGTCATTCACCAAATCCTAACCTTAATTCCTATAGTTCCGGTTTGGATATCAAATTACGGTCGATTCTAATCCAAATCCTAGGGTATTTGCGCTCATAATTTGGTACTCTCATATCCCATCCTAACTACTTTGGTTCTTTCGAATCCAAAGCGGGACTTGTCCAATTCAAGTACTAAACTATGTAATTAGCACAAATGATAAATCACAGAAATTAACAATCAAATCCTATAAAACAATCATAATAAAAACAAATAACCGAATAAGATAGAATTAAACAAGTTCATGCATTGACCTAAACCCCTAGAGAGAAAACTAGCCTCTCATGGAGAAGCAAGCATCCACAAGAAAATACAAGATAAACATGGTAAAAACTGAGAAAATACGTAAGAGAAAATAATACAACCAATCTCCTAGTTCCTGCCCAAGTTCTTTCCTTGTCGCTCAAGCAAAACCTCGACTTCTTCCTTCTCTTCCTTTGAAATTTGTCGCAACTTCGATCACCGCCGGAAAGTGGAGTAGAATAATTTCAATTGATCAATGATGAGCAGTGATCATTTCTCCTATGACCTCCTTAGCCTTATATAACATTTTCTGAACTTGGAGCTCAAGTCGTTTTATTTTCTGCGCCTACTAAGCCACTAACTTTCCATATTTATCAGTTTTTCAGGCTGATGCGGCCATTGATGCGGCTATAAAAAATTATATATTCCTAATTTGGATTTGTTTCCTTCATGAAAGTTGTAGATCTATTTGTTCTGGTTCCATCAAGCTTTGAATCACCCAAATCGGAGTTCGTATGACCAAGATATGACCAAAATACAAACTGTGTCGCTGAGTGCGGGTGGCTGATCCGCACTCTGGATCAGTGCGTCCGCACTACGTCAAACTTTCCTGTTTTCATCTTCTGATGGCTGAGTGCGGGTGGCTGACCCGCGCTCTGGGTCAGTGTGTCCGCACTAGGCTCTGTTTCCCCTGTGTTGTGCTCTGAACTTCTGAATTTTAAACGGGCATAACTTATAATCCGTAACTCCGTTTTCAGTGTTCTACCACTTTTCGGAAAGCTTGCAAGAAGATCTACAATTTGCTCCATTTCCTATAACTTAAATAGAATTTGACAGTAACTTGATTCTTGGATATATTTTATTCTATTCTCTACTAAAATACAAGATATTTGGTGTTATTATGTGGTAAAAATCAGACCGAACATGTATATAATTTAGGCCTATCAAATTTTGCCCGCACGACTTCCTGACTTAGTAGATTTTGCTGTAATTTCGCCATTTCACATGTTGTGCACTTCGTGTGAGGTGTTGCATGCTCCATGTGATGCCCTAATTTGGGTCTGTCTTCAGAAATCGCCTAAATTGGACACTTTTGCTATGTTTTTGACCTTAATTCGCAACTTTCTCAAAAACCTACCAAAAAGATCTAAAAACACATTTGCAATAAATAAATCGAAAAAATGGCTACTTTGCATTCGCTTTTCGCCATTTTTCGGAAGAAAAAATATTTATTTTCACTATATGTTTTGGCTTCATCACACCCCCAAGCTTAAACTTTTGTTCGTCCTCGAACAAAACAAGCAAAGCTACTTGGGTAGGTCGGTTAAAAATTGGCCATTGAATAAGTTTTCGAAAATATTGATTCTAAGGACTAACCTAATACAAAAATGTTTACTCAATTCCTAATATATGTACTTGGTGAAATTCTTAGAATGAAATTTTTGCATTCACAACACTTTGATTTTGATTAGAAATAATTTGAAAAACAACCCGTCTTACAATCATTACGGTAAAAGAGATCTTAAAATCAATCAATACTCGTTTTTTATCCCTTTCAATTTTCGATCCCTCATTTGAGCTAAAACTTTAAAGACTAAGTATGTTAGTAGAATGCAACTTTATTGAAAAAATAAATTGCAAGAAAGTAAATACACCTTACTCAATTTGACTTTACCTTTCTATCGTATAGATACAAACGAGAGGTTATGCGTTCCGGGCACCTAAGAATTTCATCGAATCCTAATTTGAATGAAGAAGATGAAATACAACCAGTAGAATGAAAGACAACTAGTAGAAAATAACAAATAGTAGAAGAATAATGAAAAACAACTAGTAGAAGAAAATGAAAAACAACTAGTAGAAGATGAAAGACAACTAAAAGAAGATGAAAAATAACAAATATAAGATGAAAAATAACTAGTACAAGATGAAAGAAAACTTGAAGAAGATGAAAGATAACAAAAAGAAGATGAAAGACAACTAGTGGAAGATGAAAGACAACTAGAAGAATAAGAAAGACAACCAGTGCAAGATTAAAGATAACCAGAACAAGATGAAAAATAACTTGTACAAGATGAAAGACAACTTGAAGATGATGAAAAATAAATAGTAGAAAATGAAAAACAACTAGTACAAGATGAAAGATAACAAGAAGAAGATAAAAAATAACTAGTAGAAGATGAAAGACAACTAGAAGAAGATGAACTGGTGGAAAATGAAAAACAATAAAAAAAAGATGAAATTAGTTCTAATATAGTATCTCTACTCAACATGTTTGATTTGCTTCTAAATTTGTGGCCGATGAGTCGTTTGATGTTGTAACGGAGCATAAATTCAATATAACATATTCCTATTTATACAGAGCATAGAGCCATAGACTATATATCTACCTATATCTTACAGCATATATTCTTTAATTATAAAAATAATATTGTTGTGAATTTAGATGAAGGTAGTTTTTGCGATGAAAGCACTGTTAAGCTCAAGCAAAATAGAAACATCAGATTAATTATATGCGGCAATTAATTAATGTGTAGTGAAATTTCCCGAAAAATGAATGGTTTTTTAATTTTTGTATTATGCTATACTCGAGATGAATTCAGATCCAGTCTGACTTGGTAGAATGAAATTCAGATTGTTTATTTTAATCTGACGCGACATTTAAATATTCTACGTACATTCAAGGTTGTTGGAAAAAATTGCTTTGACATTTTCGAACTCGATGTTACAGATTTAATTTGATGTCCAGATAAATAATTCTTTATATCGTTCATACTGATAAAATAACATAAAAATAGCAACAGAAAATGCTAATTATTCATTTTTATTATAGTATCAAATAAATAAATAAATGAATAAAACTGTTTTTCATGAATTTTTAATAATTATTTACAAGTTTTAGGAATTATAACACTATGAATTATTTATATATTATTCATAGAAGTTTAATTTTTTTAGTTTTTTTGTAAAAAAATAGGTATATGACATATTATATCATTATATGCATCAGAAGAAAACAGATAGTTTACCTTCGTACCACTATTATAAATTTTGTGGAATTATATTCAAATAAAAAGAGAAAAAAAATTGTTAACTCTGGAATCCAGCAAGAGAGAATGAGAATGTGAATCCCGGCCCGGCAGCAGCAATAAAAACCGACCGGTCTAATTAAAAGTCCAACCAACCCGATCCTTCATAACTCACAAGGTCGAACTGGTTCTGTTACACCACGTATCACTGACAGACGACCCCACTCCACGATCGACGCAATACGCCTAAACATTGCTGCAGCGGCGTAGTCTGTAGCCCTAACACCCCGTTCCAGCAAAACCTCGCAAAAATCCCCAAAATTTCAAAACCAAATTTGAAATCCAAATGGGATCGACAGCAGCGGAGTCGACAACGGTCGAATCGACCGACGGCGTGAAGCTACACACGCGGCTCTTCAAGGCTGCCGAACCGGCGCCGGAGAACCTGGCTGTGGTCCTGGTGCATCCTTACAGTGTGCTCGGAGGCTTCCAGGGACTCCTACGCGGGATCGCCACTGGACTAGCCGAGAAGGGGTATCACGCCATCACCTTCGACATGCGAGGAGCGGGTCGCTCCACGGGTCGAGCTTCTCTGACTGGATTCGCTGAGGTCAACGATGTTACGGCTGTCTGCAAGTGGATCACTGAATCCTTGAGCCCCTCTGGGATTGTTCTTGTCGGATCCTCAGCAGGTGCGCTTTTATCATTTCTTGTGGAAGTATGTGTGTAGTTACGTACCTAGATAGGTTGGAGCACTATTTGAGTAGGGTTTAATGCATAGATCCCCAAACTGTGGGATAATTGGTTCAATTGCATTAAATCAGGGTTGATAGCATTACTTGGCAGTAAATAGTTTATGCAGATAAATTGTCGAAATAACAAAATCTTGGAAATTGATGATCTGCACCACCTCTGGCAAACACAATAGTCAATATTGAACTTCGGCTTGATTTGATCAAATAAGCAAATTTAAGCAAGCTGCTTCATACATGCCTGGGCTGAAATTATTGTGATCTATGGTGGTTTGTATATTTCAAGCTTAAATTGTAGGAAAATGTGTTTCAGACTTTCAGTTCAAATGGAACCGGTTTTTTATTAGGTCTTTTAAATAATGCTTATGACTACTCTTGAGTACTTTAAAGGGCATCTCTCTGTAATTCCTTAGATTCAAAAAGAATTTGATCATGGAGGTGAATTGTGTCGAGTTTTGGAATGTGCCTACCTGTATTTTGTGTTCTTAAATTATAAGTCAGATGGAGCAATGTGTTAAGGTATACTCATTTTAACATACTGGATCCTTTATTTTTTGCTTCTTTCTTGGCCTCAGTGCGAAGATTGCTGAATCGCTAATCTGTAGTATTTATCACAAATACCAGTGGCTTATAAGACTGATGAGCTGGTACAGAGTGCTTGTATAAGTACCAACCCATTGCATAGTATATATAAGTATGGCTAAGAATGCTTTTATTATTTATAGGTGCACCTATTGCTGGCTCAGCAGTAGACAAGATAAATGAAGTTGTCGCTTATGTCAGCATTGGCTACCCCTTTGGTATGACAGCATCTATCCTATTTGGGAGGCACCATCAAAATATTCTAAAATCAGATAAACCAAAACTTTTCATAATGGGTACCAAAGACGGGTTTACCAGTGTAAAGCAGCTGGAAAACAAGCTCAAGTCATCCAAAGGCCAAACTGAGACGCAGCTGATTGAAGGGGTAGGGCATTTTCAGATGGAGGGCCCCACTTTTGATAACCACATGGTCGGTTTCATTGTTGATTTTATCAGTTCTTTATCTGAGAAGAAAGTAGGTGAGTCGGGGTTGTGAGCTTGCTATTTATGTTTGGTGAGTTGATCGTTTATGTAAACAATTAGTTTTTTATGCATATTGCTTTAAGTAGTGGTGCTATTAATTGTTTTGTTTGTGCACTTTTTTCTTACGATTCTTTTCTTTCTCCATGTACCATTGTAGTCTTTAATCAATTTGGTGGGGAGTTCTTACATGGCAATTTTCCCTGTAGTGTCGACATAGTTAAGAGTAAGTGTACCAACAACCTGGTATGGTACTATTGTTTACTCGATGACTTTAATATCCCGCTTACTTTAATGCCTTCTTTTTCCATGTTAAAACCCATTAAATGCCTTTTCTGAAAATTTGAAGGCTTTCAAAATATCCTGAGAGACTTCCCTTTGGTCTGGCATGCCAGTTGTAGCAGTTTTTTTTTTCTGTTTGATTATCAGCATTCAGAGGAGATCGTAAATCGAGTGGCACGATTGATCTTAATAATTAGTTCCACAATTTTATCATCCTCATCAGATTTCGTTTGAAAGACATACAGAAATAATCAGATCCTGATTCAACATGCCTTGACTGGTGAGAGAACTGAAGATCTTGATGAGTGAAGTGCAAGAGATGTACCAGACAAAATGGTAACAGCTTTTGTCAAATTGCCATTAACTGCTAGATACTTGTTAGGAATAGAGAATTACTACAATAACAACCTCTGCTTAATTAAAATTAGCTATTATTGGTCCAGCATCAACCTTGAACTATTGAAACTTCATGTGTTACTATGCCAACTTCCATTCTAATTTTATATTATTTCTAATGAAGGTAAAGTTGGAAAAAACCGTGATTACAAAATAAATGTAAATGAAAAGGCGTTTCAGACTTTCAGGTAAATATTCTACAACCATGCTAAATAAAAGGTAAATATTCATATGGCAATTTATGGCAAACTTTGTAAATTTTGGGCAGGGTCTGTTACAGCAAAAAAACAACTCATTTCAAACAATAAATATAAACAAGTATAAAGGAATTGCCACATATTTATAATAAGTTTTTGGTGTTCTGCGAGTATATTTTTGGAGTAATAAAAATTGTGAAAATAGGAATTGTCTAAAAAGCAGAGGTGTCATAATTGCAAATGCCAATTCTAAATTCTAAGATCGTAGTTCTTTGATCACATTATATTAGTCTCGGAATTTAACCCAAATCGTAAAACCACATAGAGAAAATAAAATGTCGAGCTGCAGACTAGCCGAGCAAATGATCTTCCTCACCACCTGTGATGGAACGGAGTTCATGGTGATGGCAACTATGTCTCAAAAGATGGGCAACCTAATAAAAAACGGTTGCACTTATATCAACATTGAGTTGCCCAACATCACCGCCAATGTCCTAAAAATGGTGATGGAGTATTCCGAAATACATGTCTTTAAGCAAAAGAGGACCACCAAACCTTGTACTGCACTAGACGAGAAGGAAATCGAGAACTGGGACAAAGAATTATGTGAATGTCGATGTAACGCTAGTTCTCGATCTTATTATTGCATCATATTATCTGCGCATCCCGGAACTACGGGATCTTGCCAGTGGAAATTTGGATTAAAAATTTCTTAGAGTATTGACGATGTATTTTCTATTTAAAGAGCTAGATGAAATAGTCAAAAGAGAAACAGATTGTGCCTGATTAAAGCCACCTACTGGTAGATACTTGTTTGGAAGAGAGAATTACTACACTTACAACCTCTGCTTAGATGTTTAGTTAGTCCCCAAGTGTTGTTAGGAAGCTAGAGAGAAATGCTGATTAATATGTAATAGGAATAGGATCTTCCAATCGGATGATCAACAGGATGTTTTTTTTTTTCTAATAATATGAATGTTTATTATGTTTTATGGGATCAGATGTTATATATATATGTTGTTTGTTGTTGTTTACACAGTTAAAAAATATAAATTAATGTTATCATTAAATTACATCGCTCTAGTCGTGGGAAAAAAGTAGTTCTGTTACGATTCACTATTGATTTAATGACACAGAGAAAAGTTTGCACTTTTTTTACTCTCGTGTTGGTAAATCTTAAAATATAAATGGTGAGAAAACTATTACCGACGTTACCGCTTAATTTCTTGAGAAAGTGTTTGGTGACTTCGTATTGAGAATAATGCCCTTTGTGCAGCCTTTTATATCTAATTACTACATTCAACAACATTACCCAACTCAAAATCTATGCATCAAAAATTAATTAAACAATCTACTGGAAATTCGTTAAGCCTTTTATAGTGCATTATGTGCGCCTATTTATACACATGAGGAGGTTTCAAGTCTCTTTTTTTTTTTTTGCCTCCGTAAGACCGTAATGTCTTTAGTTCTTAATTTTTTACGTGTGCAGAGGGAAATATGATGTAGTTCATATCTAGTGATTTTATTTTGACATATAAATTTTAAAATTTTAAGTTATTGTGGTTTAAAAAATGAAAGCATAACAAAGACAAAAATGAAAACATTGGAACCCTCTCTTTTATATATTTATTTAATTAGGACTGCATTTCAAATCCATTTATCATCCAGACCGTCAAATATCATATCCATTACAAAGTTATACGTAAATTGCTATTATAATTTCTTCATTTAGGCAATTTACGTATAACTTTGTATAATTAGGGCCAGTCTAGTTATAGCAAAAGACAATCCATTTTAAACAAGAAAAATAAGAAATCTAAGTTTGTGAGTATATTTAAAGCAATGAAACAAAACATCAAACTGGAATTGTCTAAAAAGATAGCTGCAAATTTTAATTCAATTTAAATAAGTATAAAAGATATTTCAATGAGTATATTTAGAGTTATAAAAAAACGTGAAAACAGGAATTGTCTAAAAACAGAGGTATATAATTGTAAATTCCAATTATAGATTCTAAGAAGTATGTTCTTATTACTTATATATAGTCTCAGAATTTAACCCCTAAACCATACAACCTCAAACTCTAAACCCATACAACCTCAAAGAAACGAAAATGTCGAACAATACAGAGAAGCAGATGATCACGCTGCAGAGCTCAGATGGAGAGGAGTTCCTGGTGAAAGAGACGGTGGCAAAGATGTCTCAAACGATCTGCCATCTGATCGAAGACGGCTGTGCTCAGGGCTCCATTTCACTGCCTAATGTCACTGGCAAGATCCTAGCAAAGGTGATTGAGTACTGCGAGAAACATGTCTTCGAGCAAGGGGGCCCGGGCGAAGACTGGGACAGAGAATTTGTGAATGTTGATCAAGCGATCATTTTCGATCTAATTCGAGCAGCAGATTATCTGGCCATCCAAGGACTGATGGATCTGACATGCAAAAAGGTGGCTGATCAAATGGCGAATAAGTCTCCTCAAGAGATACGCAAGCTTTTTAATATAGAAAACGATTACACACCGGAGGAGGAAGCGGCGGTTCGCCAGGAACACCCGTGGGCTTTTTTTGATTAGAAATTTCAAATTTTTCATCTCGCTCTATTTTTAATGTAGAAGAAAATTTAGCTGATTGATCGAATTAAGTTCCACTGTCAAATTCATGTATCAGATATTCAGCTTCATTTTTTTTTTATATTTATACAATTATTCTGTATCTGATATTTTGGGCTTTATTATAATCTAGCTGCCAGAGATAAATGTTGTCTTTTCAGTTTATTATTCTTTTGTTATGCTATTTTTATTTTATTAATGCAGGAAGCTAGTCTTTACTAATCTCAGACAACTGTACGTATATTTCTTTCTCGAATGAAAACGGGGATCGAACGGTCCAAATCAGTTAGATGTCCATAGAAAACCTAAATATCTTTAAATCATTATTAATTCGGTCTGATGTCCATCAAAAATCAAAATCTCCTGCTCCTGTTTCGGTGATATGAATTCTTACCCGCTACTCCGCTAGGATGGGTGTTTATTTAATTTGTTCATGGGCCCGGATCATCTATCTGACTTAGCTCCAGACTATTTCGGCCCAATCCGACCCACGGACCACGGAATATCATTACTGGTAGATTATTAATACAAAGGACCAAAAAAACATCAAATCATCGACCATAACATCTGCATGAAAGTGATTCAGAGAGGGGTTTCGATAGACATCAGACCCATTTGATTTAATGTCTAGTCTAAACCGTTCATACGAATTTAAATTCATACGAAACTGCGAATTTAAATGCAAATTGACATGATGAGTTGGATGTCCATTGTATTGCATATTTCTATTTATTTTAGTGAGAAAACAACAAAGTTAATCAAGGGCAGATCTATGTGTGGTGAATGGGGGTCAATTGATTCTCATTAATTTAACAAAAGTTTGTATTACTATATGATTTTCTGTATAGTTTAGAGTAAATCTGTATTTGACCCACATAGGTTGGAAGTCTGACTCCGCTCCAAATCCAGTTATTATACATTTCCTTAAAATTGTCTCTTTTTTTTGTGCGGCTAAGAGAAAGAAGTCTAGTGGCATCTTGATCCCTATTTATTTTTTTTATTTGTTGAGATATAAGTGTGATTGGTTCGTATGAATAGTTGATTGATCCAAAACCAGAGAATCTCCCCTTGCCACGCTCTTCCTCTTTTCCACTTGCTCATGTTGCCATTCATTGAAAAGCAAAAAGGTGAAATCAACAAAAAGCGCTACTAATATATATATGTGAATTTATGAGGTTAGAATTAGAACAAGTTTTTAGAAGACAACCAACCTATGAAAATTATAGTAAAAACAAAACGGATAATGAAATAAAAAGGTGGACTAGAAATTATGGCTGATGTGGAAGCTGTGGGTACAAAGAATGAATTCTGATTTCTGAACGCATGTATTTGCTTGACCACAAGCACAAATGGTCAATCGTTTTTCGTGTTTCTTGATGTAGGGTTTGGGATTCAGACAATATTTTTAAACTCAAATGTTCAAATTCCAAGCATTATTTAATAATTCTTTGAAAAATAAAAATAATTTTGTTTTTAATGTAAATATGGGTGTGACTGGGACCTAAAAAAAATGTTCTGTTGTTTGTAAAAATACTCTGTACTTGTGCAGTTAACTTTTTGTCTTTTAGCTTCAGTAGTTTATTATTTCATAAACAATTAATGTGTCTTATTATATCATATTATTAAGGTAGCAGCAGCCCTCTGATGCAAAACCAGGAGGTGATACCAGCGAAGGTTTTAATATTTGAAAGCATTCAGCATTTCAGCTGCGCATTTCTGCTACTTGTTTTAATTGATCAACAATATATCAACTAAATGAATAGAATTTTACAGTGTCGTTACATTATTATAAGCACAATTTAGGACAGGTGCAGCCCTGCTTAAGAGTTAAGAGTACTCCAGTTATCAATGAGAGCACATGGAACAAAAATAAATAATAATTAAATTAAATGCACGTCATAATATTATTAATCTATTAATTTAGCCATTATGGAAGGCACAAAGTAAATAAATAAAAAAGACCCAATCCAAGATACACTGAGTCAACCACAATTAAGCGACAGAATTCAGGCAACACAAAAAATTGACGAGTTCAGTTCAGTTCACTTGCCAGTAAAGATACCAGTAAAAGCTATCATATCCCTAATGAAGCAGCACCAGATAGTCTACTCCTACTCGGAGCGCGCCGCAAACCTCTCGACCTTGGAATCATTGAGGTTGATCCCAACCATCGCCTCACCAAGCCCGCTGCTCACCTCCGCCAGAATCTCCGGGTCAGTGTAATGAGTCACAGCCTGCACAATTGCTCTAGCCCTGCGTGTCGGATCCCCGCTCTTGAATATCCCCGACCCGACAAACACCCCGTCACAACCCAACTGCATCATCAGTGCCGCATCAGCAGGCGTGGCCACTCCACCAGCCGCGAACTGCACCACCGGCAGACGCCCCAGCTGCTTGGTCTGCATGACAAGGTCATAAGGCGCCGCGATATTCTTAGCAAAGGTGAACACCTCGTCGTCATCCATTGAGCGGAGGGCACGGATGTCCCCATTGACAGAGCGCACGTGACGCACGGCCTCGATCACGTTGCCTGTCCCCGCTTCACCCTTGGTGCGGATCATGGCCGCGCCTTCACGGATGCGGCGAAGGGCTTCACCGAGGTTGCGGCACCCGCACACAAACGGCACCTTGAAGTTGTGCTTGTTGATGTGGTGCTGTTCGTCGGCTAAGGTGAGCACCTCGCTCTCGTCAATATAGTCGACTCCAATTGCCTCGAGGATTTGAGCCTCGACAAAGTGGCCGATACGCGCCTTCGCCATGACCGGGATGGTGACGGCACGCTTGATGTCACGAATCATGCCGGGATCGCTCATGCGAGCAACGCCGCCTTGGGCGCGAATGTCAGCGGGTACACGCTCCAGGGCCATGACAGCACAGGCCCCGGCCTCCTCAGCTATGCGCGCTTGATCTGGTGTGACGACATCCATTATCACCCCGCCGCGAAGCATCTGGGCTAGCCCTACCTTCACAGAGAATGTCGCCGATTTCTTCGAAGTTTCAGACAGCTCTCCGCCGTTTCCGTACACCGCCACCACTCCATTATCCGCCATCTTTTAATGTTTTCTTTTCAGATTTTTCTTCTTCCCGAGAGAGAATGGAACCAGGAACAAGAGGGAATGGAATGGGGATTTCCGAGGTATCTATGGAAGTGTGCTGTATCAGAGCAGTAAAGATAACCTCATATAATAAAGGCGCGGCTGGAACGGAGTCAGGATCCTCTGCATTACCTCACCGTTTGAGCTTAAAACTTAACCGTCCTCAGATGCAAGAAACTCTTAAAGATACGTGCTAATATATAAAAAACGGACAGGATTGAAATCTACTATATAAAGTAACCTAGAGACATTAATGATTGTGGAACGACACTGGTCAATTTGGCAGAAGAAACAAAAGAAGAATCGGACCGTATAATGAAAACGGACGGATGAGATATATCTGAAAAGATTTTTTAAATATAGAATATGGACTGGAGAAGGCGGCAATCGTGTCCCGCTTTCGTTCTCTTTTTGGTTGCACCAAAGGCCGGCCCTAATTTGCACTTTTCCAGTGGATCCTCTTTTTTTCCAATGGATACTGATATTATGTATTGTCTGTGTTTATTACTTTGCAGACAGGCGTGTAACAAGTCGAAACAGATAAAATATATCGAACTAAAATGCTACAAGGTTGGCTTCACGAAAATCGGCACAGGAAATAAAAAATGATTAAGTGGGCTATGATGTCAGCCAATTTTCTATATCTTCTGATGATATTTGTATGTTGAAATTCGTGTGGTGTGTTTTGGTAAACGAAAAAAAATCTGAACAGATTTGGACCGTTCAATTTAGGTTGGATGGTTCAAATCAAACCTGATCGTAAAATTTTCTTTATTTGTCAATACTGACTACAAGTTCGTATAAATGAGAATTAATAAGTACGTTGTATTTGCAGTTTTAACTTAGAAATATGATTTTATAATCGGACAACTTTTACAAAATAAACTTATTTATATGGCCCTCACATAAATAAAGAAAATTGGATATTCAAACTATGTAAATTTTAAATCAATATAACAACCTTTTATTTTTTGGATGTAAAATTTTTACATAAATACTATTTCATATCACAATTTTTAAACAATGTAACAACTTTATCGTAATGCACTTTTTTTCTTTTTTACTTTTCAGCTATAGTTCAAAAAAATTATGTTAGGTAGGGGTGAAAATGGTATGGATAATATTCGATTCGTATTCAATATGTATTCTAAAAATTAGATGTGGATATCCGATATCAGAATATCCATGTATTTTAATATATATTATGAAAAATATTGTTATTTACTATTAAAATTAGATAAATATTAAAAAGAAATATGAATATGGTTTTACCACTATCTGTTCCGTATACGTTCCGTTTTCACCCCTAAATGTTAGGGCCATATCATGATTATAAATAAGAGTATTGTGTTCGATTTAGAATTTATTAAATGCACAAAACATAACAGGCATTTATAATTTTCAAATAATGAAATGAAATTCTTATCATGATTTTATTGTCAATTAATAACTGCACGCATCAACACGCATTAATTTTTCTGAAGTCATCCGAGCCCGCACCCAGATAAGAAAGTGAAAAAAAAAGTCAATTTCATTATCAAGTCTTTACACAATAATAACTTTCACAAATTATTCATTTTTAACACCTCATGCATCAAATAACTTTTTTAATTTATCCCGAATTTTGCTAATTTATTAGCTAATTATTCATGAAATTTGTAAATTTTACGAATTATTCTCTTATTATTTGTCAAATTTATTTTGCTTTCTTACATATTTAAATTTATTATATAGTTATATGCATTACATGTCATGACCTATTACCTAATTATGTCTGTATAACAGACTAACCCCTAAATTATACACATCGTCAAATTATTTGCGGATTAATCATTTGTTACTCGGAGGCTACAGGGAATGAAGCACGGATACAGAAACAGAAAAACAGTCAGAATCCAGTGACGTAGGTGCTGTGCTGGCGTGCTGTGCTGTGCTGTGTGAGTTACACATTCGACTTTCTCATCTCACGATGCGCACCAAGGGAAATAATAAAACAGTCCCAAAAATACTTGGTTTTCACTTTTCATAGTCTAATCTGATCCAACAGATAATTGGGCCGGGCTCAATCTCTGGTCCGTCTGTCTAGCCCGCCGAAGTATTTTAGTTTAACCAATTTGTGTTGTTTGCTTCAATATTATCAAATTACACAAGCCTAATGTTATCGGTCTAGAAGCTGCTTATCGAACTTCACAAAAATCTTCCTAGTTAGCTGTCTAGTGAGCCACGGCTCTCTTGCCAAGTTGCCATTGGCCCATTGCTAAACAGAGCGGACATGTTTTGTGTATATTAATTCATGAGATTTTTGTATAGCAAATTTACGTATACCAAACTTTTAAATTTGACATATTCCCCAAACTCAAAACCTCTTACATTTTTCCATTGTATAATACTATAATTTATAACATTAATGTTAAATAAAAATAATAACTCAAACTTAGTTTTAAAATTCTAGACCCCTCAATAAGAATGGTTTCTTCTATTTACATAAAATATTAAACAAATTCATAAAATATATTTTAATTTCCCCAAGATTTAAAATTTATATAAAATTGACGACTAAGATCAGCCAATTGAATTTTAAAACCCCTGACTTGAAGCGGTATTATATTATCGGTCCATCAGCATCAGTGCATCACACCATGAAAGACGACGTACGGATTTACACCGTTCATGCCACAGGAGATCTATCGCAATTCAAACATTCCTTTAAATTATTTTCGGGGAAATACACGTATTTAGCACCATTCACCAGTACCGCGTTCACATCTCTTTGTCTCTCTGTTTTACAGTATAAAAGAACCAGGTCTATGGGATAAGTTCTTACTACATGGGTCCCCGCCAAGCCAAGTTATAACACGGTTTACGTAGACTTCGCCTATGTATCTCATTGTAGTTATTCCCAGACTCACAGTCCAACCCGAGAGATTTCGCAAACCCGATTCATTTCACCTAAAGTAACTCAAATTTTGTGTTTAGATCTTGACCGTCAGATCATTTTTGGCACGTATATGAAATGGATCCCGTGCATTGCACCTCGGGCCGGATTAGCCCGGATTCTGATGGGACGGCCGATATATAAAAATAAAATTTGAGTTACTTCAGAGTACTGGCCTTGGAAAAACCCCAACTCGAAATCAAATCCCCACCCCACAATCTCCGACTCTCCAACCTGACCAGTTCGCAAATTTTGAAAACCCTAATCCCTATTCGAGTTCTTCGCCTTCTTCGCCTTCTTCGCCATCTCTCTTCCTCTCATGTAATCTAGGCTTTCACCAATGACGAACGCCATGAAGTCCTCGATCAAGTTTCGCGACGACCAAAAGCCTTTGCTCCGTGCGAAGGTCCCGATCAGTATCCTCGGTCTCCCCTTCCTCTCTGGCGTCTCCGCCGGAGAAACAAAGGAGCTCCGCCTCGACCTAGGCACAGCTTTCGAATCGGGTCCCTCGTTTCGTGTTTCATACCGGCCCAATGATCCGATAACGCCGTTCTCTCTTGTTGTCAAAACTGGGGTCGGATCCTTTGGGTCGCCATTCCAAGCCCCATTTGGCATGTCTGCTGAGTTCAATCTAGTCGGGCCTGGTGCTATCGGGTCGGCTCCCAGGTTCTCAATCCTCATCAAACCAAGATTTGGCGATTTTGTTTTGAAGAAATCGGTTCAGTCTAACTCCGTGGAATCTGTGGTGAAGAAAATTGTTATTGACCATGAAAAGAACGTACAGGATCCCGCTGCTGCTGGGGTCGGTAAAACTGCTGTCGGGTTTTACCCTTTTGAAAGTGTAAACGGGTTCACAACTGATGTTGCCAATTCCACTAATGGGTTTTTATCCGGCATGCAATTGAACGCTGGAAGTGTGCTGCCCTTCTTCAATCGTGCTAATGTTAAGTTTAGGTGGGGTTTGCGGGTACCGCCAGAGCTTGGTCAGGTCAACTCAGGCATGTCAATAACCAAGATGCCATTACTTGTTATGAACAAGCTTTCCATCGAGCATGTGACGCACAATGCGAAGGAGGCCGAGAAGAAGCCCAGTGATAATGCGGCAGAAGCGAAGGCAAAACCAGGGGTAAATTCTGATTTTGATGCACTCAAGGCTGAGAGTGGACTGCTGAGGAGGACAGTGGAGGACCTCCGTGCTGAGATCATTGCATTGAGGGCGAATGGTATTGGAAGCACATTTGATGGTGTCAGTAGGAAAGGGGCGCATATGGCAACGCCTGAAAAGAGGGACATGAGGAATAATGGTAAAATTCCAGAAGGTTCTTGGCTGGCTGGTCGGGAAGAGGCGAAGAAACCAGGGGCGAAGCTCTCCGAAAAGAAATGATGAGATAAAATTGCAATTTTTTGTGAGGTGAGATTTCTCATTCTTGCCTTCTTTCTTTGTCCTTCCTCTATCAAAATAAATAATGATGGATGGTTGAATTTGAGGGTTTCGGGAGCTTAATGTTTATATTAATATACTTTTCTATTTTGTTAGCATGTACAAATCTGCTGAATTGTAGTGGTTCTATATTTTCTTTGGCAAAATGTTAGTTGTGCTTTATACTACATCTTTCATGTCTATGCATGCTTAGTTCTCTTTGCTAAACTTGTGAATATTTTGAAAGTTGTTATGATCAATAAAAATGTTGATTAAGGATCTGACAACAGAAGTGCTTGATCATTGATTTTCCTTAAGATATGAAATGACATTGTGACGAGACTGATAAATTAGTCTAAACACTGACACAAATGAGATTTAGACAACATAATAATATGGGTGATCAACGACATGAAGAAAATTTGAGCACGTGTGATTACACTTGCAGAAGAATTACCTAGGTTACCTCTTTATGAGAACAATTGCTAGTTAGAAAAAAAGGAGGAGATTTATTTTTCTTGTAAGTTAATTGAGTGTAGTGGCAGTAGCATTCTGGCTTTTCAGGATCTAAGGTCAAGTCATTAATATTTGAAATATTAATTTTCAGTTGTTAATGTTAAATAATATCTTAAAATGCTCAGAAGGCTTCACAAATATCTTGTGAAGTTTGCGATTTCATTCTTTCTTCGGTTTAGTATTTACTACTATAAACTAGCAATAAGATTGTCTTCTTGTTTTTTTCGAATTGGCATGTTAATCACATGGTAGATATTTCCCCCTACTGCTAAGGAGGTTCTTTTAGGGTGTGCTCCACAAATTCAAAGGGAAGGAAAGGAAAGGGGAGGGGATGGAAGGAGTGAAGAGGAAGTGTTACCCTCCAAATTGGGGGTAGAAATTGGAGGGCAACTCTACTCATTTTTGTGTTTTGGATCCCCTTCCTTTTCCTTGGCTCCTCTCCAAAATTTGAGTTTGTGGAACAAGTAAATTGCTTAGGCAACCCGATCACCTCCTCCTCTCCCCTCTTCTGGAGCACTCTTAGGAAATTAAGGGTGCTTGGAAGTTGGAATTTTATGTTAGTTCTGTTAAAAAGATAATGACTACAGTATACTGTTACATAAAATGTGACAGTATGGTACCCAGAATTTAGATAAGAACAGAACTTCCATCATTTTACTGAACAACGGAAAGCAAGAGCCAATTTGAATTTTTCTTATTTAAACAAAGGACTCATCTATGGCCATTCATTATGCAGCATGCTGAGTTTGGTAAGAAGCTTCGAAAAATATATCATCCATGGTAATAAAATGAACTGAAACATATGTTGTAGTCAGGTGTATAAATATATCAGATCTCAAAATTCTTCCTTTTTTTAGGTGAATTCTGGAATTGCATGTGGTTTACTATCTGTTCTTGTCCAGTACTGGTATTTATAAGCTGACAAGGATGTAGAATATTTCAACAGTTTCCATTACTCGTCGATCCTACTGATGAGTATCGTATAACTACTCGAGTTTTCGTAGTTATTATACCGTTCGTCAAACTACCATATTTGATTATACTAAAAGAGTGAAATCAAGTTTATCTATTCTTTGTTCAAAATTTTCCAAGGTAAAAGCCAACATGTAGCGTTTATAATTATTTTCCAAGGTAAAAGTATATAATCGTTCTTTACCTGAATTACATGCTAGGTGAGATGTTTGTTTGTAAACAAACTGACAAGTCTCAAAACTTATAATGATAACTGGCTGGGTATTATGAAAAATGAGGATTCATCAAAACTAAATGAACATGAAGAGGCGATTTGAAAATGGCCCAAGTATACAGCACAAGGATCACCTAAGAACCTAATTTGTAAGAGGCCCAAATATACATAACCAAACAATTCCTGCATTTCATATTCATCACCCAATTTCATCAAAACTCAAACATCATTTATTTGTTTACACAAAAGCACAACAAATGCACTCCCTTATCATCACATTGACAACCATCAACCATCTATCAAACACACGACTGAACATGGCGATCTAGACGGGATCGGTGGCTAGTCTGTCGCCATCAGTGCGTGCCAGTTTGCTTTTCAGGCCGCTTGGATGCCCCGCAACACCCTCCGGTCTTGTTGCAGCCTTTTTTTTTGGCCTCAGCCTCATGCTTCTTCGCATCTTTGTGCTCCTCGGCTATCGCCTTTTCTTCTGGATCCTTTTGTCTTCGTCTTGTCCAACTGCAGCTCATGCACAACAGAGAAAGGATTTAAATAATTCAATAATTTTTTTATTTGGTAACTGCCCATAAATCCAGTACTAACTTTGCGCAAATGTGACATGAATTCATCTCACCTAAGGTAACATAGGTAACATAACATTTTTGTTTAGATCTGTACCGTCCGATCAGAATCCGCACAAATATTAAAGGGTTCCATGCATTCCACCTCGGGCCAATCTCGACCGGATTCTGATCAGACGGTCCGGATCTAAGCAGAAATATTTTGTTACTTCAGAGAATATGGACTGTTATGACATAACAAGCTGAAAAGTTTTCAATAGTATGTATTCAGATAATTTCTCATGATTTCCTTACATTATTTTATAGATGCAATACAAATAAAATTTGTTTAATTTTAATGAAGGATGAAATGCAATTATATATTCTACGTCAGAGGAGTTTTCAACAAGTATCTATAAAACATTAGAAATATCATTATTCTGTTTTTGAACTAGAGAAGTATGGCATGCCTTTTCTTCTACTGAGGCTTTGGTTTTCTCTGTACCGGTCTGTACCGAGGCAGCTGCCTCCTTGGCTTTCTCCTCCGGAGTCTCCATAAGTTTGTATATTGAACACACTACTTTCAATTTCTGAATTGTACCTTGATTCCTTACTATAAAAGCAAATTAAGAAAGCTAGCTATCACATTATAATTCTATTCTCTTACCTTGAGTTTGTCTTTCTTGAATTTGGGTTAAAAGTAGCTAAATGAAAAAAAGAAGAAGAAGCATGACACGTGGATCAGGTGCTGGCCACGTGGAGTACATCAAGGGTTTTGTAATACGGTGCTACTTGGAATGGAATCCCCTGACAGTCTGACACTGTTGCTTGTTTAGGTGGAAGTTGAAATTTATTGCTTGATGTTTTGAATAATATTGTATAATTTTTGAATCTATGAATTATGTGCAGTGGCATGGTACCCGGACACTTGTCATCTGATTAATTTTAAAATTGTTTTTATTTATATATTTTTTTCCTTAAAAATTGTTAAATATACTAAATACAAAAATTATAATTTTATGTTTTATTTTAAAATATCTTTTTTTTTTTCAAAATATACTTTTATTTCTATATTTTTTTTCAAAAAAATTATAAAATACTCTTCATATTGAAACTAATTATAAAATTCGTCTCATCTAAATTTTTTGTCCCAAATGTAAAATTATTCTCAACTGATCATATGATACAAATGAGATGGAAACATTTTCATAACTATACCTGTTAAGTTAATAAAAAATAATTAACTATATCCATACCTAAGTAAGAGTGGCAAAAAAGCTCGTAGCTCGTGAATCGATCATGATTTGCTTGTGACTCGCTTGCAAAAAGCTCATTCGTTAGTGGACCGAGCTATTAATGAGCTAACTCGCCACTAGCTCGGTCCATGTATGAATTTGTAAATTTGTATGAATTTGTGTGAATTTGTTATATATGAATTTATTTTGTGAACTATGTTTGTATAAATTTGGAGATTTGATATTTTGGTATGTATGAATTTAGTGACAAACTTAATTTATGGTAGTTGACTTTATAATACAGAGTCCGGCTAGTATAACATCAATGTCATTTCAGTCTATATAACACCAACTCCAAAACCTATCGAATCGACTTCAAACGGTGAATTCAAATCGTTCAAACTGATCTATTTCGTTAGTTATGCATTTACATGCAAAATTTGTAATTTTTTGAATTTATTTAGTATCAAGTCAAGCGGTCAAATGTGTGAGTTTTTAAGTTAATTTTAATACATTGATTTTTCAACATTTTTGACCGCTTGATTTGATACTAAAATAACTAGAAAATATAATTTTTTTGCATGTAAACGCGTCACTCATAAAGTAAATATATTTGAACGGTTTGGATTAGTCATTTGAAGTCTATTCAATTAATTTTGTAGTTGGTGTCATATGACACCGATGTCATAAAGTAAATACATTTGGGCTTTTGGCCCAGTTTTCACGAGCTGGCTCAGCTCACAAAACGAGCGAATCACGATTCACTTTTTCAGCTCGAATTCTAATGTTAGCAACGAGCGAGCAATGAGTTTGATCTAGCTCGGACAAAACGGGCTCACCAACAAGATATAGGTGCAGCACAATATGGAAATATATATCCAATTCCAATTAAGGTGAAAATTTTCATCTTTCTCTTGCTAAAAAACCGGCTGCTAACCCATGAGATAATGGAGAGAAGGGGGATCGATGATGTGCGAGATGAAGTGTATATTTAGTGTGACACATGTAACTTGGAGACGGCGCATCACCTCTTCTTTACATATGTGAGCACATATGCACAAGGAGTGTGGAATGTCCTTGACAACCACATCCATGCTGCAGGTGACACGGTGGAAGATACATGGTACAACTTTGAGGTGAAAGCAGCTAGATGCACTCTTGGAGGCCTTATTCGTGCCAGCGACATGATACTTGTGGAGCAAATGTTTTATTTTACTTCGCGCTCGTATTTTCTATATTGAAATATTAAAGAGACGATCCGAACCGTTCAACATGATCTCTATATCGAAATTTACTAGGACACCAAATTATACATTTTTTTTGAATTTTTTTTACTAATTTTTTAGAATATTTTAAAATAATTTGTTTTTATGGTCTATAATCTATTCAAAAACAACAATTTTCTACTTATCTAAAAAATAGTAAAAAATTTCAAAAAATATAAAATTTGGTCTCCAAGCAAATTTCAATATGAATATCATGTTTAGCGGTTCGGATAGACTATTTGGTCTTTGAAAAGGAGATATGAGCGTCAAGTAAAATAAGATCCTTACTTCACAACTCACCGTAGCCCATATATATATATATATAGAGAGAGAGAGAGAGAGATGGGCTACGGTGCTTTGCAAATTAAAACACCCTCTTTAATTCGGGCCACTTTTTCAATTTTCAAAACTCAAACAACCGATCCGAACCGTTCAACATGTTCTAAATATTGAAATGTGCTTGGAGACCAAATTTTACATTTTTTGGAATTTTTTTACTATTTATTAAGCCACTTTGGAAATCGCTGATCCGGTGGTCCACAGTAAAAAACAGTAAAAATTTCTGGACCACCGGATCAGCGATTTCGAAAGTGGCTTAATAAATAGTAAAAAAATTCCAAAAAATGTAAAATTTGGTCTCCAAGCACATTTCAATATTTAGAACATGTTGAATGGTTCGGATCGGTTGTTTGGGTTTTGCAAATTGAAAAAGTGGTCCGAATTAAAGAGGGTGTTTTAATTTGCAAAGTACCGTAGCCTATCTATATATATATATATAATATATTTCTGAAGTTCTGTATATTGTAAAATTTCAACTTCTTTGCAATAAATTTATGATTCCACTGTTGAAACCGTGTACTATGCATTTCTATGGACTCCCTTGTTTCTCTAATCGGCGATTAATTAAATATTGTTATTAATTAAAACAAATCTGATTTACGGTGACAAGTTGTGTAGTGTCGCTCCCGTGAATTACATGTTCTCGTCCAATTGGTCATCTGCCACATCAATCATTTTTAAGTATTTTTTAGAAGGAACCATTTTAAGTATCTTCTTCTACACAACCGGATTTTTTTTTTAAAACATAATTAAAAAAATATTTTTACCAAACCAACATGATTACTTTTTTTTTTTACAAAAATTATAAGAACCGAACTGCCAATTCAGTCCGCTTGATTTTTTTTTTTAGACCGAATTGGCAATTTGGTCCAGGTTGATTTCACAAATTTTCACAGAAAACTGTGTTGCGTTTGTGTAATGGCTAGGGACCAAATTGCCAATTCGGTCCAGAGTTTTTTTAGTCCGGACCGAATTGCCGATTTTTTTTTTTTAGGTTTGGTTGAATTTCTCACTTGTGTATATATATCATATCGGATGTAGGTCAAATTGAATTTGAAATCGAAAGACAATTAAATAGAAATTTTTTACATTGTGCCATATTTTTTCAAACATAGACAAAATACCCTCCTATCAAAATTCTTAACAAAATACCCTCCTCCCACTTCTCCCATGTTTACTTTTCTTTATTCTTTGTTTAAATAGAAAAATACAACTATAATTTCATTCACGTTTTGAATTATTTTTATCTTTTTTTTTGTATAACTGAATAGAATTAAAAATTGTAGCATAAAATTTTATTTGCTTAAATAAAAAAAAACATAATATTAGCTTATACGTGAAATCTTTCCAACATATAGATCATTTTAAAAATTATTAAAATACATAGTATTAACTTAATTTATAAAATATTTTTAATTTACATATTATTTTAACATAGACATTCTATCTAGTTTATAGGTTTTAAAATTTCATATTCCTATTTTTAACAATTATAAGAATTTTATCACATCACATGTTAAGAACAATTTAAATTAGGATTGGTTAATTAAAATAATAATTTGATAAATTAGATTCTTTAATGAAATAATAATGTGGTCAATTGCAATTTTAAAACGAATAAACTAGATAGAATTTTAGCCGGATCACTTTTTTTTATCTCCCATAGAGGATATTAGATGAAATTTGATTTACTCTATTTCATTTTTAATTTTTTTGGCACAATCAAGCGAGTAAGAATTACACATCTTGTTAATGTAAATGTTTTCTTAACTAAATTTACAATAACATAATCCTAAAAAAAAAAAAAAAGTTGGGACCGAATTGCCAATTCGGTCTAGAGTCTTTTTCGGATTTTCTGTGCCCGTCTTTCTGAAAATTTGTGAAATCAACATGGACCGAATTGCCAATTCGGTCCAAAAAATAAAATCAAGTGGACCGAATTGGCAGTTCAGTTCTTATGATTTTTGTAAAAAAAGAAGTAATCATGTTGATTTGGTCAAAATATTTTTTTTTTAATTTTGTTTTTAAAAAAAAATCCCACACAACCGGCCGGATATTTTTTATCTTAACATTTATAATAAATATAAATTTTGACATCAAATAAGAATTATTCAAACCTTTGCGAGATGAAATAAACTTACGCCTTTGCGGGATGAAATAATCTTGCTCAACCGTATCTTGCGCCTTTGCGGGATGAAATAAACTTGCTCAACCGTATCTCGCGCCTTTGCGGAATAAAATAAATTTGCAACTATATATTTTTTTCTAAGAATTAAATTAATCTGGGAACAATAAAAAATAATGAGAGTATGAGAAATTGAGAATTATATTGAGAATAATGTGAGTTTGGTGTGAAAATGAGAGAAGAATGGGGTGTAAATTTATAGAAAAATTTTTGGGGGGAAATTCGGATTGCTACAGTATTACAGTAAATGGAGCCGTTGGATTCAAAATTTTTCAAAAATCTACAGTGCTACATTAATTTGTCAAATCGGGTCCAGCAGGCCTAGCGGGTCCAGTCACGGGTCCGACGGGTCCCGGTCCGGGTTCGGCGGGTAAAGGGGTGGGTTAGGCGGGTTCGGGTCCGGGTAGGGCGGGTTAGGCTGGTCCGGGTCCAACGGGTCTAGGTCCGGGTTAGGCGGGTCCGGGTTCGGTCCGGTCCGGGATGGGTCGGTATCGCGGGTCAAATATAGGGGGTCCAGTCCAGTGGAAAGAAAACCAAACCAACCCGTCCCAGGACCGGACCGTCTCTAACCCATGTCCGGTCCAGGTCCGGTCCACGGGTCTGACGGGCCGGTCCTGGACCGGCCGGGTTTTTTCAAAACACTAGTGTAAACTATGGATTTCAGGTCCAAAAGTGAGATATCATCGGGAATCATAAATGAAGCAATTGAATCTTTGTTGTAATAAGCCCCGTGTGCATTACTAAGCATCTTCCCACTATAGTGTAATGAAATAAATACCATGGTAAACAAATTACATTTTAGAAAATGGTAAACAATTGTCAAGTTAATAATTTACATGTCTGTTTAGAGTTTTGGGTTTGGGTTTTGGGTTTTGGGTTTAAAAGAATTAAATTAATTATTCTAAAAAATTAAAAAATATAATAAAAAATAAAATAAAAACCTTATGTGAAACGGATTAGACAGAAGAATTTCGGTGTGAATTGTAAGGAGGGATTAGAGTATATTTATAAGGTGTAAACGGAAAAAGAAGAAGAGAAAACCAGCCATTTTGTGACCGGTTTCTGGGAGAGAGAAAACCGGCCAAAAAATAACTGGTTTGGACATTTTTGGAAAATCCCATGAATCCTGATTATATTTATTAATTTGTAATTAACTTTTGATATTAATAAAAATGTCGGCATCTCACGCCTCTCGGCAGGGGAATCTCGGAGCCTCTTGCCAAATTGCTTTAAATAAAATTCCAGCCATAGAAGATATTTTCTTTGTAAACCCATTAAACCACCACCAAGCACTCTCCCGATTGGTGGATTTCTCAAAGATCTCTCTTTGGTTTTGTGGTTTGCCATTATTTTAGATATCTCGAGATGGGTGGCGGTGGGCGCATGAGTGCTAAGGAGAAGGATGATTTGGTGGCAGCTGTGGCCCAATCTGGCCCGAAGCAAATTAAGAAATCACCGAGCGAGCCGCCGCCGTTTACCCTAGGCCAGATCAAGAGAGCCATCCCGCCCCACTGCTTCAACCGCTCCGTGCTCCGTTCCTTCTCCTATGTTGTGCATGACCTCCTCATCTCCTCTGCCCTTCTCTACCTCGCTCTCAACTTCATCCCCACAATTCCCGCCCCCTTCCATTATGCCGCATGGCCACTCTATTGGGCCGCGCAGGGCTGCGTGCTCACCGGCGTCTGGGTCATAGCACACGAGTGTGGCCACCATGCCTTCTCAGACTACCAACTTCTCGATGACATCGTTGGCTTGCTGCTCCACTCTGCTCTGCTTGTGCCATACTTCTCTTGGAAATACAGCCACCGCCGCCACCATTCCAATACCGGCTCCCTTGAGCGTGACGAGGTTTTTGTCCCCAAGAAGAAATCCAGCCTGGCGTGGTACTCCAAATATCTATCCAACAACCCGGTCGGCCGGCTTGTTACCTTGGCTGTTCAGCTGACCCTTGGGTGGCCATTGTACCTGGCATTCAATGTCTCGGGTCGTCCGTACCCGCGATTCGCATGTCATTACGACCCGAATAGCCCGATCTACTCTGACCGTGAGCGGGTTCAGATTTTCATCTCTGATGTTGGCTTGGTTACGGCTGTGTGTGCTCTTTACCGACTTGCTGCCTTGTTTGGTTTCTGGTGGGTGGTCCGGGTGTACGGTGTGCCGCTCTTGATTGTAAATGGTTTCTTGGTTTTGATCACATTTTTGCAACACACCCACCCGGCTTTGCCACATTACGACTCGGCCGAGTGGGACTGGCTGCGTGGTGCGCTCGCCACTATGGACCGGGACTATGGGTTCCTAAACAAGGTCTTCCATAACATCACCGATACACATGTGGCACACCATTTGTTCTCGACCATGCCACACTACCATGCCATGGAGGCCACCAAGGCGATCAAGCCCATTTTGGGTGAATACTACCAGTTTGACGGCACTCCATTTTACAAGGCCATGTTTCGTGAGGTCAAGGAGTGCGTCTATATCGAACAGGAAAATGGCGGTGAAGGCGGTAAGACAAGGGGCGTATTCTGGTACAACAACAAGTTCTGACATGGCCGGCGACAATTTGTTAAAACAACCCCACCCCCCGAGTTTTAAAAGAAGAAATAGTTTGGACTGGTATTTGGCATAGAGTTAGTTAATTTGCTTTTGGTACCGGTGAGGGTTGGGAATGCTCGTCTCCAAATTATCATGTTTAGTGTTTTCTTTGTTTTTTTTTTCTTTGGTTGTGGACCTGTGGTTCTTGTTGTGTGGTCGTTTGGCGCAGCAGTAAATGTGCCAGTTCTGTGCTGTATCCTTTCAGCCTTATCTGGTAACAGGTAATGGAAGGAAGAATTAATAAGAACTAATTGAGGGAAGAAAATATTTGAAAAATAACAGAGAAATAAAGACTTTCTTAGATTTGATGCATAGTTCTGATTGTTCCAATGTTGAGTTTCAGCTACAAGTAGTTAAGTATAAATTTATTTGTGTTGGTTTATATTTATGCAAACTGAATTAAATTTTGATAATATAAATTTTAATTCGGTTTTAGCTGAACTGATAAATAAACACACTATATTGGAGTATAAATCATAATCTCTATTCAATGTTTGTTAAGCAAAACGAGCGAGCCACGATTCACTTTTTCAGCTCGGAATCTAATGTTGGCAACAAGCGAGCAATGAGTTTGGTCTAGCTCGGACCGAACGGGCTTGTTGCCAACAAGATATAGGTGCAGCAACATTGTGGAAAGATATATCCAATTCCAATTAAGGTGAAAATTTTCATCTTTCTCCCGCTAAAAAACCGGCTGCTAACCCATGAGATAATGGAGAGAAGAGGGATCGATGATGTGCGAGATAAAGTGTATATTTGGAGACGGCGCATCACCTCTTCTTTACATATGTGAGCACATATGCACAATCCATGCTGCAGGTGGTAGATACATGGTACAACTTTGAGGTGGAAGCAGCTACATGCACTCTAGAAGCAAGGTCTAGAAGGAGGCCTTATTTGTGGCAGCGGCATGATACTTGTGGAGTAAAGGTTTTATTTTACTTCGCGCTCATATCTATATTGAAACATTAAAGAGACGATCCGAGCCGCTTAGCATGATCTATATATTGAAATGTGCTAGACATTAAATTTTACATTTTTTGAAATTATTTAACTAATTTTTTAGAATATTTTAATTAATTGTTTTCTATGGTCTATAATCCATTCAAAAACAATAATTTTCTATTTATCTAAAAAAATAGTAAAAAAATTTCAAAAAAAATATAAAATTTGGTCTCCAAGCACATTTCAATATGAATATCATGTTTAGCGGTTCACATCGACTATTTGGTCTTTGAAAACGGAGATATGAACGTAAAATAAAATAATATTCTTACTTCGCAACTCACCATAGCCCATCTATATATATATTTCCGAGGTTATGTATATTGTAAAATTTCAACTTCTTTGCAATAAATTTCTGATTCCACTGTTGAAACCGTGTACTATGCATTTCTATGGACTCCCTTGTTTCTCTAATCGGCGATTAATTAAATAGTCTGATTAATTAAAACAAATCTGATTTACGGTGACAAGTTGTGTAGTGTCGCTCCCGTGAATTGTACATGTTCTCGTCCAATTGGTCATCTGTCACATCAATCATTTTTAAGTATTTTTTAGAAGGAATCATTTTAAGGATCTTCTTCTATACACAACCAGTCGAATTTTTTATTTTTTATCTTAACATCTATAATAAATATAAATTTTGACAAATAAGAATTATCAATTTATCATAAACCAAACGCTAACATTGTAAGCGTTTCGCACCCGGTGTACGCTAACATTGGTAGTGTTTCTGACGGTAAACGCCAGTAATGGCAATATCGCCATATTAGAATTTTTGAAATAGAATTTCACCAGAATTTTTGCTAAATATATATTTTTTAAAATAAAAATATTATAGATAATTTTTTTTGGCACAACAGAAACTTAAGGAAGCCGATATGAGTACCCGCACTCCAGTACCCACACCTTAACTGCCATATTTCTGACGATCTATGAGGAATTTTGCGAATCTCAAACCACGAACATCTTCTACTTAATTTTCTCTTTCAAATGAGATCCATGATGACGTACTTTCGGGCTCGTCGTCAAAAAAGTATTTATACCTATACTTGCAAGTATTTTTTTACATATAACACTGGATTACATCTGAAAATATTAATATCAAGTATTGTAAGTATTTATACCTATAGGGTCAATTATTTTTGTTAGAGGAAGGTTGACGCGAAGACTATTAGGGAATGTTGATGGGGGATACGGGGTCCCTACTACTTCATTAGAGGAAGGTTGACGCGGGAATGACTAGGAGACTGGAAAAGGAGATGTTCATATCAAGTTACGCATGCAAGTATTTATATTTTATTTTGCAAGTATTAATATTTTATGTTCCAAGTATTTATACTTATGAAGGTTGACGTGACGACGAGTGTGGAGGCTGAAAAAAGGGGACCATATATTTAGTGGGGACCATAGTACAACATTTCTCTAATTAGTGGGGACCGTAATACAACATTCTTCTATTGTTGCTGCGGGTACAATGCAGGTACTGGAGTGGGGGGGATTGAAATAAATATTCGTAACTTAAATGATCTTTCACCATCATCGCTATTTGAAGACGATTAAAATATTAGCAATTATGGGGATTCAGATCAGCTGAAATCCGAAACCAATGAACAGTAATTCTGAAATCTCTGCAATTCGAATCCAGCCATCGGTTTTTTTTTTCCGAGAACGCATCTCAAAACAGCTGGTTTTTCTTACACGCATTTCGAAACAGTTCGACGGCTGGATTCATATTGCAGAAATTTCAAGATTATTGTTACTGGTCTTGGATTTCAGCAGATGCGCTTCCGCAGTTATGGGGACATTAATTATATTGTTTTAGAGTAAGTGGGGTATAGATTTTAGACTATGTGTCTGATTTTGCTGTGTCCCTCTCTGCATGACATATTATGTAATGAATTAATTCGTTTTGTTGTTCTCATGATTAGGTGCTAATTGACTTGCAATTAAAGATGGTTGGGTCACGAAAGTCCTCGGGAAGTTTGTAATTGCATAGTAATCTTATACAAAAGAGCAGGGTTAAAATGACATGTTGTTTTTGTGTATCAATCATGTATTCTTATCTCTGTTTTTAAAATCTAAATAGTCGATCCGAACTGATCAAAATCACAGTTTTGATAGATACAAAATCACAGTTTTTGAATGATCCATAATCTTCTGAAAAACAATAGTTTTGTACTTATTTAAAAATAGTAATTTTTTTTCCAAATAATATAACATTTGGTATTCAATCACATTTTAATATAAGGATCATGTTAAGAGGTTCGAATCGACTATTTAAGCTTTAAAAAATAGATATAAGAAATAAGAATGTGATGCATGATTAGAGCACAAAACAATAAAGTATTTTAATCCTACTCAATACAAAATTAATTAAATGTATATATATATATATAATTTTTGTGCGTATTTCATAACGTGGCTTTTACTGAATTGTTTGATTTGTTGTCACGAGTAGAATGACAAGGATTGAATGTGCTCAACCCATCTTTTAATCCAACACTCTAAATTATATGGATCTTAGCACAACTCAGAGTTAAAACTAATTTGAAGCAAGAATATTTTTTTTTATTTGAGTCTTTCTTAAATATCAATATTTTTTTTGTCTTGACAATCTAAACCACAATAGTTATTTTATACTGTATTTTTATTATCATGTCTTACCTTTATCAAGTCATGATAACTTGATTGTAACACCTTGCAAGCAAAAAAATAAAATAACTTCATATAATTTTGTATCAAGTTATATCTTTTTTGCAAATAAAAAGTACAAAAACATATTATATGTAAAATATGTAAAAAAAATAATTTATTACAATTAAATTATAATTTAAAACTCGTGTTGCTTTTAGGTTGCAATATAATTTTTTCCATTTAAATATTTACAATTTTATATACACTTCAATTCTTTAACAATATATAATATCCTCAATTTTGGATACCAAGTTTGGGAATATCAAGCAGGAATAAATGTTGGAAAGGATTTCTAAGTTCGAACCCCATCGTATCCAATGTCATTAGCAGAAATCTTTTATAAATTTTGTATTGGTAATAATAATTACGATCTTGAATATCTCCTTCGAAAATGATTAAAGAAATAAGATTGCTTTCTTCTATTATCTTCATGTTACGTTTACGAATTTATTTCTTTTTCCTTCGAAAACGAAAAAGACTCCATTTTCCTTCTTTCCGGATGGGAAAGATTTCTCAGAACATGGATTTGATTCACACATACATTGCTAATTTAATGGACTGAAACGACGCTAAACTTCAGCTATACTATAATTATGATATAAAGTTTTATGAGTTTGCAATCTGTTATGATTCATTACACACACAATGCATGTATACTTGCCAAACTCCTTTGTTAAACTTATGACCAGCTTTTGTCACGTTGTAATTATAGCATAATACAAATTACAAATAGCTCAGAGGCTGTGTCGTGACTCGTGACTCGCGGGCGGAGATCCCAATGTTCAATTACGACAATATCCTTGAGTCCCTTTAACCGCCCCGGGGCAAAAGCGTCTTCTTACTCCACCCGTATTACTCTCCTGCCTCCACGAATATGTGGTTCGCCTCACGAGCTTGGACCGGGTGGAACCCACTGTGCCACTTGCCTCTACCAAACCACACTTGTGGTAGTTTTTAAAGGAGAAGGTTATTTTCGTCATTCTTTTAGGCACAGGAATCCTGATAGTTGGGAGTGTTTGAAACAGACGGCTCTGATGTTGGGCTTAGTTTACCTGTTCCTTGTCGTAACGAATGTGAAAATGACACGTGGTGACACAACTGAATGGTACATTCCTGAGTACCGTTAGAACAGGTCTATGTACAATTTTGTTTTCAGAAAACTATAGGTAGGAGGCTTTAAATAGAGAGTGAATGTTATAACCCGTAAAACTAAGTTAGTTAATTAGTTTAATAAATAAGATTGGCGACTAATTAAAACTTAAATTAGTTAGTTAGGTTAAATAATTAATTAATTATTTAAGTAAATTTATTAATTAGGTTATACAAGAATTTAAAAATAAATTAATTGATGAATCGTCGTATATATATAATTAACTATTCAAACAAATTATTGTCTTAGAAAATTACTAAATTAACGAACCGAATTGCAAATAGATTTGATGACATCCAAGAATTTCGTACTACATTTCAAACACGAATTTAGTTCATCAACTTCGAATTTTTTGAGCACGGGAGATTACGGGTTAACCATATTGATTGTCTGAATTATTATAACCGCTGGATTAACTTTGCACAAATCTTAAAGCGATAAAAAGGGTTTTTGAACCCTTCCCCTTCTGTCTCCCATCTCTCTCTGTCATTTGGGGCCGGCCCTTTGAATTTCGTTGCCTTTCTCTTTTGCGCTGTGTTGCGCGAGAGAAACCCCTAAGTGTTGAAGTAGAGCATGTACGGTCCGTGTGGTAAGTACACGGACCGTGTACATGGCCGCCAGAACAGTTATGGAAGGTGGCAGCTGGCTGTCATATTTGGTATCAAAGGTGGCAGCTGGAATCTTTTGGTAATTTATGATTTATTTCTTAGTTATATTGTTTCTTATTTTAGAAGATTGTAATATATGAAAAAAAGAGAAAGAAAGAAAAAGGAAAGTAGGATTTAGGAAACTCAAGGGAGGTTCCCTCTATAAGACCTCTCCTCCTTCTCCTGTAAGATGAATCTTTCTTGTGTAAGAAATAAAAAAGAGTGTGTGTGAGTGTGGAGGACGTAGGTACCAAGTTGGTACTGAACCTCGTTAAATTCTGTGTTTCTTTCTCTATCTCTGATTGCTTATACGGGCCGTGTACAATAATACACGGACCGTGTATACTTCCGCTGTTCAAATTGTTACATGGTATCAGAGCTACGGAGTTGATTGGTTGTACTGGTTGCTGATGGCTATGCCGAAGGTGATCTAGATACTCCATCTGTTCCACTCTGGTTAAGAAATCTCAATCATGTCAGAGGAAGAAACGAATACCAAGTCTCTACTAGAGAAGTTAACAGAACTTATCATAATTCAACAATCTCACATGTCCCAACTAGTGTCTCTCCAATCATCTACACGACAACCAACCGCTGCAGTGCCCACTCATGATGCTCCTTCATCGCCGATCTCTGTGAAATTAGATGGTACCAACTACTCGATATGGTCCCAAGTGGTAAGTGTATACCTCAAGGGCCGCGACAAGATGAGGCACATTACCAACGAGCCACCACCTCCGACGGCTAGTGATGCGATTAACTTTCCAAAGTGGAGTATAGAAGATTCGGTTGTCAAAGGGTGGTTGCTCAACTCGCTTGATACGAAGCTCATGCCAAATTTCATTAGATATGAAACCGCGAGTGAGATGTGGAAGGCTATTGCTATTACGTTCTATGATGGCAATGATGAAGCTTTGGTGTTTGACCTCAACAGAAAAGTGTCTCGGCTGAAACAATCAGGTAAATCCATTGAAGAATATTATAATACTTTACAGGGTCTGTGGCGAGAAATTGACTTCAGGCGTCCCAACCCCATGACTAGCGCAACCGACATTGAGAAGTTCAAAGAGTACCTTGAGAAGACTAGGGTGTATACCTTTCTAGATGGTCTAGACGATCGTCTCGACAATGTGAGAGCAAGTGTACTACAAGTGGTACCGCTTCCATCTGTGGAGCAAGCATATGGCATGGTTAGACGAGAAGCCATGCGACAAGTAGTCATGCTCAAAGGAGAAGAAGGTACGTTTTCCAATTCAATGGTTATGCTATCAAAAGGGTTCTCTAATTCTGGTAATCAGGAAAGGATGAAACAAAAGTGTTTTAATTGTGGGAGAATGGGACACACCAAAGATAAATGTTTTGAGATAGTTGGATATCCCGATTGGTTCAAAGGAAAGAAAGGGAAACCACAGGGAAGAAGTCAAGTCTATGTTACAACTAGGCAACAACAGACTGAAGCAGATACGGATCAGGCATCTGGAAGTAAGGCAGGCTCGGATGACCAGACTGCTCAGCCCGAGAAGTACACGGTCTGTGCACAGCTCTGCACGGCCCGTGCAGAAACTGGAGATGGCAGGAACGCTTCTGGTATTAATTCTCAGACAGGTAACAAAAGTAATCAAGGTATGTCTCTGCTAACCCATAACAATCTAAATAGTTGGGTGATCGATTCTGGTGCTACAGATCACATGACTTTTTGTGACAAAGATATTATGGAACTTGGAAAATCACAAATTGATAAAATTGTTAATGCCAACGGAATTGAGTACCCAGTAAAAGGGGCTGGAAATGTAGAATTGTCTCAAGCCTTAGTGCTTAATAACACCCTCTTGGTTCCATCCCTTACTACACGTTTAATATCCGTTGGTCAGCTAACCGAAGAATTAAACTGCGTGGTTCTAATGTTTCCTAATTTTTGCATTGTCCAGGATATCCTCACGAAGGAGATCATTGGGCGTGGTTCTAAGCAAGGTCGTCTGTATCACTTAGAAGACCTAAGGGTTGGAAGGACTAACTTAGCTAATGGATCTGCAAAATCGGAAGGTCTCATTTGGACATGGCATAGACGGTTAGGACATCCTTCTTTTGGGTATATGAAGAAGATTTTACCCGATTTGTTTTTTGGTTTTGATTTGTCCAAGTTTCAGTGTGAAACATGTATCAAAGCAAAGAGTCATCGTGTTCCTTATAACATTAATTTACATCAATGCGAAAAACCTTTTGAACTTGTTCATTCTGATGTTTGGGGTCCTTCCCCGGTTGAATCTGTGCATGGCTATAAGTGTTTTGTCTTGTTTGTTGATGATTGTACCCGTATGACATGGACATATTTGTTAAAAGGGAAAGATGAGGTGAAAATGGTGTTTAGGAGTTTTTATGAAATGGTACAAAATCAATTTGAGACTCGAATTAAGTTTTTTAGAAGTGATAATGGGGGAGAATTTGTGAATAGTAACCTAAAGGAGTTCTTTACAGAAAAGGGGATTATTCATGAAACAACATGTGTAGGAACACCTCAACAAAATGGTATAGCTGAACGAAAGAATAGACATGTCCTTGAAACATCTAGAGCTCTCTTAATTGAAAATGAAGTACCACAAATTTTTTGGGATTGTGCAGTCACCATGGCAGTGTATGTCATCAATAGGCTTCCGTCACAGATAAATCAATTTCAAACCCCATTGAGTAAACTTGCAAGTTTTGTACCTATACCATCAGTTCTAAAATTAACACCAAAAACATTTGGGTGTATTGCCTATGTTCATGTTCCAAAACAACAAAGGTCAAAACTGGAACCATGTGCCATTAAGTGTGTATCACTAGGTGTTGGAATGAACCAAAAAGGATATAGATGTTATAACCCTGTAACTAAGAAATGGTATGTTACCATGGATGTAACTTTTCTCGAAAATGAGTCATTCTATCAATACACCAAACATCCCTCTCAGGGGGAGAAGGAGAATGAAAATGAGAGGGATGATTGGTATCGGTCAGAAACAGGACACGGTTCGGATACCGGGATGCACGGTCTGGGTACAGAAGTGCACGGTCCGGGTTGTTTGGGTTCGGAAGTGCACGGTCCGGGTTCGGAAGTGCACGGTCCGGGTTCGACAGTGCACGGTCCGGGTACTGATATGCACGGACCGGGTGAGGAGGAACCTGAATCAGTGATACAGGAAGACTTAGAACCACACTCCCAAGATGCTCCGGAGGATACTCCTGAGGTAAGTGTTTCTGAACAGAGATATATTTTACCACCTAGATGTAATAGAGGAGTTGCACCAAAACGGTATGTTCCTGAAGATGGTACAAGTGAACCAATTAGGTACCCAATTGCAAACTATGTTACCTTGAGTAGGTTACCAGAATCATTAAAGCAATTTGGAGAAAAGAACCTGAATATACCTATACCAGGAAATGTTGGTGAGGCTTTGCAAGATCCAAAGTGGGTTGCAGCTATGGATGCCGAAATGAAGGCACTGCATAAAAATAAAACCTGGTTTCTTACTGAACTACCAAAAGGAAAAAAACCGGTAGGTTGTAGATGGGTATTTACAATCAAATATGGTCCGGATGGTACTGTTGAAAGGTATAAAGCAAGACTGGTAGCAAAAGGGTATACTCAGGCATATGGAATAGATTATCAGGAAACTTTTTCACCTGTAGCCAAACTAAACACAGTACGAGTTTTGTTATCTCTTGCGGCTAATCTAGATTGGCCATTGCATCAATTCGATGTCAAGAATGCTTTTCTACATGGGAGTTTGGAAGAAGAAGTATACATGGAAATTCCACCTGGGTATGAGAAATCTGGCTCAAAACAACTGGTATGTAAGCTAGATAAAGCATTGTACGGATTGAAGCAATCACCTCGAGCATGGTTTGGCCGATTCAGCAATGCCATGAGAAGTTATGGGTTTGCCCAAGGAGAGTCTGACCACACGTTGTTTTATAAACGAAGGCATAACAAGGTAACTGTTTTGATTATTTATGTAGATGATATGATCATTACAGGAGATGATGCAGAGGAAATAGGAACTCTTGAAGAAAAGTTGTCAAAGGAGTTCGAAATGAAAAATCTCGGAGGTTTGAAGTACTTTCTTGGAATTGAGGTAGCTCGATCAAAGCAAGGTATTGTTTTATCTCAGAGAAAATATATCTTAGATTTACTAGCAGAAGTTGGGATGCTAGATTGCAAGCCAGTGGACACACCGGTAATTCTGAATGCTAAGCTTGTCGAAAGTACAGATCAAGTTCCAGCAAATAGAGAGAGATACCAGCGGTTGGTTGGGAAGCTTATTTATCTCTCTCACACAAGACCTGATATTGCTTATGCAGTAAGTTTGGTGAGTCAGTTCATGCACAATCCAAGTGAAGAACATATGGAAGCAGTAATGAGGATAATCAAGTACTTAAAAGGAACTCCAGGAAAAGGTATTTATTTTGGAAAAAACGGTCACCTAAGGGTCATTGGCTATACTGATGCAGATTGGGCTGGGAGCCTCACAGACCGAAAATCAACTTCAGGATACTTTGCCTTTGTTGGAGGAAACCTAGTAACTTGGAGAAGCAAAAAACAAAGTGTGGTGGCGCTTTCAAGTGCAGAGGCTGAATTGATTGGAGTAACCAAAGGAGTGTGCGAGTTACTCTGGATAAAGAAGGTATTGAGGGAGCTTGGTTTTACACCAGAAGAAGCCATGGTACTTCGTGTGGATAATAAGGCGGCAATTGATATGTCTCATAATCCGGTCCAGCATGATAGAACCAAACACGTAAGTGTGAACAGACATTTCTTAAAGAATAACATTGACTCAAAAGAGATTGAGTTGGAATTTGTTAGATCCGAAAATCAACTTGCCGATATCTTGACCAAAGGTGTAACCAGCAACACCTTCAATGAAGCAGTGAGCAAGTTAGGCATGACTGATCTGTACATGCCAACTTGAGGGGGAGTGTTGAAGTAGAGCATGTACGGTCCGTGTGGTAAGTACACGGACCGTGTACATGGCCGCCAGAACAGTTATGGAAGGTGGCAGCTGGCTGTCATATTTGGTATCAAAGGTGGCAGCTGGAATCTTTTGGTAATTTATGATTTATTTCTTAGTTATATTGTTTCTTATTTTAGAAGATTGTAATATATGAAAAAAAGAGAAAGAAAGAAAAAGGAAAGTAGGATTTAGGAAACTCAAGGGAGGTTCCCTCTATAAGACCTCTCCTCCTTCTCCTGTAAGATGAATCTTTCTTGTGTAAGAAATAAAAAAGAGTGTGTGTGAGTGTGGAGGACGTAGGTACCAAGTTGGTACTGAACCTCGTTAAATTCTGTGTTTCTTTCTCTATCTCTGATTGCTTATACGGGCCGTGTACAATAATACACAGACCGTGTATACTTCCGCTGTTCAAATTGTTACACTAAGGGTTTTCCCTTTGGCGCCTCTGGTTTGAACTTACCTGCCACCGCCGCATCGCGCGCGAGGGCGACGACTATGGCGGTACGATGTCAGAGCGAGGCTCTGACACCCTTGACCCTTGCGCGATCTCTCCTCTCGGGTTATATTACCTCTTTCCTTGTTTTGATTTGCGGTTTACTCTCTCTCTCTGTTTCCTTCGCTCATGTGCTGAGAAAAATCTCTCTCTCTCGCTCTTTTCTGTTTGCCTTGTTACTGTGATAACCGAAACCCTAGATTTTAGGTTTTGTGTTCTTGTGTTGCGATCGTTGCCTTTAGTGCTTTTGTGCGATTTTTTTGGTGCTGGCGGGTGCTATCTTGGTGCTTGCCCTTTTTCCCTTTGATGGTTGTGAGGCGAGGCTTTTCCTTGGTGCCAGCCGTCTTTCGTGCCATTCTTGCGGTTGCGCCTATTCGGCTAAATATGCACACCCTCTTTGATTTTGGCTTGAGCCTTGTTGAATTCTTGTGATGCCGTGTAAAGGCCGTAGAACTTGAAATGGTAAATGTCGAACGTCGAGTTGTTGATTTTCTCGATTCGGATAAAATTTTGATTGACGGCCAATGTTGTTATTTGCGGGGTTGGGTTGCCTTTTCTGGATTTGGGGTGCTGCTTTGTTTTCCCCTTTTTCCTTTTTTTGCCTTGTTCGGGTGTTTGCTTGTTGTGCCGTTTCGTTGTTCTTGTGTGACTGGTACTGGTGTACCCCGGTTTCTATTCTGGGCTCTGCCGGTTCTGTGCTGTTTGTGCCTTCCTTGTTGGCTTTTTTTTTTTCTGGTTCTGGCTTGTTTCTGGCTTTGTTGGTTTTACTGACACCGTACCAGTGCTGGTACAGTTACAATTGGCATAAGCCCCATCCCTTTTTCCTTCTTGCTTGATGCCTCCTCTAAATTGCGGCGATGCCGTTTCTTTTGTTTGTTGGTGATTACTGCTTTGTGTTGTTGTTGTTGTTTTCTGTTACTGGTGCCCTTACTAGTACGGTACCAGTACTGGTACTGGCCCTTGTGTTTTCTGTGCTGGTTATCTGTGTGCTGCGTGACCCCTCTGTTGCTCCTTGTTTGGGTTTTTCTTTGTGTGTGCCTTGCCTTTCTGTCTTTGCTGGGTTCTGACATGGTTGCTTGTTTTTGGTGTACTAGTACTGTACCAGTACTGGTACAGAGGCCTTATGCGTGCTGATTTGTGTGATATGTTTGTATGCGGGATTTGTGATTGAGGGACGATGCTGGTACAGTCGGTACCAGCCCAGTAATACCACTGGTACAAATTGTGAAATGTTATAAATTAGGGTTGGACTAGCAGAATGCCTCGCCTTGCTTCGGCAAGGATAATTAAGATAAAGCATATTAAAAACCAAAAAAAAAAAAACATAGTGTGTATCATACAATAAAGTATAGAAATTGCAATGTAGATGAACATAAAAAATAAAACGTAGTTGAACAAAGAAAATATTTAACTACTGGGAAGATCCAATTGACCAATACAATTTAGTTGAACAAAGAAGATGTCCAGGAGCATAATTGAAATCCAATGATTTCAGATAAACTGAATCAAAAAAATGTTCAGCGTCAACATGACAATAAAAGTGTTGTTTCCAGTACAACAATTGTCAAATAAGGAGCTATATATGACAATAATTTGAATACCTAAAAACAAATATAAAATAGTTGTTGTTATCTACATGGAAAACTATAAACTTTTGAAAGTACAAAAAGAAAACTATAGAAATAACTTGACAAAATACCGTGTGGTAGTGGTTGTGCCTCCAAATCTATTCTCGAGGATTATCTATGAACAAAGAAAGATGAGTTACATAATAAAGATATTGATATGTCAGAAAAAAAAATGTATTGGTACTTTTCTATGCATGTCCTTAAAAAAAATCGATAATTAGACAGTGTCTTTTCATTGCTTAAGGTTATATAAGTTGGTATGGTGCTCTAACCAGAATAACAAAAAAACAGTACATTCATGGTGCAACAAAAAAGAAAAGATTGGATATTTACCCCAATGGTAGAGGAATTCACATCCCCTCAAGTTACCGGACTGAGTACAATTGAATCGGACGGCCTAATTTTTTTTTTTAATTTGGCACGAATCTCAAAGCACAAATAATACTGCCCCTGCATCATCCCGAGCAGGCACCGGCTGAGAGTAAATCTGAGCCGTCCATTTCAATTGTGTTGAGTCAGGTACCTAGGAGGATACGGATCCATGGTAGAGGCCCAACACACAGTATGAAACATCATATAGCAGGCATCTGAACTAATATAATAACATTAGATCATGTCATAAAATTGGTACAGTGATATTATCAAATTTTGGTCCTGTTGACCAGATCTCCAAATAACTAACCCTATCAAATTGTATAAATTCAAAGAAAGTCTCTTACCTTTTGAATTGCTCTCATCATCAAACTTCGCTTGATTGCGCAATGGATGCCTCCATTTTTAGCTCAACAAAGGAGATTAGTAAACTCTCCAACAGACACAAAGCAAGGGAGTTGCCAGCAAGGGACCAGACCAGACCCCACCTATCCTATATTGTTCATATAGAAGAGGCTAACCATCAGAGTTATGTCGATTAACTCTCTTCTAATTTGTTTGCGAGAGACCTAATTGAGATAAAATAATTTCTTTTAGAATTCTCATAACTGCACAACTTTTAATTGAAAAGGGATGTCCCTGAATCTACATGAGCTGGACAGCCTTGACACTTGCCGGTATTTGAGCCATAAGTTCTCCATATCAAGTCCAATTGAGCTGAAATAAATTATGCTAGAAATATCAACGAAAGATGCACTACTTTTATATGCTGGAGGCATTTTTAGATTCAAAGCGCGTCCTATTCAAAGAAATTAATTAAAGTTGCCTACTCAGCATTTATTAATGGCTGAATTCCTGAATTAAATGCAATGGTCCGCATTCATGCAATAACACACCCTAATCACTGAGAAAAACCGATGGCTTGGTAGTCTCTTCAAATTCCGAAAAGATTGATTTGAGCCTGCACTTTTGTCAAGCTTGCCCAACAACATAAATGTAATTATCTCATACAAAATATTCAGTAGAATAACAACTTAAAACATCATATAAAGAAAATAATTGAAGTGCAAATCACACCTCTGTACTGTCTGTTGTTGATGATAAGCACGAACAAAATTGTAACATCACCCTGATCTCGTTTACCTACCTGAAGGTTAAGAGATTTAAATTCAGCTGACATTTTCAAGAAGGCGTAAAAGATAAAAAATAACTTCGTCCATTATAAAAGAAAAGGGACAACAAAAATAAGAAATAGAATAAAAAATATTTGATCTACGCCTCTTGTTCAGCTTTAAGGACATTGTTATTAGTATTAACTTTTGGGTCCCCAATAGAGGCACTCATTTTCTTTTGGCCAATTCTAAAAAGTATTAAAGTCACATAACATAATTGCAAAAATAATAAATGAATCTGCTAAAAGACGAATTATCTGCTGACTCCCTTATCTGTACTCCTGCACAACATCTACATTTCAAACGACAACTTCATCTTTTATTATTACACATCCGCATTGTTATAAGACAATTAATCAACAAATTTTGCATTATGTTTTCACCTCTATAAGATAGATTCGCAAGATGATCAAGATCTTCTAATATGAGGGGAACCATATCGGCTTTGTCCTCCTTATGAGATGCCCACATGTCACCCCTCAATTGGTCATTGTGCTTGCTTTCATCCCTTTCAGCTCTTTTCACCTGGACAGTCAAGGCACAGATCATGAGATATTTTTTAAATTGTTCAAACAATGGAAACCTTTTCACCCCTGACCTGATATAGACAGTGGTGCAGCCCCAAGTGTATTATTCTTATTCCAAATCGGTCCTGACAAACATTGTAGCTATCTGCCACCATTTATACATTTCTAGCTTTCTCATTTTATAAAATTTAACATTTTGGCAAATTAAAGAAGATTCTGCTTGTTTGATAACGCTCTCAAGAAACAACATGTGCTTTACAGTTTTTTTTTCTAGAAGTGAATCTATGCTACACTGTATAATTACCATATGTACACCAAAATTTTTAGAAAAACATATTAAGAGAAATTAAGATAACGTAACCAATTGGGAATGATGCATATTACTGTGAAATTAAGTAACATACCTTAGTCCTGTCTGGTATTAGCTCTCAGAACTCCTTTATCCTGTTCTGATAAGTTATTTATCCTTGGGTCTCCTTTTCTCCACGACCTTCTGTGTTACCTTTCTTTTATGAATTTTGTTAATCATGTCAAAATTCCTTTTCTCTATCAACTATGTAGGGCTTAGGCCAGTATATCAATGAAATCTTCTTCAATTTAGAATTTTCATATGAGGAAGTTGTTTTTATCTAGTTTTGAATGAGATATAGTGAGAAAAATGATAAGAGCATCAAGTGGAAAGGAGAGAATAAAAACAGAAATAAACATGAAATTAATAGGAAGCTTTTATATCAATATCAACAATGTTACCACCGTGACTACTATTTTGATCAGCTTAACATTTGATCGGTTTCTGAGCTAATTTCTCATAGATGGAGAGAGAGAGATCAGCTCCTGCCAACATTTTCAAAAAGAGAGAGGATACCTGCCGTGGAGGAGGTGAGTGAAGGGAGCTCGGAGGCGGCGGTGGAGCGGAGGCAGAGGATGGGACCACCGGAGAGGAGGGAAACAACAGGGAGGAAGAGAGAACGCGGAGAGAGGAGAGCATGGTCTTTGGAGAGATCGGTGGAGAAAAAAGGTTGGGATTTGGTCCGATTTGAGAGAGAGAGGAGGTCGGGATTGAAGGAGAGGAGAGGCTGAAGGACAGGAGACGAGGCGGATTGGAAGGTTCGAGAGGAGAAGGTTCTACTCTGAGCGGAGGAAGAAGGTTCGAGAGGAGGAGAGCATCGCGGGCTAACTTTCGAGAGGAAAGGAAAGAAGAACAAAAAAAAAAACTTTTCGCTGATAAGTGGGACCCAATTGTCATGCATACTGTAGATTGTACTGTAGATGAACAGTACAGATCCTATCAAGGATTAGATACATAGATAGATTTGGAAATTCTAAGCCCTTGTATGAATTAATTAGAATTAAGGGCCTAAATGCCAAAATGTGGGATTTGAATATTGGGCTTTTCGGATTGGGCCTTGTTGTTGGATGAATTAAGACTTGGGCCCCTTTTTGTTATTAGGCCGAAAATATTGGAAAATATAAATGTGGGCTTAAACAAATTATTGATTGGGCCTTGGAAATTTAAATTAAATAGGCTTGGCCCAAATCAATAATTAAGGATGAAACGGATTAAAATCGGCTTTCGAAAAATAAGTGAAGTAAAAATCGGATAAATTTACTTAGGATCTCAAGCCTCCTTCGGGTTTGGCTCGATCCGAAGTTTTCACTTAAATATGGGAAGTGATTAGAAAAGTTATGGATTGACGACTCATGACATACGATGAGCAGATACTAGATTATCCAGATAGGACACTATATGATCCCGAAACACACAAATTAAAAATAATTTAATTACAACACATTGTAGATTAATTAGGATTTCAATTAATTAGTAAATTAAGTAATTAGAATAAATAAAATTAAATAGTTAGAATTTATAAAATTAAGTAAATACAGTTTCTAAATAAAGAAAATGATTTGTAAATAAAATATGTTGTTAATTAATAAAGGACAATTAATTAACAACATATTAATATTTTCGAATCATTACGATTACAAATTTTATCAAATAGGATAATTAGATAATCAAGTATTATTTTATATTTATAAATTAATCGACATGTACAAGTCATTAAAATAATTCGTACGACTTTAAAAGTAATAAAATAATTAAGTAATTATGTTTATTAATTACGTACTTAGGATTTAAATTAGTTATAGTTAAATTAACTAAGAAGCATGTTCGTTCGAAAACGTATAGGCTTTTAATACCTAGATGTACTCAATTCAGTTGCAAGCTTACAACAGAAGTTGGGTATAGCTGGGTGTCGAATATGGTTTGAAAGTTACCGGACTCTACTTGATTTATAAAAATTCTAGAAGTCTGCAAAAGGTGGATTTGCGGTATTTAGTATCCTAAACAGATTAATAACAAGATTTAAAACAATAAAGTGGTTTTTGATTTGGTGTTATATGAATAAAAAGGGGTTCCTAGGGTTTCTGATTTCGTCTCAGCTTTGCCTCAAGGTGCCCGGTCTGTGCACTCTAATGCACGGGCCGTGTGTAATGTGCATGGGCCGTGTACTCTCATACACGGTCCGTGTGGCCCTCAAGTTAATACATCAGCTACTGGTTTCTGTGTTGGTCTTTTGTGCAGGGTTATTTTGGCTGTACCAAAGTCAATAATCCTCAACTCTCGTTTGTTGGCTTAATTACTTGGTACGAGACTCAATGCTGCCCTCTTAGGGTTCTTAAACCTCAACTCTCGTTTGTTGGCTTAATTAACCTAAGTTACTTGTTGGTTTACTAAAGATAACCTCGATCTCTCGATGCGAGGAAAGCTTCACCTCTCAACTACTACTTGGTTTCACCTCTCGGCTCACAAACCTATCTCAAATACCTAGTTTGGTCGAGTGAATATCAAGGTCTTAAAACTACCATCTAGATGTGGCCATGCATCTAACGATAAACCAATCAATTCAAACAAGTTCAACTAAGCAATAAAATACTACACAACAAGCAAGCACAAAATTCAACACAAATTCCAATAACTAGCAGTAAAACAAAGCATTCGACTACATCATAACCTTAGAAACAAAGTGTTTAGCCTAACATGGTCAAAAAGCTAATAAAACAAATAACAATGATAAAGTTCATGACAAAACTCAAAGAAAAATGAAGATTCGTCGCAAAACTCGCGTTTTCCTCCTCTCTTCTTCTTCTCCAAGCTTAGCCGCCTTTTCCAAACCCTAGGTTTTGTCCTTGGCTCCAGAATGGTCTCTCTGTTGCCAAGAATCCCGCCTTTATACCTTCTATTCCCGACCTTCCCTAGCTGGCCTCTATTTCCATCTTTGATTTCTGTTTTCGGAAATGCCATGCACGGTCTGTATGCATGGGTCCACGGACCGTGTGCCTGTGTCCTGGTGAGGTGGATTGTGCACGGTCGTATGTCTTCAATCTGTGGTCGGGTAGAGGGTGTACGGTCCGCATGCAGATGGTGCACGGTCCGTGTATAGGCCTTCAGATTCCAGATTCTTCCTCGGTTTTACCCGTTTCCTGCAAAATAAGAACAAAAGCGCAGCAGTAACACATCCTACAGATATCAATGAAATAAACACGATTTCAGAGTTTTAGGCACAGATTTTAATGCAAGGTTCGGTCGAAATATAGACAAAATAGCGAGATATCAAAACGCATTTTTTATTTTATGTAGTTAAACTAGATTAAATAATAACCATTTAAACTACGTAATTTATACTTTACGTATTTTATCGTAAAAATAAGTAATGACATTCTTTAAGTATTTAACTAAATAGATAAACAATTTATCTTCAAATTAAAATATAACAAACATTTAAAGTACGTTAGATTAATTTAAAATAGAGTTAGACCCAATTTTACGCTCAATCGGAACCGAGTCAAACCGACCGAACCAATTGAACAGATTTGAACTCTAGCTATTTAATTAATTAAATGCGAACACTTAGTAAAAATAATTAAATGGGGTAAGAAGGGCTATGAATAACTAGTTTAGTATTTAATTAATTTACGTCCGAATTACAGGTCAGCAGACCTACTCTGATTCCGACTCGTGGTCCGATCTCGCTGACGGCTATACCGGAGGAGGTGAGGATCGAGCGGATTACGGAGATTATTAGCTTGCGTACGACCACTACTTGCCATCAGGTGTGGGATATCTGTATTATTCTTTCGTGGCATACTCTTACCAGTCGACCACTTGACCTGACATTCGCACCTTTACTTATGTAGTTGCATTAGAGCATGTTTAATCCTTTCTGAACTGTAATTAGGAGATTGCATAACCCCTTCTAAATAAAAAAAATACCGCTTTCTTAGGAGTAGAGTAATTTAATTAATATGATATTAGATTAGGATATTAGTTGTCCTCTTCTCGTAGAGGACAACATAGTATTTTAGATAAGCATGTGCATTGGTGAGAGTGAGTAGAAGACCGAGTGACTGCGTTCTGGCTGGTTAGTATGGAACCGGTTGGCCCGTTAGCCATTGAGCCGAGAGACCACTTGGTTTCTTGGGTGGTCTTTTAGGAATATTTATTATTATATGCATTAAGTTGGTAGTATATGTTTTTCATTCATTTTACCATTTCGTGTGGACCGATCTCGAGTCTAGAGGCATGGAGACGATTCGAAAGTTATCCCCCTACATTAGGAGCTACAGGCTTAGTATGGCTTCCGCGGTTGCGGTGGCATATTTTATTTTTATTGTTATTTTATGGGCCGATCACTAGCCCTTGTCCCATTGGTTTGGCCGGACGGTGGAGTTCCGTTGTCTGCTCATGAGGAAACAGATTAACACATTCTTACGACTTGGTTGTAGATTTATCCTATTGGATATGTTTGGATGAGGAATCGTCTTAGAGTAAGGAAAATACACGAAATTTGATATAACCATCGGCTAGCGTGCCTTTCTTGTGGGGCAAAGCTTGATGCTATTAGGCATCGAGTATCTTTGTATCCTCTGATCGCAGTCCTTGGATTATATCGCATTTGATATGTAATTCAAAATTTGCACGGCACGGGGTGACAAAATTATCCGTATTAATATTATATTAATTTGTACACATAGTACCTATTGTATTGGACCCCCGATTGTATATAAATATACCCTTTTGCTTGTATTTTATTTTGGAAAATTTTAATCATGTTGGCATAATAGGATAATCGCATCACATCATATACTATATATATTTTTCCTTGAGTGAGGCTATGGTGCTATGCATAGCACGGATGGCTAGTGTACTATGGCTCAATATGGTACTTTTTAAAATTCTAACGGTCGATCCGAACCGTTTAATGTGATATCCATATGAATATGTACTTGCAAACTAAATTTTATATGTTTTTGAATTTTTTTACTATTTTTTTAATAGATAGAAAAATCAGTGTTTTCCGAAAATTCTGGACCATCAAAATTTTATATTTTGCTACAATGAATCAACAGCGACTACAACAGTTGAATAACCACTCATTTCACATCACATCACATCATTATGTTGACTAATTATTGATTTTCTAATTGGAGAATTACCCTCAATGTTATCATACTGATACTGTTCTATAAAAATAAAAATAGTATACTGCATACTGTTTTTATACTAATTAAAAACTTAAATGATAAGCAAGAGATAGCTAGCTAGCTAGCGTGAGCGTGACTTTACCTAATTGTAGTCGGCACATAAGAAGTAAAAAATTAGCCTAATTTGCTACTACTTGCTACATTTACCTGTAATTAATTAATGAGAAATTTCCTTCTTGTTTCTATTTATCACGCACACATTGTATATTGTTTTTAATATCAGCGCCGACTTGTAGGACCCTACATAACTTGACTACATGTTCACAAATTGATATTGATGCTTCACATCTTGGCTCATATAATATATAACATGCCCATATTTCATGGTGATGTTGCACTTAAACTTAATGGACCCATACTATATTTATATATGAGAATCTAGCAAACAATATAGATCAGGTGCTTCCACACAGTGATTTTACTATGCAAATACTGTTAAGAGATTACCGTAAGAGATATCAAATTTATTGTCAAATTTGTTACTTGTGGAGGGGATTACTGTAACAATTTATCAAGTTTTTTTCTTGTGATGAACCCCTATATATAATTGGCATCTTTTAGACTAACGAGGTTAATTATGGGAACAAAATTGTATAGGTTGAACCATTCAGTATCTCAGCAATTAATGTGGGGAAACTAATCAATGGTTATTGGTTGCGTGTGGAATTATCATCATTTTGGTCCATTTATGTAAAGTCAGGTCAAAGTTCATGATATTTTTTTTTAACTTATCTGCGTGCAACTCATGCTTAAAATATGTTCATGTACAGTCAGGTCAAAGTTCATGACAGTTTTTTATAGATACAAAATCACCGTTTTTGATCTTATGAAAAACAATAGTTTTGTACTTATCTAAAAAATAGTATTTTTTTTTTCCAAATAATATAACATTTGGTATTCAATCACCATTTAATATAAAAATAATGTTAAGAGGTTCGAATCGACTGTTTAAGCTTTAAAAAATAAGATATAAGAAATAAGAATGTGATGCATGATTAGAGCACAAAATAATAAAATATTTTAATCCTACTCAATACAAAATTAATTAAATGTATATATATAATTTTTGTACGTATTTCATAATGTGGCTGAATTGTTTGATTTGTTGTTACGAGTAGAATGACAAGGATTGAATGTGATCGACCCATCTTTTAGTCCAACACTCTTATTTATATAGATCTTAGCACAATTCTGAGTTAAAACTAATTTGAAGCGAGAATATTTTTATTTATTTGAGTCTTTCTTAAATATCAATATTTTTATTATCTTGACAAACTAAACCACAATAGTTATTTTATACTGTATTTTTATTATCATGTGTTACCTTTCTCAAGTCATGATAACTTGATTGTAACACCTTGCAAGCAAAAAAAAAAAAAATGACTTCATATAATTTTGTACCAAGTTATCGCTTTTCTGCAAATAAAAAGTAAAAAAACATATTATATGTAAAATATGTAAAACAAATAATTTATTACAATTAAATAATTTAAAATTCGTGTTTATGTTAGGTTGCAATATAATTTTCCATTTAAATATTTACAGTTTTTATATACACTTCAATTCTTTAACAATATATAACATATACACAAAAATTGCAAATTGAATGGACTGAAACGATGCTAAACTTCAGCCATACTATAATTATGATATAAAGTTTTATGATTTTGCAATCTGTTATGATTCGTTACACACAACGCATGTATACTTGCGTCACAACAAATCGATCTTCCTTTTTTTCTTCCCAAACTCTTATGTTAAACTATGAGCAGCTTTTGTCACGTTATAATGACAGCATTATACAAAATTACAAATAACTCAGAGACCGTGTCGTGACTCGCGGGCGGAGACTCCAATGTTCAATTACGACAATATCCTTGAGTCCCTTTAACCGCCCCCCGGGACAATATTTCTCTTTCGTTTTCTCAAAGATTGGCGGATTTCACAAAGATCTCTCATTTTAGATATCGAGAGAGAGATGGGTGGCGGTGGGCGCATGAGTGCTAAGGAGAAGGATGATTTGGTGGCAGCTGTGGCCCAATCTGGCCCGAAGCAAATTAAGAAATCACCGAGCGAGCCGCCGCCGTTTACCCTAGGCCAGATCAAGAGAGCCATCCCGCCCCACTGCTTCAACCGCTCCGTGCTCCGTTCCTTCTCCTATGTTGTGTATGACCTCCTCATCTCCTCTGCCCTTCTCTACCTCGCTCTCAGCTTCATCCCCACAATTCCCGCCCCCTTCCATTATGCCGCTTGGCCCCTCTATTGGGCCGCGCAGGGCTGCGTGCTCACCGGCGTCTGGGTCATAGCACACGAGTGTGGCCACCATGCCTTCTCAGACTACCAACTTCTCGATGACATCGTTGGCTTGCTGCTCCACTCTGCTCTGCTTGTGCCATACTTCTCTTGGAAATACAGCCACCGCCGCCACCATTCCAATACCGCCTCCCTTGAGCGTGACGAGGTTTTTGTCCCCAAGAAGAAATCCAGCCTGGCGTGGTACTCCAAATATCTATCCAACAACCCGGTCGGCCGGCTTGTTACCTTGGCTGTTCAGCTGACCCTTGGGTGGCCATTGTACCTGGCATTCAACGTATCCGGTCGTCCGTACCCGCGATTCGCATGTCATTACTACCCGAATAGCCCGATCTACTCTGACCGTGAGCGGGTTCAGATTTTCATCTCTGATGTTGGCTTGGTTACGGCTGTGTGTGCTCTTTACCGACTTGCTGCCTTGTTTGGTTTCTGGTGGGTGGTCCGGGTGTACGGTGTGCCGCTCTTGATTGTAAATGGTTTCTTGGTTTTGATCACATTTTTGCAACACACCCACCCGGCTTTGCCACATTACGACTCGGCCGAGTGGGACTGGCTGCGTGGTGCGCTCGCCACTATGGACCGGGACTATGGGTTCCTAAACAAGGTCTTCCATAACATCACTGATACACATGTGGCACACCATTTGTTCTCGACCATGCCACACTACCATGCGATGGAGGCCACCAAGGTGATCAAGCCCATTTTGGGTGAGTACTACCAGTTTGATGGTACTCCGGTATTCAAGGCCATGTTTCGTGAGGTCAAGGAGTGTGTCTATGTCGAACAGGAGAATGGTGGTGAAGGCGGTAAGACAAGGGGCGTATTCTGGTACAACAACGAGTTCTGACATGGACGAAAAACAATTTGTTGAAACAACCCCGGAATCTTAAAAGAAGAAATATTTTGGACTGGTATTTGGCATAGAGTTAGTTAATTTGCTGTTGGTACCGGTGAGGGTGGGCAATGCTCGTCTCCAAATTATCATGTTTAGTGTTTTCTTTGTTTTTTTTTTCTTTTTTTCTTTGGTTGTGGACCTGTGGTTCTTGCATAAATGTGTCAGTTCTGTGTATCCTCTCAGTCTTATCTGGTAGCAAGTGTTGGAAGGAATAAATAATAAGAACTAAATGAGGGAAAAAAAGATATTTAAAATAACAGAGAAAGAAGACTTTCTTAGATTTGATGCATACTTCTGATTGTTCCAATGTTCAGTTTCAGCTACAAGTAGTCAAGTATAAATTTATTTGTGTTGGTTTATATTTATGCAAACTTAATTAAATTTTGATAATAGAAATTTTAATTCTGTTTTAGCTTAACTGATAAATAAACACACTATATTGGAGCATAAATCATAATCTCTATTCAATTTTTGTCAAGCAAAATGAGCGAGCCACGATACATTTTTTCAGCTCGGATTCTAATGTTGGCAACAAGCGAGCAATGAGTTTGGTCTAGTTCGGACCGAACGGGCTGGTTGCTAACAAGATATAGGTGCAGCACAATAGGGAATATATATCCAATTCCATTTAAGACGAAAATTTCCATCTTTCTCCTGCTAGAAAACTGTCTGCTAACCCATGAGATAATAGAGAGGAGGAGGATCAATGATGTGTGTGAAATAAAATAAGATTCTTACTAGCCCATCTATATATATATTTCTGAAGTTGTGTATATTGTAAAATTTCAACTTCTTTGCAATAAATTTCTGATTCCACTGTTGAAACCGTGTACTATGCATTTCTATGGACTCCCTTGTTTCTCTAATCGGCGATTAATTAAATAGTCTGATTAATTAAAACAAATCTGATTTACGGTGACAAGTTGTGTAGTGTCACTCCCGTGAATTGTACATTTGTACATGTTCTCGTCCAATTGGTCATCTGCCACATCAATCATTTTTAAGTATTTTTTAGAAGGAATCATTTTAAGTAGAGTAGTTCTGCCATGGACCACATTTTTTCTGGATATTTCGTTGAATCAATCGCAGCCTTTCATTCTATTAAGGGTAAAAAGGCGTTTCATTTTTCCATGGAGATTTCGCTTCTCTGGAGGCCCTTAACGGAGTAGAAAGGCGTTGGTGGAGATGTGGAGGGATTTCCGGTGGAAGTAGCCGCGACGCTCGAGAAGGAGGCGGAGGCGGTGATTACCTTTTAGAGAAAGAGCCAAAAGAGAATGAGCGACTTATATGACTATTCTACCCTTCCGATAAAATTTTCTATTAAATTTAACAGAGAATTTTGATTCTTACTTATATATCTGAACCGTTTGATCGTGAATAAATGACGGTCCAAATTTTATTTTGTCCATTTCAGAATTTGCCTTTTAAGTATCTTCTTCTATACACAACCAGCCGAATTTCTTTTTTTTTTATCTTAACATTTATAATAAATATAAACTTTGACATCAAATAAGAATTATCATAAACCAAACGCTAACATTGTAAGCGTTTCACACCCGGTGTACGCTAGTATTGGTAGTGTTTCTGACGGTAAATGTCAGTAATGGCAATATTTCACCATATTAGAATTTTTTAAATAGAATTTCACCAGAATTTTTTGCTATACATATATTTTTTTAAATAAAGATATTATAGATAATTTTTTTTGGGACAAAAGAAACTTAAATGATATTTCACCATCATCGCTATTTGAAGACGATTAAAATATAAGCAATTATGGGGACATTAATTATATTGTTTTAGAGTAAGTGGGGTATAGATTTTACACTGCGTGTCTGTATTTGCTGTGTCCCTCTCTGCATGACATATCATGTAATGAATTAATTCGTTTTGTTGTTCTCATGAGTTGGTGCTAATTGAATTGCAATTAAAGATCGTAGGGTCACGAAAGTCCTCGGGAAGTTTGTAATTGCATAGTAATCTTATACAAAAGAGTAGGGTTAAAATGACTCGTTGTTTTTGCTATCAATCATGTATTCTTATCTCTGTTTTTAAAATCTAAATAGTCGATCCGAATTGGTCAAAATCATAGTTTTGATAGATACAAAATCACAGTTTTTGAATGATCCATAATCTTCTGAAAAACAATAGTTTTGTACTTATCTACAAAATAGTAATTTTTTTTTCCAAATTATATAACATTTGGTATTCAATCACATTTTAATATAAAGATCATGTTAAGAGGTTCGAATCGACAGTTTAAGCTTTAAAAAATAGATATAAGAAATAAGAATGTGATGCATGATTAGAGCACAAAACAATAAAGTATTTTAATCCTACTCAATACAAAATTAATTAAATGTATATATATAATTTTTGTGCGTATTTCATAACGTGGCTTTTACTGAATTGTTTGATTTGTTGTTACGAGTAGAATGACAAGGATTGAATGTGATCGATCCATCTTTGAATCCAACACTCTACTTGATATGGATCTTAGCACAACTCAGAGTTAAAACTAATTTGAAGCAAGAATATTTTTATTTATTTAAGTCTTTCTTAAATATCAATATTTTTCTATCTTGACAATCTAAACCACAATAGTTATTTTATACTGTATTTTTGTTATCATGTGTTACCTTTATCAAGTCATGATAACTTGATTGTAACACCTGCAAGCAAAAAAAAATGACTTCATATAATTTTTTATCAAGTTATCTCTTTTTTGCAAATAAAAAGTACAAAAACATATTATATGTAAAATCTGTCAAAAAATAAAAATATATAACAATATATAACATATAGACAGACATTGCTAATTTAATGGACTGAAACGACGCTAAACTTCAACTATACTATGATTATGATATAAAGTTTTATGATTTTGCAATCTGTTATGATTCGTTACACACACAATGCATGTATACTTGCGTCACAACAAATCGATCTTCCTTTTTCTCTTCCCAAACTCCTTTGTTAAACTATGAGTAGCTTTTGTCACATTGTAATTTTAGCATTATACTCGGAGGCTGTGTCATGACTCGCGGGCGGAGATCCCAATGTTCAATTAGGACAATATCCTTGAGTCCCTTTAACATCCCCGGGGCAAAAACGTTTTCTTACTCCACCTGTATTACTCTCCTGCCTCCACGAATCTGTGGTTAGCCTCACGAGCTTGAACCGGTGGAACCCACTGTGCCACTTGCCTCAACCAAATCACACTTGTGGAAGTCTTTAAAGGAGAAGGTTATTTTTGTTATTCTTTTGGGCACAGGAATCCTGATAGTTGGAAGTGTTTGAAACGGACAGCTCTGATGTTGGGCTTAGTTTACATGTTCCTTGTCGTAGCGAATGAGAAAATAACACGTGATGACACAACTTGGTTTCGGGATTTCCAATCCGCGGGTGAAGCGCTCCCGGGAAGGGGGACCATTCGAAATACTAACAGGACATGGTTCTTCATTTAATAAAACATATAGTAACCAGCAATAAATTTCAACTTCCACCTAGACAAGCAACAGTGTCAGACTGTCAGCGTATTCCATTCCACGTAGCACCGTATTACAAAACCCTTGATGTACTCCACGTGGCCAGCACCTGATCCACGTGTCATGCTTTTTTTTTTTTTTCTTTTTTTCATTTAGCTACTTTTAACCCAAATTCAAGAAAGACAAACTCATGGTAAGAGAATAGAATTATAATGTGATAGCTAGCTTCCTTAATTTGCTTTTATAGTAAGGAATCAAGGTACCATTCAGAAATTGACCGTTAGAACAGGTCTATGTACAATTTTGCTTTTAAAAAACTACAAGTAGGAGGCTTTAAATAGAGAGTGAAAGTATGGGAATTCCTATCCCAACGGCGGCTTAAAGGAGACGAGAGAGAGCGAGAGCGAGAGAGAGCCTCTCTCTTGGAATAGCTATTCTCCCTTCGCTTCTTCTTCGCGCACCAAGTTATCCTCTTTTTTAGGTAAATGTTTCTTCTTGCAATGCTAGCTCTCGGAGCTGAAATCTCGCGAATTCAGTGCGATAAATGATTTTTCCTAAATTATCCTCTTTGGGGTGGTGTTTCATCGAATGCATGTGAAAAGATTTTGTTCGATTTAAAACCATATATATAGTTCTTTCTATCTTCAGAGTTGAGTTCTTCAACCTTTGGAGAAATTACTGTGTATCTCTCCCTATTGAATCGGACGGACAGCGGGACAGGGACAGATAGCACCGCTTTTTTTATTAATACTTCAAAAAAACAAAATATCAAATCTGTCCTCAATTCCAAATTTTTATTAAAAATATCCTGACCGCCCCTTCACTGGGCAGTCCACTGTTCATACCAAACTGCTCCACTGTGGGGCGGTTTGGTATTTTTTTAGAGACAATATGAATATCAAGATGCTGAATTCTAACGCTAAAAATTCGGATTTTTTTTAAATATTTGTTAGATTACTTCTTTTGATGTATAATTAGCATATTTATACTAAAATACGCTAAATTACTTGAAATTATGTTAAATTATGTTGAATTACACTAAATTACGTTAAATTACAATAACTTATCTAATTATGCTAAAATACGGTAAATTACGCTAAACTACGCAAAATTACGCTAAAGTAGACTGATTTTGTGCCGTCTTTCATGAATCATAAAAAATAGTAAAAAAATTTCGAAAATAGTAATAATTGGTATTCTACAAGTTCATTATGTAACTAATTTACTGAGCTACTTAGATTGAATAATAGAAATGAAAATCTTAATCGAAAACTTCAACTCAAGTTTTGAGGCTCTTCCCTTTATTTTTTGGAAATTCTAAATTTGGAAATCCTGCATCGCGGGCACAGACGCATGCGTATTTTCGCAAGCTTTAGAAAAAGTGGTCATTTGCTGAAATCGGACACTCGAGCACCGTTTATGGCCGTTTGAAGTTTCGTCATCGTTTTTCTCCTTTTCAGTGAAGATATCGTCCCTATTCATATGTAATTTAGCGTAATTTACTGTAATTTACTGTATTTTAGCGTAATTTAATGTAATTTAGCGTAATTTAACGTAATTTAGCGTTATTCAGCGCAATTTAACATAATTTCAAGTAATTTAGCGTATTTAAGTATACATATGCTAATTATACATCAAAAGAAGTAATCTAACAAAAAACCCAGCTAACGTGGGTATATTTATTAATAAAAATGTCGGAAACTAGGGTTTAGGGTTTCTTTTAAATATCACTAATTTTTATAAATATGTTATGTGAAAATTGTAAATTATTTAATGTACGGTAATTTTTAGGGTTTAGGGTTTTAGAAATTGTCCAAAATAAGAGTTTAGGGTTTAGAGTTTAGCGTAATTTAAAGTAATTCAGTGTAATTCAACGTAATTTAACATAATTTCAAGTAATTTAGCATATTTTAGTATAAATATGCTTAAAAGAAGTAATCTAACAAATATTTCAAAAAATATTCGAATTTTTAGCGTTAGATTTCAGCATCTTGCTATTCATATTGTCTCTAAAAAAGAAAAATACTAAACAGTGGACCGCCCAGTGAAGGGGCGGTCAAGATATTTTTAATAAAAATTTGAAATTGAAGGCATATTTGATATATTTTTTTTGTATTAATAAAACAAGCGGCAGATAGCACCACCCCTGAAAAGTGAAAAATGACAAATTGATATTTTTCAATTCTCCTTTACAGTTGGTACTGGAGTCTCCTGTTTTGTGCGGACTGGAGAGTATAAAAGATAAACACGTATGCCTTTATTCTTTATGTCGTCCCACGAAAACAAACTTGTGAACGGTAGAAATTAAGTTGTTTGTGTTTTTCCTTGGCATGTTCGCATGGTAATCGGGATCCAACGGCTGATATTCGATATACTTTTTGCTTTTTTGAAGGATATTAGCATCTTTCGTTGTCACACCTCAAATTGGGAATTTCGAATTAAGGTATGATCAGTCCTCGCCTCGTGTCTAATAATCACAAAGACACGCAAGGCTAAAAAAATATAAATAAACAATCATAGGCGGAAGCGGAATAAAATAAACAAGCAACAGTCATAAATTTAAAATAAACATACACATACATATATCATCCATACAATCCATGTCGGGATAAAATAACATAGTATAAGCAAGAGGATACATGATCTATCGAATCTAATGTACAAATAAAAAACATCAGGACTCGTAAACCTAACAAAAGCCCTAAAGTAAAATATCAAGCGGCGTGATCATAGGGTACAACTCCTGACAACTCCTGCTGCGGATCACCAGTCTTTGCACCTGAAATCTCACATCAAAGATGGGGGAGCGAACAATTACCCAGTACGTAACCCAGTATTATTCCTTAAGAGATCCTTTAAGTCAAAACACTTTTAATTGTAATTTACGTACGGTTTTGCAAGTGATATATTTTAATGCACACTTTTAAAATAAACATGCACATGCAAATCGGGGACAGAGACAGATACCATCACCCCTGGAAAGTAAAAAATGAAAAATGATATTTTTTAATTCTCCTTTACAGTTAGTACTGGAGTCTCCTGTTTTCTGCGGACTGGAGAGTATAAAAGATAAACTTGTATCCCTTTCTTCTTTACGCTGTCCCACTAAAATAATCTTGTGAACGGTAGGAAGTTGTTTGTATTTTTCCTTGACATGTTCGCATGGTTATAGTCGCACATTTTCCGATATCTTTGCTTTAAATAAAATTCCAGCCATAGAAGATATTTTCTTTGTAAACCCATTAAACCACCACCAAGCACTCTCCCGATTGGTGGATTTCTCAAAGATCTCTCTTTGGTTTTGTGGTTTGCCATTATTGTAGAGATCCAGAGATGGGTGCCGGTGGGCGCATGACTGCATCTGAGCAGGTGGCTAAAGAGAAATGATTTGGTGGCAGCTGTGGCCCGCTCCAACCCAAACCAAATTAAGAAGTCGCCGAGCAATCCGCCGCCATTCACCCTGGGCCAGATCAAAAGAGCCATCCCGCCCCACTGCTTCAACCGCTCTGTGCTCCGATCCTTCTCCTATGTTGTGCATGACCTTCTCATCTCCTCTGTCTTTCTCTACCTCGCTCTCAAATGGATTCCGACAATTCCAGCCCCGTACCATTATGCTGCATGGCCGCTCTACTGGGCCGCGCAGGGATGTGTGCTCACTGGTGTTTGGGTCATAGCGCACGAATGCGGCCACCATGCCTTCTCAGACTACTCACTTCTAGATGATGTTGTTGGGCTGGTGCTTCACTCGGCTCTGCTTGTGCCGTACTTCTCTTGGAAATACAGCCACCGCCGCCACCATTCCAATACCGGCTCCCTTGATCGCGATGAGGTTTTTGTCCCAAAGAAAAAATCCGGCCTGGCATGGTACTCTAAGTATCTCTCTAACAACCCGGTGGGCCGGCTTGTTACATTGGTTCTTCAGCTGACCCTTGGGTGGCCATTGTACCTGGCATTCAACGTATCCGGTCGTCCGTACCCGCGATTCGCATGTCATTACTACCCGAATAGCCCGATCTACTCTGACCGTGAGCGGGTTCAGATTTTCATCTCTGATGTTGGCTTGGTTACGGCTGTGTGTGCTCTTTACCGACTTGCTGCCTTGTTTGGTTTTTGGTGGGTGGTCCGGGTGTACGGTGTGCCGCTCTTGATTGTAAATGGCTTCTTGGTTTTGATCACATTTTTGCAACACACCCACCCGGCTTTGCCACATTACGACTCGGCCGAGTGGGACTGGCTGCGTGGTGCGCTCGCCACTATGGACCGGGACTACGGGTTCCTAAACAAGGTCTTCCATAACATCACTGATACACATGTGGCACACCATTTGTTCTCGACCATGCCACACTACCATGCCATGGAGGCCACCAAGGCGATCAAGCCCATTTTGGGCGAATACTACCAGTTTGACGGCACTCCATTTTACAAGGCCATGTTTCGTGAGGTCAAGGAGTGCGTCTATATCGAACAGGAAAATGGCGGTGAAGGCGGTAAGACAAGGGGCGTATTCTGGTACAACAACAAGTTCTGACATGGCCGGCGACAATTTGCTAAAACAACCCCACCCCCAGAGTTTTAAAAGAAGAAATAGTTTGGACTGGTATTTGGCATAGAGTTAGTTAATTTGCTTTTGGTACCGGTGAGGGTGGGGAATGCTCGTCTCCAAATTATCATGTTTAGTGTTTTCTTTGTTTTTTTTCTTTGGTTGTGGACCTGTGGTTCTTGTTGTGTGGTCGTTTGGCGCAGCAGCAAATGTGCCAGTTCTGTGCTGTATCCTTTCAGCCTTATCTGGTAGCAGCTAATGGAAGGAAGAATTAATAAGAACTGAATGAGGGAAGAAAATCTTTAAAAAATAACAGAGAAATAAAGACTTTCTTAGATTTGATGCATACTTCTGATTGTTCCAATGTTCAGTTTCAGCTACAAGTAGTCAAGTATAAATTTCCTTGCTTAAAATATACAAAAATTCTGAAGTTGGTTGGTCTGATCTCTGATGCCAACTATTTTAATTAATGGCAAGATCTGTACTTTCAGAAGAAGAGAAAATTATAATGAAATAATTTCAAGATCTGCCGATCTGTACATAATCTCCAATGTACTCAAAGTCTCAAAGGTTAGTTGCCGATCGTCAACAAATAATTTTCATGAAAACAAATATTATTAAAACCAGCAGAGATCTCTGCATTTATGATTTTCTTCTATTTTTTTTTGTTCCTTTTATAATATTTAACATCCCCACCAGTCCACCACAAAAACATGATCTGTAGTATTGATGGTTCACAGGCGCTCTCATCCTTTCTCTTTTTCTTGTGGCCCCACAAAAAAAACTGAGATTTGGTCTAAATCAACTTCCTTCCACATGTTAGGGGAATGAGGTAGATCCGTATATCCTTCATTTTCATTTTCATTTTCATATGGACCCCTTTTGCTGTCACTTCTGTACCTATCATACTGGTTGCCATCCAATCCAAATTTCCGGGTTCAAATGTGACCCCATTTGTTTATGTAATTAATTTTGTATTTAAGACAACAGGACTACTGTATTTGCTATAGATTGTGATTGATAACTGCTCTTTTTCTTGGTTGAATTGTACTATCAATGTACAATGTTTATCATGCACAGTTGTACTGAAAATGATACCATTGGTACCACTAATCATTGCTAGAGTCTCCAAGGAACAATTATGTAGCGAAAATATTGATATTTGTGCATGTGAAATTTCACAAGTTTTGTTTGTATAAGGCTATGTAAGACCCAAACTTCTGTAAAAGGCTATGTAAGACCTTACTTAGAGACAAGTTAGGTCAGACAAGCCATAGAAGATTCTACAAGGTCTGTTGGCAGCCTGTTGAGCATATTTTCCCAACATTTTTTATTAATATCCTAAGTTTAATAGAAATTAATTAATATATTCAAATACGCTGGAAAGTTATAAAAATACTCATACCGGCTATTTTTTGGCCGGTATTCAATTTAATCTATTACTGGTCAGAAAATGGCCGGTATCAAATCTGTTTTTAATACAATACCAGCTATTTTCTGGTCCGTACTTAATTTTTTTTTTTTTTTAGGATGGGCATAGCATAGTTGGCTAGAAGAAAAAATCATAGAAAATTTGAATTGAAGTTTGCACTCGGTTTGGTTAAGATCAAGCATTTGGTTGGATGCGTGTGTTACATCGGTTGCATGAATTGGTGCATTGATGTTTTTGCAATGAAACATTATTAGCCGATTAGTGTTAAAAAAATATCAGTGCGTTACTAATATTTTTGTAATGAAACATCAAACATCGATGTTTTATTATTACACTTAACATTAACGTGAGAGTGAGTTGCAGTTGCATGTCCTCATGTGGACAACTGCGAACCGTTTTTTATTAATTGAGGCCACAGTTGCACGCAGTGAAGATCTTATTTTATTATTACGGGCCGACCATACCAATTACCAAAGACTTTCTTTCATCCAGGGACCAGGGCCGGACAATGGCCTTTAACTATTAATTAAATTATGGATTTATGATGGAGTCTGGCTGGATATTTTACCTACTTACAAATCATCAATTTCGCATGAGAATTGAGCTTTTGGGAAAACCTGAGGATTCAAGGATAATACTAAATACTAGAGGAGTTTCAAATGTTTTCATACTTTTTTGTCTGAATCATACTCGTTTTTATTTTTATTTTTTAACAATAAATTTTTTAAAATTTACATGTCAAATAAAAATTTTAAATGTGATATATATTATTTTTTCTATATGAATATAAAAAATTATCTTTTAGATTTTGTTTTTATATGAATCAATAAATTGAAAATTCAACATTTAAAAATTATCCACATCAATGTTCTTATAACAAACTCTTGATAACAATAAAAATGTTATCAAAATAAAGTTGAGATGTCATAATTTTTTACATGCACAAACAAAAAAAATAGGTAGATTATATATAACAATATAAGTTTGACATTTAAACTTAAAATTTTAAGATGTTAAAGTTTTAGAAATTATGGAGATACAATGGAGGAAAAAAAAAACGTTTGAACTCGGGATAATTTTTTATATCGCGTAATTTTGTAGCTAAAAAAAGTTAATTATATATAAATTTAAATTTGTAAAAGTTTCATTTTTTGATGTATTAAAATTCGCATACATATACATATTAAAATTCATACAGTTAAGAACTAAACTTAGTACAGTGGCACGAGTTTCGCCTCTCTAAAAAATGTTGTAGGTTTATTTTTCGAGAATAACATGTAAAAGATGCTGAGGCGGACTAGAGCCCTTTAATAATACAGTTGGTGTACGGAGGTGGTTTAATTTGATATTTTGTGCCGACGACAATGTCATTTTCTCAATTAATATATTATAGATATATATAACTTCCGGAATTGACATTTGAGACTAATTAGTAATTACTGTTACATGAAGAATTTAATTGTACGTAGCGTGACAAGTGGCATGTCACTGGGCACTGGCAGCTGGTACTCTCCACACAGGAATCGAACTGTATGTATATATATATATTCTGTACCATGGGGAGGATGATGTTTCATTAATTAGGATTAGGACCATAAATGAAAGGAGAGTACCATGCTTCTCTCTCTGTATAAGCAACAATAACATTATTGAAAAGTGTTCATAACAGAAATTAAGCTGAATTTGACATGCAATATAAATAAAAATATGATTGCAGATTAATGAAAATCTTCACTTATTTTTTACAAGTATTCCTCAGACTTTTGTTCCAAAAATAATATAATTTTATAATTAATTTAAGAGTGAGGCTATTGTAACATGCATGCATATTACGGATCGATCCCTGCTATGTTAGGTTTTAGTAAATTTCTTCATTCAGATCAAATTTACTAAATTATGTGTATGATTGCAGGGTTCGGCCGAGATGCCGCCACAGCCACCGCCTGAGGAGCCCGATGCTACGGATCTCGAGTCCCTCTCGTACAGTCTCCATGAGTTCGAGGTATACGAGGAGGATTTCATGTCAGCACCGCCAGTACCCTGATATGGCACAGAGATGCTGCATGATGGAGATACTAGTGGTAGCGGGTCTCATACTCAGCCTGCCTTTGGGACTGGATTCGCCGCATCTATCTTCAATACACCTCCGCCAGTACTGACAGTCTCTACGGGTGATGACAGATGGAATACCACTGAGCGGATACTCAGGTACGCCGATGCTGGTGTGGAGACCGAGAGAGACAGAGCCTGACCGCGCAAGCGTCGATCTAACGCCAGAGTACCTCCTCAGCGATGGTCCCCCTCTCCGTTTTAGTTGTATCGTCGCTAGTTTTGTACTATTTGTATTTGGTATACTATTTATGTTTGGTATATTTGGATAATCCTATATTTCGGTTCTTTTGTGGGTGTGCTTTTATGGTACTATTTGTATATTTCTCAGATAAAGTAAATTATCATGATAATGCTGAACAGAAAATATTACAACATTAAAATAATAGTACAACATAAAAAATAAACAAAAAAATATTTAAAAAAATTGAATAAGTGTTTTAAACGGCACAATAAGTACTTTAAAGATTAAAGGCACACCAATTGGCTGATCAGAGTCAAAATGATGATGAATTACGTAGGGTTTTGGCTTAGGTTTTGCATATTATCTCACACTCATGTTTAATTAATTAGAGAAAAATGCTACTGTCACCCTTATTTATGTTTTATTGCAGAAAACATATTTTGGGACTATTTTACATCAAATGAAGCAAGAATCGGGTCAATCAGATAAGCGACGCTCATCGACCAAGGCTCTGTTACGGCCCGTATTGCCTAATATGGACCTAGCCGGATACGGACCAGGAGATAGCGCAATACGCATTAAACCCTTCAGCGACATGGTCTCAATACGGACCGCATCACTTAATACGGTCTGTAACCAAGGCGCCATTTGGGGAATAACTGCTGACAGCTGTATCCAGATCGTGTTTCTTGGCCTCCACTCAACTCCAGACGTCCCTCCACTCCTATATAAGCACCCTGGACATAATAGTTTAGTGTCTTTGTAATTTGGGTTAGATTTGATTAAGTGAGAAAGAGAGGAGTGATTGTAACAATTCCATTCCGCGGCTAAGTTCTTTTCTTAGGGGTTAGGCAGTAAACCTTGTTACTCATGATGCTTGGATATATATATTTTCTGTTGATTATGATTTCTTGTTGTTTAATTGAAATGCTTTTGTGATTTATTATCCCTTCATCTAAATTTGATGATCTAGTTTAATCCGTTAGGGTAGTGACAATGTTTTAATGGTAAGAGAAACTATGTTGCACGAGTTAGTTTCGTTGGGAGTCATTATATTTATGTAAAGAAAACCTTAGCGGAGAAACCATAAATCGGAACAACAAAACGCAAACCAAGTTCTATCATTTGCGTAAGATACTTCGCAGTGATCTATGTAGTAACTTGTGTATTTAGAGATCTGTCATTTGCATAAGATAACTTGCAGTGTCCTATGTAGAATCTCGATGGAAGATCTGTCATTTGCGTAAGATAACTCGCAGTGTCCTATGTGGTGTCTTCCATAAAACAACAACAGAAAATCAGATCCGACAGAAGTAGAATATCAAAGTAGATTGAGTAGCAATGGTGTGCCGAAACCCTAAAAATTCTCATCTCTATCTTTATTTTAATTACTTTTAATTATTACCAAATTTACATTGATCACAACTTCAACTCTCAAATTTTCAGATTTCGTCTAGCCTTTCAAAAAATTGTCATTTGATCGCTCAAGACTCTGAACCAATATTCCCTGTGGATCGACCTCGATTATACTACTCGATAGGATTGTGCGCTTGCAGTCCGAACCGATAGCATTTCTGAATTTATAAATTTTAAAAGAAAATATCGCTCTCTTTTGAGTGATCATTGGCGCATCTCGAAAATAGTTTGTGTACATCTAACACTGAAATATAGTGTAATTTAGCGTAATTTAACGTAATATAGTGTAATCACTATGAAAAATCAAAATGTCTAGGGCTAAGTCTATGGTCTTTTTAGTATAGTGTAATTCAACATAAAATCTAGTGTATTTTAACGTAATTTAACGTAATTCAACATAAAATCAAAATGTAATTTAACGTAATTTAACGTAATATAGTGTAATTCAACATAATTTCACGTAATCTAGTGTATTTTAGTATAAATATGGTAATTATAAATAAAAAAAAGTAATCTAACAAAAAATTTAAACAAAAAATTTGAATTTTCAGTGCTAGATTTCATTATTCTTCGTAGTGTCTCTAAAAAAAAAAAATGAGGAAGCCGGCTACAAAATAGCTGGCTTCTGGGGAAGAGAAAACCGGCCATTCTGTGGCCAGTTTGGGCATATTTGGCGAAACCAACGAAATCTGGACATAAATATTAATTTCTTATTAAATTTGGATATAATAAAAATGTCGGCTGAGGCGGACTAGAACCCTTTAATAATACAGTTGGTGTACGGAGGTGGTTTAATTTGATATTTTGTGCCGACGACAATGTCATTTTCTCAATTAATATTATATATATATAGGATTTTGCTATATGTTACGCGTAGCATAGAGCCCCTCCGTGCTATGGCTCACTTTTTGAGTTTTCAAAATCCTAACGGTCAATCCGAACCGTTCAACATGATCTCCATATGAACATGTACTTGCAAACCAAATTTTACATTTTTTAGAATTTTTTTACTATTTATTAAGCCACTTTGAAAATTGCTGATCCAATGGTCCAGAAGATTTTACTGTTGTGTACAAATTACTGTTTTTTCAAAGTGGCTTAATAAATAGTAAAAAAATTCTAAAAAATGTAAAATTTGGTTTGCAAGTACATATTCATATGGAGATCATGTTGAACGGTTCGGATCGACCGTTAGGATTTTGAAAACTCAAAAAGTGAGCCGTAGCACGGAGGCCTCTATGCTATGCATAGCACCGTAGCACTGTCCTATATATATATATATATATATATATATATATATATATATATATATATATATATATATATATATATATATATATAGGATTTGGCTAATATGCTACGCGTAGCATAGGGCCTCTCCGTGCTACGGCTTACTTTTTGATTTTTCAAAATCCTAACGGTCGATCCGAACCGTTCAACATGATCTCCATATTAATATGTACTTGCAAACCAAATTTTACATTTTTTAGAATTTTTTTACTATTTATTAAGCCACTTTGAAAATCGCTGATCCAATGGTCCAGCAGATTTTACTGTTGTGTACAAATTAGTGTTTTTTCAAAGTGGCTTAATAAATAGTAAAAAAATTCTAAAAAATGTAAAATTTGGTTTACAAGTACATATTAATATGGAGATCATGTTCAACGGTTCGGATCGACCGTTAGGATTTTGAAAACTCAAAAAGTGAGCCGTAGCACGGAGTGCTCTATGCTACGCGTAGCACGCTAGCCATGTCCTATATATATATATATATAGAGAGAGAGATAGGCTAATGTCATAACGTTATAACTTCGGCCGAAGTTATAACGAGTCGTTTTTGCAATTTCAAAATCCAAACAACCGATCCGAACCGTTCAACATGTTCTTTATATTGAAATGTGCTTGGAGACCAAATTTTATATTTTTTGGAATTTTTTTGCTATTTATTAAGCCACTTTGAAAATACTGATCCGGTGGTCCAAAAAATTTTACTGTTTTTACTGTTCACAGTAGATCTGCGATTTTCAAAGTGGCTTAATAAATAGTAAAAAAATTCCAAAAAATGTAAAATTTGGTCTCCAAGCACATTTCAATATTTAGAAAAAGTTGAACGGTTCGGATCGGTTGTTTGGATTTTAAAAACTAATAAACGACTCTTATAACTTCGGCCGAAGTTATAACGTTAGGACATTAGGCTATCTATATATATATATATATAACTTCCGGAATTGACATTTGAGACTAATTAGTAATTACTGTTACATCAAGAATTTAATTATACGTAGCGTGACAAGTGGCATGTCACTGGACACTGGCAGCTGGTACTCTCCACACAGGAATCGAACTGTATATATATATATATTCTGTACCATGGGGAGGATGATGTTTCATTAATTAGGATTAGGACCATAAATGAAAGGAGAGTACCATGCTTCTCTCTCTGTATAAGCAACAATAACATTATTGAAAAGTGTTCATAACAGAAATTAAGCTGAATTTGACATGCAATATAAATAAAAATATGATTGCAGATTAATGAAAATCTTCACTTATTTATAACAAGTATTCCTCAGTCTTTTGTTCCAAAAAATAATATAATTTTAGAATTAATTTAAGAGTGAGGCTATTGTAACATGCATGCATATTACGGATCGATCCCTGCTATGTATCAATATCTCTATTTTTAAAGATCAAACGGTTGATTTGAACCGTTAAATATGATCTCCGTGTAAAAATGTATTTGGAGATCAAATTTTACATTTTTAGAACCTTTTTACTATTTTCTAAAAATTATGGACAATCCAGGAACAGTGATTTTCTACCGATTTAACTAAGAGTAAAGAAATTCTAAGAAATGTAAAATTTGATCTCGAAGTAATTTTTTTCATATGGAGATCATGTTTAATGGTTCAGATCGACTGTTTGAACTTTAAAAATAGAGATATGAGTTTGTAGCACAGGTCGATTCGTAATATGCATATTACCTTAGCCTCACTCATAATTCAATTCTTACAATGATGATTTTATAAAAAAAATTTACGGTCAAATAAATATTAAACATTAATATATAATTTTTAGAACTCTTAATACTTATATAATAAACATTAATACAATTAACCACCTGAAAATTCCTACAGAGAAATATAAACATATATTCTCTTTTAAATAAGTTGAGAGATAGGGCATGAAAAATATGAACCCTCTAATCCTAACAAATAAGGAAGTAAATAAAATAGGATTGATAAGTATGTTGATGAATGATGATGTGGCATAGATGGAAAAGCCTTGCAACTTAATTTTATTTATGAAGTATAAATTATTGTTATGATTATGGTTATGATTTTTAATATTGTTTCTACTATTGCTACGACTTTTATTATTAGTGTTGGTAGAATCGTAATTCTTATACAGATGATAATCAACTTCGTCTCTCTATAAAAAAAAAAAAACACACATGTTCAAGACCTAAAACAGACATTAAAAAAATATTAAAAAGAATTATTGGGGCTGCCACAGTTGTTTTAATAGTAAGCTTATGAACCTGGCCACCTTTCCATCTCTTCTCTCTTCCTACTCCTGGAGCTTCATGAGAAGTGTAGGGTTTGAGGCCTAAATTAAGCCCAAACAAATTTGATGGGCTGTTTATTGTGGGCTGGATTTAGGAAGAGGGCCTTAGAGTTATATCTTATTCTTTCAGAGGAAGAGGGCCTTGCAAATTCCAAATATGACCAGTTTGATGGAGAGCAGCAACTATGGCCTAAGTGGATCTTAAAATTATAAACCGGGCCTCCTTATAGAGGTCTTGGTATAAATTAAAATTAATTCTCCACTCCTATGATATCTGTATGTTTATAGGATACTTCCAATTTGTGGCCCGTTTAATTTTTTACTAGAATGTTGAGCATTCCTGATCCAATCTGTAGCTTGCCATTATTTTCAATTGATGCAGTTTAACTAATTTCCTTGGAAAAATGGGGAATCAAAATTTATAACATGATTGATTTGGAGATTCTAACAAAATGGCCGAATAGTATATTTTTTCTTTTTGCTTCTCAAGCAGATCAAGTATCCATAAAATGCATGCAGAAACAAAAATTGTACAAGAGAACTTGACTAGCTAGATAAAATAATCACTTTGCTTGGTATAAGATCATAATTAATATAGATCTGACAAGAATCTTGACCTTGCTGCATTTGGTGATGAATATAGTCTCTCTTTTGAGAGATTTCTTTAGATGCTAAAATAGGGGCCAAATCCATTTGCTTAATTAAAAAAGGAAAAAAAAAAGAGCTCATGTCTACAATGGAATACATCAAGCTTATTAAAACGAAACTACAGATAATTAAAACACAAGATAGACATTAAAAGGAAAATAAAAAAGTACGAGACTAAAAACAAATGAAAAAAAAAGGAAAATGTTCCTCTTAAAATGATAAAAAAAGAAAAAAAAAGAAAGAAAGAAAAAGAGAAATTAAAAACTAAACACACTGATACTAGTTCACCGTCTTCCTTGCATTGGGTTCATCAGTAACTACATTCTTTCCTTTCTTTCTACCCCTCTTTTTCGAGGCAGCAGCTGCAGAGGAATTACTACCTTCATTCATGCCAGAGATGCTTGCACCACTCATTGATTGGCCGGTTGCCGCCATCATTATTTGCGAGACATTATTAAACTTCTTTGCTTGTTTGGAATGGGCACTCATGTGGCCCCCAAATGCATGTTTAGAATAGAACTTCGACGGGCATTTTTCGCATTGAAAAACTTGCTTGTGGAGATCTTGTTTTTCTCCTCCAGAGGATTGCTCAAAATTTATTATGAAACTGCTATGGTCAGTATTAACACTGGTATCCCCTGTGAAATTATTCATGAGGTAATTGGTATGGTCAGTATTAACACTGGTATCTCCTGTGGAATTATTCATGAGGTAATTGGAAGGAAGATTGGTTACTGGCACTAAGTCAGCCGACTCCAACACATAGGGAGGATTGTACCAGTTTACACCAGTTGGAGTGTAATATCCTTGGTGAGTTTCCAGTGGAACTGGAGAGTAAACTGCAGGACATACTGGAGAATAAACTGGTGGATAAGCTGGAGGATAAGCGGGAGGGTAATTGTTTTGAGGTTGATAGAAAGGTAAAATTGCTTCATACAGAGGCGACACATTTGGTGGTGATGGAACATAGCCTGAGTTGGTGTTATTATTTTCATTGAAAGGGTTATTGTCCATGATGAATTGAAGTTGAGAGAAATTAGGGTTTGGTGGCAAATGTGCTTTGAGATGTTGGGTTTAATGGTGGTCTGTGAAGTGGGGCATGTCACCTATTTATAGGACTGGTGGCGCTATCCACGTGTCTCTTGCTGGAATGTCTCAAACGATATACTGCATTAATTCTTATGTCATGTTTTGAATTTGAATGACCATTAAACTCAGCAAATTGAAATATGAAAATATATGTTGTCCCAAACAGTCAACTCTCCATGACTCCACACTCACTGACAAATGGGCCCCTACAAAGTTTAACCGCGGGGGACCCAGGTGCAGTGACAGTGGGTGAAATAAGGGAGCAATGCTGGAATTATTATCTCATTGCTCACAGAAAATCAAAATTAATTGTTTTTTCATTGTGGAGGAGTCAAGTCAATGACATCAAATACTTTCTATTTTGGCAAAAGCAAGTGATATAATGGATGTACTTAAATTTCTTAGATTTACTGCTCATTAAATTTCTTATTGGCATCCACGTAATGGTCATCTGTGGATCAAGATTTCTGAGTATTATGATAAGAACACCCGATTCTCAGACAATATATCCTTAGTTCCTGTTATCCTTTGTTCTTGTAGAGTTCAGTATATCTTGTTCTAGCAAAGTGCATGAATTAGTTTGATAGAACTTAGAAGATACACTGACTAACCAGATAATATTACATGCAATTTGAACAGTATCTTTCTATATTAGACACATTTTCAATTTGTCACCTCATAATGTTTCTTTCGTATATATGATAGCTTGTGTATGCACAAAATTTCATTTGGTACTTGCATTGTAAAGACACCATGATGTGGATATGTAATCACCAATCAACCATTATTTAAGTAAAAATGATTAGCTAGACTAATCGTGATGTATAATATGTCGTTGCGCTCGGATCAACATCTAATTCTTGAATCTGAGTGTTGATATTTAAGCTACCTAATAACCAGGGAATTCATCAGATATATATATACTCGTCGGACAGTAAGTTTAAGACAGTACATAGACACCATGCAGGGAGAAACAAATTAGGGTTTGGTACAAATGTTGGAAGCACTATTGATCAGTCAGCAATAATTCTCATGTCAAGTTTGCATTTAATGAATCATTAAACCAACATATGCTTTATTTTTGAATAGAAAAACAACCAAACCTACATTTAATGTTTTTCACCGTTGTGTAGTCAAAGTCAATGATCTTAATTACTTCATTTTGTTGCTATCTGGATGAAAATAAACGGCAATAACAAGTGAGATAAATGAATATTATTTAAGAGCTATTAAATTGCCACTCAATCTACACTTTTAATTGCAAGAACAAGTGATATAGTGGACGTAACAAATGCCCATACAAGTTAATTCGAAACTTCATATGTATTGGCATGCACATACAAGTTACGTAACATAAAAAGTGTGTATATATATATATATCAATATCAATATTTGTATGATTGTACTTCTTTTGTTTCGAATTTTATTTCTAATAAGTTTCTATTATGCATATCCTTTTTAAGTTTAATTAATTGTTTTTTTCTTTAACAAAGTATTTAAATTGTGTATAATTATTGAAAACAAATATAAGATATATCTTATATATCTAACTGCTGATCTTGAGCAACCCAATAACAAAAGAGTAGAAATATCCTAAAGATTTACTATTATGAAATATAAGTAATTTTTAATTAATATGCTAATTAATATGTTCACACTATATCTAACCAATGCTAAACTATTAAACTACTGGGAAATAAAAAATAAAAAAAATGTTTCCAGGCTTAAAAATCAAGTAAAATATTAAACAGCCCAAACAACAAAACGAATTACTTTTTGTAATGTTCTTGGGCTCTTGGATGGGTTCGGCCTAGTTCTTGGATCCATATATGCGTACTAGCTACGAGACGAAAAACAATTACTAGCATGGTAAGATGTAACCTAGAGGTGTCAATAATGTGAGGGATCAATAAAGTTTGGTTCATTTGCACTAGCGGTGATTCATCTTAGTCATAAATATACAACTTTCGAAATAGTGGAATTCTCTTAAATGGGAGGAGAAAAAAGCGATCTGAGGCGATTCTGAGGAACATAAAAGAGATATACACAAAAAGATTCAACAATTCGCAAAAAATCAAAGAAAAATCCAAAAAATAGAAGAAATCAATAAATACTCCTCTCAGATGCCCGATCGTAATTCGTTTGCTTCCCTCTCTGGGCTGGATCCGGATTCGAATCTTGATTTTCCACCAATCTCCGATAATTCAACAATGGCGTCTGGGCTTCCCCATGGGCTTCCGAATTCTGGATCTCACCTTTCTTTTACCCAAGCTCTTATACAGCCTGCTAGCTACAGTACGACTACGCGCCAAAATCTCACAACACATTGGAAACCGAAAACTGCTGCACTGATGAGTACGGTCACGCGAGGCGCCTTGGTCAGAAATACTCTCGAGAAGTTGCGCGCTTCGTCTTCTCCATCCTCTCCAGTGTGTTTCAAATGCGCTGATAAGGGTCATACCGCTTTGAACTGTCGCAACGCTACTCTCTGCTTCGTGTGCAACAAGTTTGGGCATCGTTCGACCGTCTGTCGATCGGTGACGACCAATCCACCGAGTCCCCGCAAACCTATTGTCCGATCATCCTCCCGGTACCTCCCTCCTTCTCTACAACCTCCGATCCTTCCTCTACCTCCGCTTCCATTGCCGCAAACCAGAAAAATGACATCAGTTTCCATGAAAGCTCCGATCCGAACGCTGTACTGCACTGAAGCCAGTGACCTTGAAGAATAAGCGTTCCAGCGTAGCTTCTTCTTGACTGATAACCAAGGCTGGGGTGCTTTCAAGATCGAATCGGCGTTGAGCAAACTCGTTCAGCATTTTCAATGGATTGCCTGCCGTTTTGATGAACAACGATATTTGATTGAGGCTCCTTCTCCCCAATGGCTTGAGTCTGCCCTCTCCCGTGGCCATGTTCTCTTGGACAATGTACACTTCAAGATCTCCCCCTGGGATCCGTGCTTTGGAGAAGGTCTACGGATGATTCCCCAATGGGTGCGAGTCAGGGGATGGCCGATTAAGTTTTGGCAGTGGGAAGAGTTCGAGAAAATCTTCACTGACTTCGGGGCGACAGTACTAGAACTCGACCCTGCCACTCGTTTCAAACGAGATCGTCGCTTCGCTCGCGTTCGTTTGGGCATGTGCGACCCAATGCTTCTTCCCGCCACACACTGGGTCATGCATCGTGATGCTGGTGGATACCTTTCTCGACATGATCTGATTTTTGAACTCGAGCATTTGAGAAACTCGGGACCTGGGGCGTGGGTGAAAAGACAACCTGCTCCTGACTCTCATCCAGGGCCAAACAACGACTCTTCTGGTTCCGGTTCCAAAGGCAAACCGAAGAAAAAAGGACCCCAATCCAACCCTCAAAAAGGCATTGTGATATCTGATACATCTGGTGGGTCTTCCACTGGCAAAAAGGTACCCGATCAACCCTTGCCTGATAAAGGCAAGCAGTTAGCCCCACCTTCTGACAACCTATCTGATTCTGACGACGACACTCTTATTACTGATGTTGTCAATGGCCCGGGTATCGCTGCTGCGCACGTTGGGGCTTCTTCCTCAATGGCAGGCACCTCTGATACAGCTAAATGGTTGCCCTGGCTACCACCTGCCTATGGAGTTGGTTCAGGTCGATGCCCGTCTTCATATGCTCCCTACTATGGTGAAAATGTCGGACCGTTTGAGGAAATTGAGGTGGTTGAAACTCAAATTCCGCCAACTCCAGCACCGACCTCCGCCCAATCTGTGCCATCCTCCCCTCCACTTCCTTCCATCACTCCTCTTGCGCCCGCTGGCCAGGTCAACCCCTCTGACAATGCTACAAAATCCCCTGCTCCTTCTCCTGAGGCAGTAGCGATCATATCCCAACTCATCTCTCAGTTGGTGACTCCGTTGATCCAACAGCACCAAAAGGATAATGCCCAACGTTTGGAGACTCCTCAGGTGACAGAAGCCCCTGCCTCGACCAGGCGGCGCCGCCGTCACACTAACACTGTACCTATCAGAAGAAGTGTCAGGCTCAAAGCTCTGGGGGGTGAGCACCAAGATGCTCTAGCTAAAGCAACTGCTCGAGCCCAGGCTAGTCCCAGTCTTTCCAACTCTGGTCCAGGTAACACTTTGATTTCTAGCTTTCCTTATTCTAGGATGACTACGGATGAAATACAAGAGCTATATAGAGCTTATCATATTACTTTGGGTTGTGGGCATTTAGATTCTGTTCAAATAGTTCAAGCTCTACAAACTCTAGATAGAACAGAATTTGATAGATTAATATTACAAGCATTTACAGTGTTGAAACAAGCTGGAGTAGATCATAGGCTCACTTTAGTTCAAGATAATCAGGGTCAGCTAGTTGTCCAATGAAAGTACTTAATTGGAATGTTAGAGGTTTGAATGCTCCCAGTAAAAGAAGAATACTCAAGGATATGATTAGTGAATATAAAGTAGATATTATTGCAATTCAAGAAACTAAAAAAGAAAATTTCTCTCATAGGATTTTGAAATCTATTTCCTCTAAGTTTGATAATTGGTTTAGCCTTCCATCTCATGGTAGATCTGGAGGGATTCTATTTGGCTGTGATAGTGATACTTGTCAAATCAGTAGATTTATATCTCACACCTATTCTGTTGATGTATTCCTATATGATAGAAAAGAAAATTGCAATTGGATGCTTTCCATTGTATATGCCCCAGTTGATAGGACTCTTAAATCTGCCTTTTGGCATGAACTTAGAACTAGCAGATTAGGTAGAAGGGAACCTTGGATTATTTGTGGTGATTTCAATGCCATTAGGGCTAGGCATGAAAAATCTGGATCAAATTTTGATGTCAGACTTAGTGGTAAATTTAATGATTTCATTAGTGATCATCATTTGATTGAGCTATCCTTGCCTAATAGGAATTTTACTTGGATTAGTGGCAACAATAAAGCTCTGCTAGATAGATATCTAGTTAGTATTGATTGGTTAGATATATATCCCCTAGCTTCAGTTCAAGCTTTAAGCTCATATGGGTCTGATCACTTCCCTTTATTGCTCACTACTGCTCCCAGTTCTCAGTCTCCTCAAATGTTTAAGTTTGATCCAGAATGGCTTAGACACCCTGATTTTGTTCCTCTAGTCATCAAATGGTGGAATGAAATTCCATTGCAAGACTTTAGAATAGGCCTATCTTGGCATAACAAAACCAAAAAAATTAGAAGAAAAATGAAGGGCTGGGCCAAAAATTTTTTTGGTGAAAAGAAAAGACACAAAAAAGCCATTCTTGATCAACTACAACTGTTAGAAACTATTCGAGATGAGAGAAACTTATCATCATTAGAAAGGGACCAGTGGCTACACCTAAAGAACACTCTAGATGAAATTTACTTAGAAGAAGAAAGGTATTGGCAATTGAGATCTAAACAGCAATGGCTACAAGAAGGAGACATGAATACTAAGTATTTTCATAAGATTGCTACAATTAGACATAGGAAAAATAAAATCCTTTCTTTAGACATTAACAACCATCTCTCCAACAGTGCTGTAGAAATTCATTCACACATCCTACATTTTTACAAAGATCTCCTAGGTACTCCTGGGAATACTTTTGGTTCCATTGAGCCATCCTTTTGGGAAGCTCAGGATAAGGTATCTAGTGCAGAAAATGATCTTCTCATTAATCCTTTCTTAGAACAAGAAATTCACCAGGCTATCTTTTCTTCTGACCCCCATGGGGCCCCTGGCCCAGATGGCCTTACCTTTCTCTTTTACCAACACTTCTGGGATACTGTCAAATTTGACCTCAACCGTTTATGTCAGGCTTTTCATTCAGGTAATATCGAGCTTCAGTTTCTTAACAAGTCTATCATATGTCTTATCCCTAAATCTAAAGATGCCCAACTCATCCAAAAATTCCGACCAATCAGCCTGGTTAATTGCAGCTTTAAAATTCTTTCTAAGCTGCTAACTAATAGACTTGAACCGATCTTACAACGACTCATCAGCCCCCATCAATCAGCTTTCCTCAAAGGGAGATACATTCTTGACAATGTTGTGCTTAGTCATGAAATTCTGCACCATTGCCACACCACTAAGGAGAAAGGAGTGATAATCAAAGTCGACTTTGAAAAAGCCTACGACAAAATTAGTTGGGATTATTTACTTCTCACTATGAAACATAGGGGGTTTGACCCGATTTGGATATCCTGGCTTACCTCTTGGTTGCAAAGCTCTCAGTCTTGCATTAATATCAATGGGGATCTCACCCCCTATTTCTTTTGTCGCCGAGGGGTACGTCAGGGAGATCCTCTGTCGCCCTATCTGTTTAATTTAGCTGCTGATTCTCTAAGTCACCTGTTCCTCAAAGCTAGAACCCAGGGTCATATTCAGGGGTTAGGGCCTCCTTGTGATCAGCAGCAGTCAGTGACAAATTGTCACTATGCTGATGATACAATACTCTTTCTCAAAGCTGATCCCAGAAATGTAGAGATTGTATGGTGGCTGATGAGATTTTTTGAAGGAATTTCTGGCATTAAAATGAATTTAGATAAAACAGAGCTTTTCCCTATCAATTTGTTGCCAGGAGAGGCACAATTCTTAGCTGACCTCTTTAGATGTCAACTTTCCTCTTTTCCCTTTAAATATCTGGGAGTCCCTTTATCTCCTAAGCCTTTAAGTATTAGAGATTGGGGCTTCTTAATTGATAAAGTCAGATCTAAACTTCAAGGCTGGAAAAATCAAACATTGTCTTTGGGTGGCAGGATTACACTACTTAATTCTGTCTTAACTGCTGTCCCTCTCTACACTCTCTCTTTATATCGGATCCCTAAAAAAGTTCTACGTGAAATCGATAAGATTAGAAGACTTTTCTTATGGCAAGGGACTAGCACTCAGAAAAAGTATTCACTTGTTAATTGGCAGAATATATGTATTGCTAAACATTTAGGGGGCATGGGCATTTTAGACCTTGATCAGATGAATTGTGCTTTGTTACTCAAATGGTGGTGGCGATTTCAGGACCCTCAATACAATAATCTCTGGAAAATGTGCTTACATGCTAATCTACACCTTGGTCTTTTATCTCCCTTCTGGAAAGCAATTACTAAATTAGCTCCCATTGCAAATATTGGGATTACTTATCACCCGGGACTGCAAGGGGCAGTACAATTCTGGCATGATAAGTGGTTTCACCAAGCCACTCTATCTATCCAATTCCCCCAACTATATGAGATCTGTACTACTCCTAATATCACTGTGCAAGAGGTCTTTCATACACAGGGTAGGTGCGTCAGATTCAGACGTACAATCCATGGTGTCCTTCTCTTGGAGTGGCAGCATCTTCTTCAAGTATTGGAGACCTTTCCATTTTCACAAGCAAAAGATCAACTAACTTGGCAATGGGACTCATCTGGCCTTTACTCTGTGCAATCTTTATATTTATTTCTCAATTTTAGGGGCATCTCTAAATGTCATCCACTGTTATGGTGGAAACTACCTATTCCCCCGAAAATTCGTGCTTTCCTGTGGTTGTTACACCGTAATAAGATCCTAACTAAAATTAATATGTGTAAGAAAGGTTGGACAGGCGATGTCTCGTGTTCCTTTTGTCAACACCACGAAGATACTGACCATTTGTTCTTCCAATGCTTTTTTGCTAAGCATATATGGTTTTACATGGGACAATGTCAGAACCATTATACCCATTGGCACTCCATCAATGATGTGATACAATTTGCGATGACACTACCCAAAATTAATAAAACAGCATTACTTGTAGTGGTTAGTGCAGTCCTATGGGGTATTTGGATTACTCGTAATGACAGATGCTTTAATCATACTATAGTCCAATCGGGTCGTAATACAATTCTCACTATTATATCTCTTGTTAATCATTGGCTAGGTACTATGGCTGAACCGGTTAAGATGGCTGCTAATCAGTGGATGCCGCAGGATTTGGATGTGGTGCCTCTGCAGGTTGCTTCCCCTGAGGATGCTCAGTTGCTACAATGGCTATCCGAGAACTCAGAATCTTCTGACTAATGTCTTTGTCGTAGTGTTTGTTGCGTATACAACTTAGTTTCTGACATGGGTTAAAGTCCTATTTGTGCTTTTGGTTATATCATTACCCTTACTATATGTTGCTTTTGGTGGTTTGCTGTTGCTGTTTTGACAGCGGTACAATAGCGGATATTTTCCCTTTTGCTGTAATTTGTACTCAGGTTTCATGTTTAATGAAACGGGCTTTATGCCTTTTTTTTAAAAAAAAAAAAAAATTTGCACTAGCGGTGCCGCTTAAGCAAACCCAAGGCGATCCGAGCTACCCCACCCCACCCCATACACCTCCTTCCTATCATTTTCCTCTATCTAAGTCAGTACTTCTGTCTGGTGGATCTGACTATACCGTTTTCGGTGCTTCTGTCTAGTGAATCTGGCCACTACTCACTGTTCCATCGATGTTTGAGCCAGTGCTTCCATCTAGTGGATCAGGTCACCGTTTCTTGGTGCTTTTTTTTTTTTTTTATTCTGGTCATCGCTCTTCGCATCGTCCTTCTGGGATTTTTATTCTCCAAGACAAGCGGTTCGTTTTTTCTTCTCTTCTCCTTAGCCCTTTTTTCCCTCTTTGGCAATGGAAGAGTGGGTGGAATGAGTTGTACATATAGTTACTTACTTTATATGTTGTTTGTGATGGGGTTTGTTTATACGCTCTCTTTCTTCTCCTCCTCTTCTCCCTCCCTTTTCTGTTTCCCACACTAGCGGCTCTTCATTGGAATGAGTGGTGACTGTTTCGATCTGGTTGATTCAGTTTCTTGTCCGGTTTGATTCAGTGCCTCCATTGGAACTTCGGAGAGGTGACTGTCATGGCATGGTTGATTCAGTTCCCGGTCTGGTTTGATTCAGTGCCTTCTACGATGAATTTGCCAGTAGGACAACTATGCGCACAGATGAAACCATCACTAGGCTCCTATCATTTCCGTCAAGCAAGGATGACCAAAATTGTGTCCACATGATGCACATACCACTGTCTAATCTTATGTAACAGCTGGTTTGTAACTATTTATATTAATAAAATTGCCTACGGGTTTTACAGCAAAAAAAAATAGGTGTCAATAATATTTTTTTTATCTGTTTACCTGACTCTTGTTGCATTCAATAAAATGGATATGGATAATTTAATGGATAATATTGTATATATATCTTCTAAATTAATGGAATGCAAATTAAGTATGAGATAAGAAATATAATTTGTTTATATTTTGTGATATTAGACACATGATGTATTCAATATATATGTTTGTTTATTATATTTTTGAATTAAATTATATATGCTATCAATTTATTCGATAATTATCATCATTCTTTTCGTTATCCGTTAACTTAATGGATAAGGATATTATATGTGTAAACTAATATTTAATGGATAATAGTAGAGTATGAGTAAGATTAATATTTGTATATATATATATATATATATATAAACATAGACATTGACCCCTAACTAATGTAATCATACTAGGTATTAATTGTGAGTCCGTGTTGTTATTACTACATGGTAAGATCTTGATCAGAACCGTTGATTACAAAACGAACCATCCGATCAATTTGCTAGCTAGCATCATTTAGTCAGGACTCGGGAATAACAGCGGAAAACAAAGTCCTTCCGGTAGTGCTGCACTAAACTGGACAATCGGTGATTATTTGGAGACAAATGATCTGTTTGATTATTAAATATGAATTAGATTGCACAACCATATCATTTTCTTTGTTGCAAAAGTACTATAAATTGCAAGTCGTGCCCATGATTTTCATTCAATGCTTCTCAACAATATGAATTAGATTGCACAACGTACCATATCATTTTCTTTGTTGCAAAACTATAAATTGCAAGTCGTGTCCATGATTTTCATTCAATGCTTCTAGTTGAGAGAATGGAAATAGTTGACAATTTGACATCTTATGGCTACAAGGTCCCCATCCTAGCTAACTCCCTTTTAATAATATCCGCAATGATATTATTGGTGTCAAAATTAACTTGTCAAATCAAATACCATAGTTATATATATAACTCAATCGATGTTAGCTCCCCACTAAACAAACATAATTAACAAAACAAAACCCTATACCTTTTTGTTTACCATTGCTCAAAGAGAGATGGTTTTTAGTGGGAACACAACAGCGAGTGAAAGTGTTGCCCGGGAAAGCTCCAACCGGCTCCATACCGACTCCAAAAAGATCAACAAGTCGCCGACTGAGCGACCACCATTTAACCTTAGCCAGATCAAGAAATCCATCCCTGCTCACTGCTTTAACCGCTCCTTACTTCGCTCCCTATCGTATGTTATCCAAGACCTCCTCATATGCTCTATTCTTTTTTACCTAGCGCTGACATGGATCCATACCATCCCTGCGCCATTCCGCTATGTGACTTGGGTCGTTTACTGGGCAGCACAAGGTAGCATGCTTGCCGGCATCTGGATCTTAGGTCACGAATGTGGCCACCATGCATTATCGAACTACTCGCTTCTTGATGACGTTGTTGGATTGACGCTCCATTCGGCACTTCTTGTCCCGTACTTCTCCTTCAAGTACAGCCACTGCCGCCACCACTCCAACACCGGCTCTCTTGAGCATGACGAGGTCTACGTTCCAAAGAAAAAATGCCACATTCCCTGGTACTATAAATATATCTACAACAACCCCGTTGGCCGGCTTCTTTCTCTTACCATTCAGTTGATGCTCGGGTGGACACTGTATCTGGCATTTAATGTATCAGGCCGTCATTACCCGCGCTTTGCATGTCACTATGACCCGTACAGCCCGATCTACAATGACAGAGAGCGGGCCCATATTTTCATCTCCGATGCCTGCGTGTTAGCATATGTTTTTGCTCTGTACTGCCTCGCCTCCTCATTTGGTTTCTGGTGGTTAGTTCGGGTGTATGGTGTGCCCCTCCTGGTAGAGAGCGGTTGCATCGTTTTGCTTTCGTACTTGCAACACACCCACCCGGCTTTGCCACATTACGACTCGACAGAGTGGGACTGGTTGCGTGGTGCACTGTCCACTGTTGACCGGGACTACCATTTCTTCAACAAAAATTTTCATAATTATACTGACACACATGTGGTGCACCATCTGTTCCCAACCATTCCACATTACCATGCCGTGGAGGCGACCAAGGCGATCAAGCCAATTTTGGGAGAGTATTACCGGTTTGACGGTACTCCTGTTATCCGTGCCATCTGGCGTGAGGCCAAGGAGTGCGTCTATGTTGAACAGGAGAATTGTAGTGCCGGTAGCAAGAGCAGGGGGGTATTCTGGTACAGCAACAAATTTTAAATGGACTGTTAAGTAATGTACCATTTATTAAAAACATGAACTGTGAGGTGATTTGCAATTTTACATGATATGGTAGTCTTCTGTGAGTTTGTAAACCATTCCATCTTTTGTACGTGGCTGTTAATATTTTGTGTTTGCAACCATTCCCTTCTACCACTGATCTTCTTTTAGTTGCACTCTTCTGAATATATTTTTTTTAATAAAAGATTTGAGTTTCAGTCAAAATTTCAATATTCATAAATGACCTAAATTTGAATCATGGTTCCCAAAATCGGAATCGGTCACTTGACTGTAAAATCAAAATCGGATGAATAATTTCTTTTTCTTTTTGATAGAAGCTTGTTTTGTATTAAAAAATAGAGAAAAAAATGAGTAAAAAAAGTTAATTTGTCAAAAATTATGTTAAGACACTTAGTTACACTAAAAGAGAGAATGTAGGAAAAAAAAGTTCATTCTCTGAGGTACTGCCTTGTGGTTGTTCCCTATATTGATTGATTGGCTCAAATTTTTCAAAAAAAAACTTTTTTATATTAGAAAAATAGGAAAAAAACTTATGAAAATTTAATTTGTAAGAGAATTTAGTAAGACAAAAAGACAACAGTCAAATATTTCACTAATATACATAATATAAAAATTATGCATAAAATACTATATTAAAAAATTGCTTAAATTTAATGAATAAAAACTAATCCCAATAGAATATTAACACGCCCCGTACTGGATCAAAAGTTGAAATAATAATAACTTTAAATAAACATAGAATGAGACATGGCCCAACATAACCAAAAACCTGTCTCCTTTCATTGAACATAACCAAAAGCGAAATACGCACGAGTTAATTAAATACATCAATTGAATTACAAATGTTGATCCCAACTGTCACATTTTTCCTCCATCCTGTCTCCTTTCATTCTAGCGACGAAACAACATTTTTCTTATTTTTTCCCCCGATTTCTCCTTTTATTGAACACATCTCTACTTAATCCGTTCAAATATTTAGAAATCGGTCTAGATTAGAAGAATCGGTGAAGATCACACATGACTTAACTGAGTCAACCCGGTTTTTTAGTGAAAAATTACTAACTGCGTAACTCGGTCCAAAATCGGGTCGGTGTCGACTGATTCCTATACGATGTGGCTGATTTTTCAAATCATGATTTTGAACTTTAAACATGTGACCTCCCACACATAGAACATTAATTGTATGTTGTCACTAGATCAGAGAGCTCTTATGAATATATACCAGGATTGATTCTTCTGAACCTAAATGACCAGACAATAATCAAAGTCGTAGATGTTTAGCTAAAACCTTGTTTTTCATTAATGTTTCATGAAATAAATAGAAATTTCAAATCATTAATTAGTTCCATTCTTTTATCTTTTTATCTCAGTTAGTTATTAAGGCATCAGGACTGACGATATCGATTAAGACTAACTATGAACAGAACTGCACCGATATATATACGCGGTATTCTTGGAATTTTCTCATGCTTTTACAAAAAAAAGGATAAAACTATCAATATTCATAGCAAAATTTCCCGGGCAAATCAAAATAAAATATTGCTAATATTAAAGCGTAATTCTCCTTGGTGTAATTTCCAGCTGATATCAGTACTGTGAGCTTTAGATTGCAATGCCCGGATTGCTCTCAATTTATTTCAATATATTTGAAGAGCATCATCAAAAGATTTCTGCTGTACTTGTGTAGATAATTTGTTTGCTTGAAATATATATCTATAATAAGATGCGAAACTAGAAAATTAATATTGAAAGGGCTGAACAAGTTCCTGTAAAATAATTTTATGTTATAAATTAAGAGACCTAAAAAATATAAGTACTTGTAAAAATTAAAAAATATAAAGAACAAATTAAACTACTAAGATATGATATTATTGAGTTGATGGGGGGCTATATATTAAGAGAATTTATGAAAACAGAACAATTTTGAAATATTAACGAACTAGTGGTAGTGGAGTTAGCTCGATCGAATTCTTAATGAGTCAAACTTGTGTTGCCATGTCACATGCATGTCAGCTCAAAACTAATATATATTCGGATAAAGATATTGATAGTGTTGTTTTTACGTACTTCATACAATGCACAAATATATAATAAAGTGAAAATAGAAATTATATATATATATATATATAGAGAGAGAGAGAGAGAGAGATGGGCTATTGTACTTCGCGAAGTAAAACCCTCGTTTACTTCGGGCCATATTTTGTCATTTTGAAAATCCAAACAATCGATCCGAACCGTTCAACATGTTCTAAATATTGAAATGTGCTTGGAGACTAAATTTTACATTTTTTGGAATTTTTTTACTATTTATTAAGCCACTTTGAAAATCGCTGATCCGGTGGTCCAGAAAATTTTACTGTTTTTTACTGTTCACAGTGGATCAGCGATTTTCAAAGTGGCTTAATAAATAGTAAAAAAATTCCAAAAAATGTAAAATTTAGTCTCCAAGCACATTTCAATATTTAGAACATGTTGAACGGTTCGGATCGGTTGTTTGGATTTTCAAAATGAAAATATGAGCGTGAAGTAAACGGGGGTTTTACTTCGCGAAGTACAATAGCCCATCTCTCTCTCTCTCTCTCTCTCTCTCTCTCTATATATATATATATATAGAGCTGGGCTATGGTGAGTTGTGAAGTAAGAGGTCATTTTTACTTCACGCTCATATTTTCATTTTGAAAATCCAAACAACCGATCCGAACCGCTCAACATGTTCTCCATATTGAAATGTGCTTGGAGACTAAATTTTACATTTTTTGGAATTTTTTTACTATTTATTAAGCCACTTTGAAAATCGCTGATCCGGTGGTTCAGAAAATTTTACTGTTTTTTACTGTTCACAGTGGATCAGCGATTTCAAAGTGGCTTAATAAATAGTAAAAAAATTCCAAAAAATATAAAATTTAGTCTCCAACCACATTTCAATATTTAGAAAAAGTTGAACGGTTCGGATCGGTTGTTTGAATTTTCAAAATGAAAATATGGCGTGAAGTAAAACGACGTTTTACTTCACAACTCACCATAGCCTATCTCTATATATATATATGTAGGGGCTGGCTACTATGCTTATATAAGCAAAAGCCCACATATGCTTATAACTCATTTTTACGTTTCCAATGTTCAAATGGTCAATCCGACCGTTCATCTTGTTCTCCATATTAATATGTGCTTGGAGACTAAATTTTACATTTTTCTGAATTTTTTTACTATTTATTAAGCCACTTTGAAAATTGCTGATCATATGGTCCAGAATTTTGGAAACACTGTTTTTACTGTTCACCCAGATCAGCAATTTTCAAAGTGGCTTAATAAATAGTAAAAAATTCAGAAAAATGTAAAATTTAGTCTCCAAGCACATATTAATATGGAGAACAAGATGAACGGTCGGATCAACCATTTGAACATTGGAAACGCAAAAATGCTCATTTAAGCATATGTGGGCTTTTGCTTATATAAGCATAATAGCCAAGCACTATATATATATATATATATAGGCTATGGTGAGTTGTGAAGTAAAACGTCGTTTTACTTCACGCCATATTTTCATTTTGAAAATTCAAACAACCGATCCGAACCGTTCAACTTTTTCTAAATATTGAAATGTGCTTGGAGACTAAATTTTACATTTTTTGGAATTTTTTTACTATTTATTAAGCCACTTTGAAAATCGCTGATCCGGTGGTCCAGAAAATTTTACTGTTTTTTACTGTTCACAGTGGATCAGCGATTTCAAAGTGGCTTAATAAATAGTAAAAAAATTCCAAAAAATGTAAAATTTGGTCTCCAAGCAGATTTTAATATAGAGATCACATCTAACGGTTTGCATTTGTTGTTTGAACATCAAACACTAAGATATGCCCCCGGAAGCATATCGCTGAAGTTCTAGAGAAAGCACGTTAGCCATACTCTATATATATATATATATAGAATCTGGCTAATGTGCTTCCTCTAGAACTTCGGCCTCGTGCTTCCGGGGACATATCTTAGTGTTTGATGTTCAAACAACAAATTCAAACCGTTAGATGTTCAATCACCAGCAATATATCGGTTCAATACCTTGAACCCAAGCTAGCTAGGTGGTTCTCTCACCAGCAATATATCTGTTCGCACAAAGATCATATCGTGCAAAGATTTTCAAAGCGCGCACTAGCTATAGCTAGCTAGCTGATCATAAAAGAAACCGTAATTAAGTGAACATTTTCATTTTCAACTAATAATTAACAGGTGGTATAAGTATATACATTCTTAACACTAGCTAGCTAGATACTCCTCGATATATCACTCCACCATCCAACTCCATGGAAGGAAACAATTAATACGTCTTAATTTCGTCTTCTTAATTCTTCGCTGCTTTTCTTCTTAATATATTATAAGTGTGCATGCATGGTCTTCATTCAGGGTTATCTATTGATTGCATGCGGTACTTTTTTTTTTTTTAATTTCTAACAAATGATTTTTTGATATAGATGTTTCTCCATACAAATTGGAGCTGATGGCCACCCAACTGGTGGCTTCTTGCCGATGAAGATTGAAAAATCACAATAAATCAATAATATAGTGTATATGGATCCATAATATAATATTTTGTTGTCGTCTCCATACACACTCACTGACACACACCACCCAATGCAATGCTCTTATACATTCTACGTTGAAATTTAATCCCCAATCTCTACTTTACTTAATGGGGAAATTTCATGTATATCCTTCAAAAACATCAAAATTACGTATTTTTCCCTAGCTACTTTATTTAATTGCATTAGCGCTAGCGGATCGATCTAAAGTCAAGTAGTATTTAACCATTCTCATGATTTAATTTTTTTAATAATATATGTATGTTTAAATTTAGTTGAATTTTTTTTTTAAATTTTCATACAGTTCAACATCTCTCGTAAAATATCAAATGTGTGTTTTGTACTTTAGTAATAAGAATTATTTCAATTTGTGGTTATAAAAACTTAGTTCAGAATTCTAGCCGTGAATTATTAATTCATTTTTTGATGAAATAGTCTCTAAATTTTCTAGTTCCGCCTCTGTTTATGTAGAAATTATAAGAATTCTGAGGAGATTAATATCTTTCTTATTATTGATTCTCATAATACACTGTAGCATATTACCGTTATACTGTAGCATTCCTATTTAGAGAAAGAATATTACCGTTATGCTATCTTTTCTACTTTTGGTACCTACACTGTAGCATACCGTTTATTTTCTTTCTCTAAATAGGATTTCCTATTTGATCTAATCCTAGCCCTTTGATCAATGATGAATCTCTGAGATCAATTCTACTCTAATTCTTCTATAATTTTAACACTCCCCCTCAAGCTAGGAATGTATATATCGTACAATCCTAGCTTGCTTGCAATATTGTCGAATTGTTTTGGATCCAACCCTTTCGTAAAGACATCCGCTAATTGTTCATTGCTTTGTATATACGGTGTCTCTATTTCTTTGGCTTGGACTTTTTCTCTCACAAAATGGCAATCTACTTCTATGTGCTTGGTCCGCTCATGGAACACCGGATTTAATGCGATGTGTCGAGCGGAGTTGTTGTCACAATACATTTTCATTGGTCGATTGACTTCGATGCCGATATCCTTAAGAAGTTGTTTGAGCCACACTAATTCACTTGAGGTTGACGCCATGGCTCGATACTCCGCTTCCGCGCTAGATCGTGCCACAACGTTTTGTTTCTTGCTTTTCCATGTGACTAAGTTTCCGCCTACAAATGTGCAAAAACCGGTAGTGGATTTCCTATCGAAACTCCCGGCCCAATCTGCATCGGAATAGCCACATATGACATTAGAATTATTGTTTTTCATTAATATCCCTTTACCGGGTGTTTTCTTTAGGTACCTCAAAATTTTATTTATGGCCTCTAAGTGCGGTGTTCTAGGTGAATGCATAAATTTACTAACTTGGCTTACCGAATAGGAAATATCCGGACGGGTTACGGTAAGGTAAATTAATTTTCCTACAATTATTTGAAATTGGTTTATATCATCTAACAATTCACCATCTTCACTATTTAATTTACATTTGTTATCAAAAGGTGTGGAGGCCGGTTTGCACCCTAATTTTCCGGTTTCTTCTAAGAGATCTAAAATATACTTTCTTTGTGAAATAAAGAGTCCCAATTTTGAGTAGGCTACCTCTATTCCTAAAAAGTATTTTAGATATCCAAGGTCCTTGATATCAAATTTTTCCTTCAATTGGTGTTTGATTTTTTTGATTTCACCTATGTTGTTTCCGGTAATTATAATGTCATCTACATATACTAAAATGATGGTAGTGTGTTTACCATTAATTTTTGTGAATAAAGAATGGTCCGAACTACTAATTTTAAAATCACACAAAATTAAATAAGAGCTAAGCTTGCCATACCATGCTCGAGGAGATTGCTTCAATCCATAAATCGACTTATTTAACCTACACACTAGGTTAGAATTGTTTTCCAATTTATGTCCGGGAGGTAGGTTCATGTATACTTCTTCTTCAAGTGTTCCTTGAAGAAAAGCGTTCTTGACATCCATTTGGTATAAATTCCAATTATTGTTTACCGCAATGGAAAATAGAATTCTAACGGTATTCATTTTGGCCACCGGTGCAAAGGTTTCATTATAGTCAATTCCGTATGTTTGAGTGTAACCTTTTGCAACTAATCTTGCCTTATACCGTTCTATGGTACCATTACTATTGTACTTAATTTTATAAACCCATTTACAACCCACCGGTTTTTTTAACTTTGGTAATTGTACAATTACCCAAGTTTCATTTTTTTCTAGAGCTTTTAGCTCTTCTTTCATGGCTTGACACCATACCGGACTTGTAATAGCCTCTTGGTAATTATTCGGTTCCAATTCTTTTTGGATGGTAGTCAAAAATGCAAGATGTAGAGGCGAAATATTTTCATATGATAAAAACTCTTCAATAGGATATTGTACCGTATAGGTTACATAATCCCTAAGTCTAGTAGATGGTCGAGTAATTCGTGAGGACCGCCTAACTTCTAAATTTTCTTCTATCTCATGATTATTATTATCAAGAGTATTTATGTTGGTCTCTTCTTCAAGATTATCATCAAAAATATGATTAATATTTTGTTCACTTTCTTGTTCCTCAAAATGAGATATTATAGGTTTTACTTGCTCTTGTGTATATGGTGTCTTAAATAATTTTTTGAAATATGGTTCTTCTTCACAAAAAATGATATCTCTAGACATAAATAATTTTTTGCTAATAGGATCATAACACTTGTAACCTTTTTTGTAAGTAGAGTACCCCAAAAAAATAGCTTTTGTTGACATATAATCAAGTTTGTCTTTTCTTTTGATTTTTACAAAACATGTACAACCAAATACTCTTAAATGATCAAGATTAATTTTTTGTTGATAGAGAATTTCTAGTGGACTTTTTTTGTTTAAAATGACGCTTGGTAACCTATTAATTAGATGTGTGGCACAAAGAAGGGCATCCGACCAATATTTTTTTGGAACATTATTTTGAAATAATAATGCTCGTGTCATTTCTAATAAATGTCTATTTTTTCTTTCCGATACTCCATTTTGTTGAGGAGTATTTATGCAAGTTGTTTGATGTATGACTCCTTTTTCTTTAAAAAGATTTGTAAAGTTTTGATTTATAAATTCCGTTCCATTATCCGATCTAAAAATTTTAAGTTTACAATTAAATTGGTTTTCTATGAGACATAGAAATTCTTTGAAACAATTAAAAACTTCATCTTTTGATTTTAATAAATATAGCCAAGTAGATCTAGAAAAGTCATCAATAAATATAACAAAATATCTAAATCCATTATAAGAGTCAATTGGGGCCGGACCCCATACATCGGAGTGGACTAAATCAAACACCGCTTCACTTTTACTACAAGATTGAGAAAAGGGAAGCTTTGTTTGTTTTGCCAACTTACAAATGTCACAATTAATACATTTTGAATTTGGAAAATCTAATACACTATTTAGAATCTTGTCGGATGGATGCCCGAGTCTCCTATGCCAAACATCATAATTAATGGATTTTGCGGAAGCACAAAAATCTAACTTTTGCAATTTGAAAAGATAATGCCCATTTTCAAGAATTCCTTCCCCAATCTTCGTCCCGGTTTCCCGGTCCTGAAATTCAACATTTTTGTAAGAAAATGTTGCATTGCAATTGAATTCTTGTGTCAATTTTCCTATAGAAATTAAATTTATAGGAAATGCTTTTAAATATAATACGTTATTTATTTTATGGTTACACACGTTAATTTCTCCTATGCCATCTATTTGTACTTTCGTACCATTCGCTACTAAAACAAATTGGTCATTTTTAGTCAAGTCTAATTTGGTAAAAAATTTATTATTACCGAACATATGGTTTGTTGCTCCACTATCCAAAATTATTTGGTCATATAAATTAAAATTTCTTGAGTGAGAAACGATACCGCAAGAGTTAGGGGCACCTTGATCTTTAAACCACACAGAGAATTGCTGGAATAGATGTTGCAGTGAATCCTGTGATGACCCATCTGACCCGGTTCGGTTGGAGGCAGAGCCAAAGTCGGTCATGTAACCCGACTTGGGTTCGGACTCAACCCATTTGGGTTCGAATTGAGCCCCAGCAGCACCAACCGCAAGCCCTCTCTTCTCTGTCTCTCTTTCGCCTCTTTCGCCCCCTTTGCTCCCGTCGCCTCCTCCTCTGATCCGATCTTGCGCCTTCCACTTTTCAGGCTTGAGGTGGGGGTGCAAGAACCAACACCTCTCATGGGTATGGCCTTCCTTTTTGCAGTGAGTACACACCCCGCCTTTCTTTGGATTTTGCCGAAACTGAGAATTAGGGTTTTGTCGGAATTGAGCGGCGAAAGCTTGGGTTTCGTGTCCCTCGCCGGAGGAGGCTTGTGGACCGCCCATAGTGAGGCGCCTTGTTTCTTCTCTTTGAATCATGGCAACTGCGGATGCGGTTTTGGGGAGTTCGGCTCCGAGTATTATTTGTGAGCGGATTGCCTCGTAGCTCGAATCGAGACCCGCAAGGTAATGGAACAACTCATCTTGATCGATTCGTTTTCGGAGTTCTATTGGGTCTGTTGTGAAAGGTCTGTAAATTCGAAGTTCGTCGAATTTCTTTTTCATGGCACCGTAGTACTCTGTGTTGGTTTTAGCCCCTTGCTTTTCTTGTTCGATTTCTTGCATGAGTCTAAAGACATGGGAATGATTTTGCTGTTGGCTGAAAAAGGATTGTATATCCTCCCATAGCTCTCGTGATGTGGAACTGTGATGAAACAAATCAGAAATTTCTGATTCCATTGAATCAAAGAGCCACGTCATGACTCTGTGATCTGTGGTTTGCCATTTTCGTAAGGATTATTTTTCTGGTTCGGTTTTGTTGTCTGGATTGACTATTTTTGGTTTGTTGCATTCTCGGATGATGAATTCAAGTTTTTCTCGGCTGCTTAGAGATAAGGTTACGGCTCTCGACCATGAGACATAATTTTTGCCATTTAGCAAATTATGGGTGAGTCGAGAGGAGTATGTAGCATCTGAATATTGCTGCACTTCTTGACTCATTTCTGATTTGTTGATGGTTTCTGTTATGCTTCTGTTATGGGTTTATGGTATGTTGGTTATGTATCAGTTTACTGGCATCTGGTTTTTTCGGTCTCTCAGTAAACTGGTAACTGTCACTGTTGCGATTTTGGAATTTATGAGATTATCAGAACATGCTCTGATACCATGTAGAAATTATAAGAATTCTGAGGAGATTAATATCTTTCTTATTATTGATTCTCATAATACAATCTCTTTTATACTACAACAGAGAATATTACCGTTATGCTATCTTTTCTACTTTTGGTACCTACACTGTAGCATACCGTTTATTTTCTTTCTCTAAATAGGATTTCCTATTTGATCTAATCCTAGCCCTTTGATCAATGATGAATCTCTGAGATCAATTCTACTCTAATTCTTCTATAATTTTAACAGTTTAATTGGACTATAGATTGACATCTAACATTATTCGTTCGTAATTAATGTACGTAGGTCTAGTTAGGTGTACGTCCTGCATGTACGATATTTGGACAGACTAACTGCCATTTTATCATGCATGTCGATCTAGCTAAGAGACTCTTTTTACTATATTTAATTGGTCAAGCAATCTGAATGCCGGTATTTATTTAATTTCCAAGGATTTTATGAAAATTTTGACTTCCAAAGGGCTAGCTAGCTTGTTATATAATCTCTAATAGTTTTTAATATTAATTTGGTTATATTTTGAAATGCTGGACATATATACAAGGATACAGATTCTAGTTAAGTAGATACTTGGTTGGAGGATGAAAAATGACGGATATATTATCTCTGTAAGTTGGTATGGCCAACCCTCATTTCATTTATGCATGTGCCTCAATAACACTTGCAATATAATCACTGGCCTGTCATCTCACGATTGAGAAAGACGTACAATTGATCATATAATTAATTATCAATTAACCAAATAGTTGTTGTTTGGTGCTTAATTAATCCATCCAGTGCATCGATCTACTAATTATTGTTGGTGGGATCCAAACAAAAAACTAGCTTGGAGTTTCACATATGCATCACGCTGCTCTAGGTTGCAGGCTTCAAATCCGGTTCAAAATTCTTTATAAATATTTATGATTGGATAAATTCACCATCTTAATTTAATTTCTTCCTCAAAAACAATTATGTACCTGTTTTTAGGCAACAAAAGCTTAGAGTTGAATTCGAGCAAATTATTAGAACCAACATAAATTTCACTCAGTAATTTTGTCAAGTCGAGCTGACTCAAAATTAGATGTAGGTAGTTTCGAGCTAACATGACAATTTGAATTTGACTTGTTAACAACTCAAGTTAACTTGATTAGTTTGTTAATTACTCAAAATTATTTTGTTTTCAAAAGTCTCCAAATATATATAGGCTTATATATCAACTCAAAAATTAATATCTTCTCATTTACTCGTCGATTTATTAGCTCAAACTTGCGATTAAATTATTTTTCAACAATATTAAAGATTAATTCATACACAAGTTTTTCTTGCAACCTTACCTATTAATATATTGTACATATATTCAAATATTGTCAAATATCATAATTTTTTATATGTATATTAAGCAAAATAAACATCATTTTATATATATGTTGACATATATATATAGTTAAGTTCTTAATCTTAAGTAATACAATTTTTGAAATTGAAAACATGATAAAACACAAATATAGGGACATTCAAATCCTCTCCATAAAGCAAAAGCATTTTAACCGTTATATTTTAAGGTTAGACAAAATCGGTGGTGGTGAATGGTGAATGTGTGATGTGTATTAAAATTCAAAAACCTCTATTATTACAAACCAGGGTTTTACTGGGCCTATTAATTTTCAATAAAAACCAAATAACTGGGCTAATTAATGAGATATTTCCATTGGAGCAATTAATTAAGTTGCGGGCTTCCTACTTAATTTCCTGGCGCGCATAAACCACCTTTTCCTATTGGCTATTACAATTTGCAGCCTTGGTTTCAAGCATTTCAAAAGAATCCCTCATCTTAGTTCTTAAATTGATAATAAAAAACATGTACGTAGCAAATTTAAATACAGTTTTTGGTATGGGCCGGCCGATATAATATAAATAATAAAAAATATAATCATGTGGACACGGAAATTTCTTGCTATATATTAGCAACAATTAAAAATTAAATCAATAAATTAGTACCAACTACCAAGAAAACCATTGCATAGATATCAGTATTTCACTGTTTTAAGGAACTGTATTTGGGACCTGCGCCTCTTACATGGTTGTTCAATAAAAGTAATAAAAACACTGAAAATCTATTCTTCTGTTAAGAAAAATGGGGATGAATATTAATATATAACAGAGAAATTAAGCTCAAAGATACTAATGCCTACCTTCTTATAATTGTTAGGAAAATTGTTTTTGTTTTTCTTCTTTCTTTTTGTGGGAGTAACAGATCATATATGTATTAAAATTTTTTTAAGAAAATATCTCATATTACCTGAAGATGAAAATTGAAATTAAAAATGCTGCAAACTGTCAAATTAAATCAGTAGACAGCATCCATGTCTGCGCTGTTATTTCCACTTCAACGGCTATATACGCGTGAGGATATATTTAAAATAAACAATTTGCTGTCGATATATACCATATGCATGCACCTACATTGAATTTTATTATTTTTTTGTATGCAATTGTTTTTTATTAATATATTTCCTACTACTATAGCAATCGATAAATTTACATTCATGAAACAATTAAATTTAATCTGCCCGTTCTTTGATTTCAGCGCAAAATGTTCATTGAATAATTTGTACCTATATATTATCTGGATTCTTCTATTTGGACCTCTAAATATTAATTAAGGGCAACATTGGACAAGCTGGAAACAAGATACATCGATCAAAGATATTAACCATTGAACATGGACCCACATATATATAGTTGATATATACTCAATTATTACATATTTTTTTGAATAAAAAAAGAATCCAGTCCTTATTAATTGCTTATTATTGAGTTGTTGTCAATCTAAGTTCAGGTTTTGAATTAAAACCTGTTCTACAAATTCCAATTAAATCAAAGAAAAAGATAAAAATAAACTCAATGCCATTGAGTAACAGATTTTGCTTAATTAAGATTAAATAAGAGAAAAATGAAAAATAAAAGGTAGAAAAATATGCGGTGAAACTCTTCAGAATTAATCCCGGAGGACCAATTCAGATATCTGATCTTTGAAAATTCTCGCACATTAATTGTTCCCTTTAATTTAGATATACACAACATTATTAAAATTCTCTAGTTCAGTAACAAATTCAAAAGGAGAATATATACGTGGTCATGTTAGTCAATAACTAATATTTACTCTTTTACTCCATTAGTGTTGTTGAAATAAAAACAGATTATTAATTGTTTTTTTGGTATTCTAATTTAATTATATATTTTTTTTGTAATCCTAGTAATGATATACTTGAAATTTGTTAAATACAGAATAACAACAAGCTGGTTCCACATAAGGGTTGAAGAACAAATTAACTTGTAAACCCTTACATACTGTTTCATAGGTAATTAAGCTCTTATTTTTGTCTTTGATTGGTTAATATAAATATGCAATATGACTCGTTGCTGCACACAATTCTAGTATAGCTAGGGATCGGAAAAAATAAATACCTTTAAAATATTATTTCAAGCAAAATTGCAAACACAAATTTTCAATCAGAACACATGCATTGAAAAAGACATGAAAAAATATTCCTCAGACAAAGAAAACCCTACTAATAGAAGATACTTGGATAACTGGACACACCAACAACAACAATAACAACAAAAATTAGATAAAACCTCCCCAAAAATTGATTTAATTGTTTATCTCTTCTATAAATGCAGGGTCAAGTCCAAGTCGGTTTGCTTGTCGTCTTTGTCGACCGAACTTGCCATGGTGTTACTCCCTCCTATAAGATTATTGCTGACACTGTCTTTTGTGAGGTTATTGCTCTCCAACAATGATTCAGAGCAAACTCTTAGCAAACCATTTTCATCCTCTTTAATCACAATCTTAGATCTTGCTTGACCCTCGGTTTTCTTCACGGCATTCGGGTTGTCCACGCATTTGTTGTGTTCATTCTGCGCTTCGCGTGTAGGTTTGCTTCTTTTGTTACCTTTGGCATTTAGGAGAGAGTAACTATTTTGCACAACCTCCTCTTCAACAGAAGCAATTTTCTTTCTCTTTCGGTCATGCACGTCAAGTATTGTAGGCCTTGATAAATTAAAGTTCTTATTAAAGGCATGTAATAATCTTGTACGGTTGGTATTGGATCCTAATGGGGATTTCATCAAGTTCTTCACTACGAATTCAGCTTGAGTACGAGAGGGGTGTTTTTTCATTGTCATCTCATTCTTTGGTATAAACAATTTGGTTTGATGAGTATACTCAGCCAATCCCTTCACCTTTCCGTTGAGAACATTTATGGGGCCAAACAGCAACCGGTTTTCAGGTTTAGAATTCTGTGGTTGGCTATAGGAACTAACAGTATGATACGGGTACCTTAGCATGTTGTTTCTGCCAACTGATGAGATATAGCTGTTCTGCACGGGTACCTTTCCATTGAGAACATTTACGGGGGACAAATAAATCTGGCCAATCCAGTTTGACCCGCTAGATTGACCGATAGGATTAAATAGTGGGCTACTGGGAACAAACTGCATATGGTTTTCTGGTAGTGGTATAGGATTCTGTGGTAGAAGGCTATAGGAGCCGGCAGTATGATACGGGTACCTTGGCATGTTGTTTCTGCCAAATGAAGAGATATAGCCATTCTGCATGAGCTGCGGATACACCTGAGGAAGTTTATTATGGAATTGATAGCCTTTGTTGGAGGAGAAGTTTTGAACAGCAAAGGGATTCATATTTGAGAAATATCAAATAAGTGAGACAAAAATAAAAACACGGAATGCACTGGGAGGCTTTGGGTTTTGCAAATGTTCAACGGCTTTTTATAGCCCGAATAGTGATGAGGGTAAAAATGGAATAGACAAAATAATGTCGGTTCGATTGTGTGACCACACGGGCCACGACAAATTTAAGATGAAAAAATTAATAACTGAGAGAAAGATAAGCCAGAGCTTTGGGTTTCTTTGGGAAGGTCAAAACCTTTCCATAATTGCGAGGAAAAGGAAGATGCATGAAAGGAAAAAGAAGCAAAAAAAATAGTACCGGTTTGAAACGTGGGAAAGTTTATAACGGTTGTTTACCCATGGATATGGGATGACACGTGTTTTCTTGCTTGGTCATGTGTCCTGTAAATGGCTGTTTACCAGTAGTAATTAAAGATCAAATGCTTTATCTTTTGGCCTGGACAGCACTTATCTCATGACCAGCAAGGCAGCAAAACCAAATGCACCTGCACAAACTTTAGTGAGTGACAGTGTGTGCATTCGTGTGTTGTTAGATTAGGGAGGCGTTTCGCTAGTGAAACCATTTTGTTCACACCTAAGGCTAGGGTTTAGTTTAGAGTACACTTATGGAGTAGTACTATTCACTTTCATGAGATTCTTATCTCTAAAAGATTTTTTTAGTAATAATATATATCAGTATCTCCTTGTGAATTTGTACAAATTAAGTTGTTGATGCAAAGTTGATCAAACATCTCCTTGTGCATACTTTTTTTTTTCTCAATATATAAAAAAGAAAAACAGTCTTCACTTTAAAAATGAAGAAATGTGTTAATCCTACTATTATAATATAATTTTTTTTTCAAATAAAGATACTGTTGCAATAATATATAGAATTTTGATGTCTTGTTGTTGACATATATTGTAGATTTGTAATCTTTGCATCCTTTTGTATGCACCTGACAAATCTTTAATTCTAATGTATATAGAGTTGCAAACTAATACATGTTGTAGCCAGAGCAAATGTTGTTATTTGTTAACAACAGTAGTCTATAGAGAAATAATTCATTGAATTGAAGGCAAAAAATTTGGAACTTGTATGTACTCACCAATGACCTAATGGACATATCCATGCCTCCCTGTTAATTTTTCGTTTTATTCAATTATTTATCTTATATGGAAATGCAACTTGGTATGGATTGTTATGATTTCACAGTTGTGGCAGAACCTTATTATTTGGGCTGTCTGATCAAATCAAATAATAAAAATTGACACTTGTTCATGCATAACATAGATTCGTAATTTTAATTTTGTAATTTCACTAAATAGTTTGATTAGATAATATCTATTTAACTTTAATCATATACAACTATATAAATCACACAACCAATATTCACTGATCTATTGGAATGGAACATATATTGTCGAAAACTCGAAATACAACTATGAAATTTTGTCCCCACATATACTTCTACCAACTTAGTTAAAAAAGATCTGTCCAGAAAGTACCAATACCATAGCAACTGTTTTGTGCCAATAAATACTTGCTTCAGCAATATATCTAGATGGTGAAAATATTAGCAGACAATAACATACATCGTGCATGTGCTTTTGTAAATTGCACTGGCAATATCAGCAAGTGAAAAATATCAGGAAAATAAAACAGCTAGCCGAAGGTATATATAATCAAATATTCTCACATCAGAGGCCTGTCTGGTACTTTTCTTAAGTAGTTTAAAGGAAAAATCTTTCGGCAGTTGCTTGCGAGGCTTTATGTTCATCACAAAAAAGGAAAAAAAAAAAAAACAAAGCGAAGTCAGAATTCTTCTTTGCTTAAGGATATTAATTGATGGACCTTCAGTGCAGGTATATATCATTTGAAAACAGGTACTTAGTAGTGCTACAAAATTAAAGTCAATGGAAGTTACTGCTTTACGCCACAAAATTAACGTCAACGGACGTTACTGATAATTTATTCCGATATTGTCGTCAGTTGCACGGTTACAAGTCCATTAAATACCCCATTTTAATGGGGTTTTGAAAATCCATTATATATCTAATGAGACGTTATGTTTCAGTCGAAAGTTCGAGAAAAGAACTTGAACTTACAAATTTTGTGCCATATTTGTATATCTGAACAGATTGGATTATCAGTAAGGAAAATTTTATTGTCCTATATAAAAAAATTTCAATTAGAGGAATAAACTCTACCAGTGTGCCAATGCACGGATTATGGATAATGGATGCATGGTATTGCTTATCTTTTATATTTTGTTAACTAAAATTAAAAATAACTATTCTAGGTTTATGTAATTATGTATGACAGGATATTTTGAGAATATTTAGTTTCAATAAATCTGGAGATCCTAACTTTCAACTGTGACTTTATAAAGCAAGAAAACATAACAGTATTCGCGTATTTCCTTTTTCAAAATAACAATTATTAACCTCGGTCGTTTTCCATTTCGAAGAAACATATTGCCCCAATTTGTTGTTCGTCTCTCCTAATTATATATTTTATTAATATATTGGTTACAGTCATCAAAAGTATCTCTATTATATAGTGCTGTTTAGAGAAAACACGCTTAAACAAACGATCTTGAATGGACTGGAAGGCTGGTACGAAATAAAGAATATGCTGCACCTGGTGATCGATTTTATTATACTGGTACTGGCTTCAAAGCATTAATTCAGCTGTCTTTTATCTCAATTTTATGCTTATACAGAGAGATTGGTGCGTTTGTTTTTCTGGGTTATTCGACAAAATATATATGTTTGGGCCATTCTTTATCAGACCGTTTTGTGATCAAATCCAAATAATGGGCTGATTAGATAATTTCATTGGAGCAATTTTGGGGAATGAAAATCTTCTTGGGTGAATGAACTCTATTAAAACCTCGTTTCCAAACTTTTAAAAGAGATCCATTCATCATAGTTCTTAGAAGTTAGAATGGCATATATTATTTGCTTTTCATCATGTCTCACCTACTGGCAGTAATTACGGCCTTTACATATTTGGGCTGTAAGGATTGATTTTGTATATCAGGTTCAGTTATACAAAAATTTGAGTATAGTTTAGGCCAATTGTAACAAGATCCACAAACTATCAACAGAAACCTAAATCTAAGAGGTATAGATCAACAATGCTTGTTTATTAGTTCTAAACTATAATCCTATTCAATTTTCATCAGTTTTGCTAAGATCTCCAATTTGAATTGTGTATGTCAATTGATAAGATGTTTTTTTTTATATATAAACACAAACTTTATCCATCTCAAGCTCACATTGCACACACAAACAATCAACAATATTATAAAGTACTATGCATGCTTTGCATATATATCCTCCTACAACAATTACTCATCATTCAGTGACTCAATAAACTTGCAAGGTTTTACAATAGAAGATTGGTTGTCCTGCATAAAGAAAATGCTTAAAAAATTCACCAAACATATGATCCAACATATTACACTAGATAGAATTAAACAAAACCACCAAAATTAAAAGACAATACTCAAAAGAGACATGCATTAGAAACATAAAGTAACGAGTACTAAATAAATGCAGAACTTGATGACAAATGAAATTGAAAGGTTTCCACAACAATCAGACCTACTGTGAGAAACCGAAGGACATGTTCATTTCAACAGTTCCTTCCTCTTTTCCTTAGAGTGGTAGCTCATGTGGCCCCCTAAGGCTTGCGCATTGCGGAATCTTGCTTCACACAAAGTGCACGGGAATACACGTCTAGATGTGGCTTCACAAAGGCTGGCAGCATCTGTGGTGCGGGTCAACTGGATACTAGTAGTGGGGTATGGTAGTGAATTTATTGAGCCTCGAAGGAGAGAAGCATAAAGGTCAATAGGCACCGGAGAAATTGGAAAAGTTGTTATCGGACTTGCATGAAAATCAGGTGGATGCATTGGATGCAAGTTATAAGGGTTTGTGATTGAAGGAGAGTGCATTCGAGGCATTTCTGGAGGAGCAATTGGGTTCGGGTCCGAGAACTGGAATAAATTTGTTGGGTTCCTTTCAGCAGCTAGTTCTGCGCCGAGAATAAGGGAATAATCCATTGATAACAAAGCAGTGAAAGATGGTGCAGGCCAAGAAGGGTTCTCCTCAAGCTGAGCAGTGAGGAAATTATTTTGCTGCTTTCCATGATCAGAATTCATGGTACAAGGAATGGAATTCGGTGAACTTGTACAGTTGTACTATACACAGGATTTTGATTTTTTGAGAGAAATGAGTCTGTTTAACTGCTTCTTATAGATGTAATATTTTGAATCTATGTTAAAAATAATTTATATATATTTTTTTACTGAAAGATAGAACAAGGTTTTTGGTTACAAAGATGTGAAAATCTGGTTGACCATATCTTAAGTGGAGGAAACTAATAACTATTATTGTAGCTGATTTTATGCGAATATTTTTCCTAGAATCGCTGTGATACAAACTATATATACATTGAGGTATTTGAGTAGTATGACTGGCCCAGAAATACATGCCACAGAAAAAAAAAAATCAATATATAGCGTGTGCAAGAATTTGTCTTTTTTCTAGGCATAATCTTACGTTTATGTTTGTGCAGTACTGGCGTAGTTAGGGTTTGAAAAATATTAACAGTTCAATTTTATCAAAATATTAAAAAAATACAAATTTAAAAACTACAAATTTCATTCAAAATAATAAATTCTTTAATATATGATATTTTTTTCATATTAAAAAATAATAAACATATTAATACTATATATTCTTGTGAAGGTGAATCAATGGAAGGTTTAAATGCTTTTTTAAAACATTTGTCCAGCATTGAAACTCTAATTAACAAGTTTAAAGAAAGAATATTAATTAGATGTTAATGTTGGTATCATGGTATAGCTTCTCTCTCAATCTCATTTGATCAAATTAGGTTTGTCAAAAGAAATACAAACTCAAGTACGGTACGTTAATACATAGTAGACTCTAAATTACTGACAAAGTCCAAATTAGAGACAAAAGTTACTAACATATGGTAATTAGTACGTTAGAGACAAAAATTAGGGATTAAATTAAATTACTAACATATATAGTCTAAATTAGAGGTTACATTACTAACAGAGTCTATATTACATTACTACATATTGGTATTACTAATTAGGGACTAAATTAGAAACTAAATTACTAACATATTGGTAATACACGATAGTCTATATTACTAACAAAGCCTAAATTAGAGACTTGCAGTAAAAAAAGTTAGGGTTAAATGAAAAGAAATTTTTAGAATGCAGATTCTTATTGGCATTTTGAGAGAACAAATGGAAATATGTTACATGATTTTAGAAACTCCTAATACAATCTAAAATTTTTCTTTTTCAATGCACACTCGTTGGTTTTCAATTACTAACATATTTGAGTGATTAGAAAGTCGATGACTAAAAATTAGGGTATTTACTTATCTTCGGTTTCGTCTCTGGTTCTGTCAGTCGATGACCTCCCGCTCTACCTGGCTCCGCCCGACTGAGCTTCTATGTCGTTGATCGCCCTTGCAAATCACCCTTCTTTCGCTTGAATCGCTTCGCCAACTCGCTTTTTTTCTTTTCGTTGTTTTGAATTTATTTATTAGTTCATTTCCAAATATGTCATCTGAGTTCGCACGGGTAAAAATCCCTAACAGATAGCAATTATGAATTAGAAAAATAAAAGGATCCGTGACTCTGTAGGGGACTGGGCTGCGAATAAACAAGAAATCGGCTAATTAATTTGGAAAATTTGGGCTTACAGAGAATAAAAAAAAATCAGAATAGAGCAATAATCCAATATCATATGAACTAATTTTTTTTTTTTTAAATCCAGGATAGAGCAGATGCCCAACTGTGCACTACAGTAACTCTGCCATTGTTTGTGTGTCCTCTATATATTTATGTAGCTCAAATCTATTGTTTATGTTTCTGCAACACAAATAGTTATATATTGTTATCTAACCCTATCAGATTAGTAAGAAAGTAAATATTTTTTTCGCTTAAACGTGATCGTGACTCGATCACTTCACTTTACCAAAAAATTAATTAACATAATGTGACTAAAATAATAGAAGACAGACATGTCATGATCACACGTTATATGACTGGTCACATTTAACTATTTATTTTAGATTTAAGTTAGTTTATTGATTTTTTTTTAAAGAAAATGCAAAAAAATATGAAAAAATGGGAATAAATAAATAAATAAAACAATATTGAAAAACTGATTGCCACATGTCACGTGACATGAATAGGTTAGTTTGCTTGGCGATCGAAGAGATGTCACATGTGACACGGCGTACCGTAACATAATCGATAACGACGTGACTAATTAACTTCTTATATAAATTTTAAGTTGGGATAATATTTTTCTTCAGAATATTACAATTATTCTTGTGAATAAAAAGTTCCAAACTTATTATATTTAATGTAGGTCTTCATAAACTTAATTTGTGCTTTATTTTTGTTTGGACCTACAAATATGAATATTTACATAGTATGGCATTTATTTTTGTTTTTTAGAATATATATCCCATTTTTTTTTGTGTAGAATATATAAGACACTTACACAACTAACCGATAGATTCATTTCATTGATACTATGATAGAAAAAAAAAATATTTCTTGTGTCTAAAATCTCATTATGTAATTTTAAAAAACGAGAGCATATATATAACACTTTTTTGCGTCAGGAACTAAAAATAATTCATTTGTATTATGTTGACGAAAAAATGAATAATGTTGTTTATGTGATTGTTTTACTTAATTAAAAATACTACAGCTGAAAAATAATGTGTTAGATTTTGTAGATTGATTCATGTCCCAGTCAAAGCAGAAAATAATGGATATGCCTTTTCTTTTTATTTGATTTGGCGGTCTCGGAAAAAGATACTTTAATTAGATGAAATACATTTAGCCTTATGTCACTTGACATATTTTCAGCACATATATATTTTAAACCTCTCACTGACAAAATGTAGATAAATAACTATATAATTTTTGTGTGAAAATATTAATTTATTATCTATTTTTTTTCTAAACTCGGACATTTCTAAAAGTTGACACTATTTTCAATTTGAACCTAAAGTCACACAAACTTTAAAACACATTTTTGTGTCCGAACTATTATATAATATTATAGCCACAAAAATGAAAAAGGGCCGAAAGGAACGTGATGCTTCAGAACTATATATAGTTAGTACTTTAAATTATTATTTTTGTTGATGTGTGCATTTATATATATTTTGGTATAATCCTGATAATGATGACTTGGTATTAGATGTTCATGCACACATACATGTCATTATAACCTAATTAATCTCACTTCAAAAGATTTGGATGCATTGTATTCGCTTGAGAGATACTAAATTCAAAAGTTTAATTTAAGTACATGTCATTTATAACCTTATGCCACTTGAAAAATTTGGGTGTTTTGTATCAATTTGAAAGATTTGGATACATGCATTGTGTTATTTACTTGGCAGATGCCAAATTTAAAATTTGAATTCAATTATAAAATGCAAGTCATTTATAACCTAAGATTTGGATGCATTGTATTATTCACTTGGTATATGCCAAATTTAAAATTTGAATATTATTATAAAATGCATATCATTTATAACCAAAGATTTGGATGCATTGTATTTTTCACTTGGTAGATGCCAAATTCAATATTACAATATTATTATAAAATGCATGTCATTATAACCTAAGATATGGATGCATTGTATTATCACTTAATTGGTATATGCCAAAATAAAAAATTTGAATATAGTTATAAAATATATGGTATTTATAACCTAAGATTTGGACGCATTGTATCCACTTGAATTTAGTTATGTTTGATTTCTTCTGTAAAAGGCAAGCATTGATGTAAATGCTTAGGTCAAAGGTTCCACTCAATTAGCATTAATTTTCCCATATAAAAAATTGTAACTTCACCAAGCATTGAATTAGTATATCTATATCAACAGTACTGACAAAAAAATTATTAGCAATTATATATATAATATTTTTTTTTGATATACTAGACACTTCAATGGGATATTTTGGTCAATAGGGTTTGAGACGTGCTATACGATGCCATGCAACCCGACATTTTTACTAATATCCAAAATTAAATAAAATTATTAATTATATCCAGCTTAGCTGGGTATTTTTAAAAATGTCCAAACCAGTCATTTTTTGGCTAGTTGGAATTAAAATTAGGACTGGCCAAAAAATGACCAATCAGGCATTTGTTTTTTTTTTTTTTGTGAAATAGTTGATAGATTAACATTTTGATATGTAATTAGCATAAATTAGTTTATTTTAGTATAATTTAATTTTTGGTAGTTTATTTTAGTATAATTTAATTTTTATTCGTTTATTTTAATTTATTTTAGTATAATTTAGCATAATTAGCATTATTTAGTTTATCGTAGTATAATATAACATAATTTAGTTTATTTTAGTATAATTTAGTGAAATAGTTGATAAATTAACATTTTGATATATAATTAGCATCAATTAGTTTATTGTAGTATAATTTAATTTTTGTTAGTTTATTTTAATTTATTTTAGTATAATTTAGAATAATTAGCATAATTTAGCTTATTTTAGTATAATTTAGCATATTCTAGTTTATTTTAGTATAATTAGCATAAAAAAATATAAATACTACCATAAAAATACCATAATCTAATCCACACATAAAATACCAAACATAGTATACCAAATATAAATACTACAAAACAATCTACCTAAAACTACCATAAAAAACTATGGTCAGCGGCGACAACCACCAGAGGGGGACCATCACGATGCTGGCACTCCCATGTTAGCTCTGTCGGGTAATCCCTCCCATACTACCTGATCAGGTAGTCCCTGCCAGACTCCCTGATCAGGTGTAACGACATTAGCCTCGGCCTTTCTGCTCATCCGTACTGCGGTATCCCAGATATTCTCATCCTCACCCCTAGTGACTGGCAAGGGTGTAAAGAAGATGGACTCTACCAACTCAGTCGCATAATCAGGCTGAGTTTGTGACCCGCTACCACTGGCCTCTCTATCGTGTGGCCTCTCTGTAGCATATCGTCATCGTCCCAGTGACTGAATGGGTGACAGCTATCAAAATCATCCAGACTGAAAGATAGCCCCTCCTCGTCCATACCTAACTCGGGAGCCTTCTGCTGTACTGGAGGTGGCGGCATGTACTGCGGACCCTGCAAATATACAAATAATCTAATTTTTCTCTGAAGGTCGAAATTTGTCCTTACTTGACAGATAAAAAAATAGGACATACCGGAGGTAACACTAGACGTCCATGCTCGTCATAGTAGGCATGCCAGTTAGTCATGGACAATACCCAACGATGGTAGTCCCACTGTGGTTGCTCTTGGGGGGGACATGGCATCTGAGAACGTATAACGGATGGCTCATCATGCTCATACGGATCTACCGCCTGCCAGTCGATATTCTCTTTGGCATTTCGCAACATATTAATGATTTGCCCCTCATGCCCGACATCCTCAACGAGTACGGCATGATCCTTCATTTTCATGCACCCGATAGCTCTCCAACCCCTTATTCTCAACATTTTGACGCCATGCACGACACCTTTGAGCGTCATTAATAGCTGCAAAAAAAATTATTAGGTCAAAAATTTATAAACCAATCAGTTAATAAAAAAACGTATGGTTTTAGGTACATTACTGCGCGAGCCTAACGACGACCGTTAAGGGTGTAACCCTCTGTGTCATACTCTATCCGATCGCGGAGGTAGGCACCGTAGTCGCCATGTAAATAAATTGATACCATGCCAACCCACAAGAACCAAGACTGATATCTCAATCTTAGATGTCCCTGAGTCTGTGTAACCTCATCTGGCATCTGCCATGTCTCCTCTAATCTCGGATGCTTTGCCCTCTTATAATGCTCAGCCCAGAACTGACTCCAGTCTCTGCCCAGTGCCGTGTGCTTAGTCTAAGGAACATGTTAGTTGCAATACAAATGTAACAAGTAATATGGTGATATGAAATAATAGAATATATGACTTACTGGTGTAGACTCTTTATCTCAAACCTCGGTAAATCTAGATTTGTGGGAATCAATGGCACCTCCCCGAACTGACGGAGGACCCGATCTGGATAGTGATGCTCCACTATCTAGAAGCAGACTAGCGATCCCCTGTACCACCAGCTATCCCGCTGAACTAGTCTCTGGCAATCTCTGACTCTCATACAGCGCATCGTACGGAGTCTAGACAACCTGCTCTGGAACTAGACTCTGCAGTTGTGCTCAGACCGGCCTAATACCCAAGGGACGACCATGGCCCTGATTAACGTAGTTGTGAGTATTGTGCCATTTCTTGCCGTATGCATGGCATCTATGAATATCTGGTTGTCTCTAATCCTATTCGGGCTCTTTCGGTCTGGGACAGCCCACCGGTAGCCGTGACCATGACCAATACTGCAGCAGCAAAACCAGATGTAACTCGCTTAGATTAGCTCCCAACAACTGCTCGATGTACTCAGAAAAATGAGTACCGTTAGATACACCACCGACTGGATTGCCACTGATAGGCAAACCCCATAGGGCACTGACATCCTGAAGTGTCACCATCATCTCTCCAAATGGTAAGTGAAACGTGCTAATTATGCTAAGTTAAGCTAATTATACTAAAATATACCAAATTATGCTAAAATATGCTAAACAGGCTAAATTAAGCTAAATATGCTAAAATGTGCTAAATTATGCTAATTATGATAAAATGTGCTAATTATGCTAAGTTAAGCTAATTATACTAAAATATACCAAATTATGCTAAAATATGCTAAATTATGCTAAAATGTGCTAATTATGCTAAGTTAAGCTAATTATACTAAAATATACCAAATTATGCTAAAATATGCTTAATTATGCTAAATAGGCTAAATTAAGCTAAGTTAAGCTAATTATACTAAAATATACCAAATTATACTAAAATATACCAAATTATACTAAAATATACCAAATTATGCTAAAACATATCAAATTATGCTAAAATATGCTAAATTATAAACCAAATTATGCTAAATTATGCTAAATTATGCTAAATTAAAGTAAATTATGCTAAATTACACTAAATTATGTTAAAGTATGCTATTCATGCTAAATTAAAGTAAATTATGCTAAATAGGCTAACATATACTAAATTATGCTTAATATGCTAAAATATGCTAAATTATGCTAAAATGTGCTAATTATGTTAAATTAAGCTAATTAAACTAAAATATACTAAAATGTACTAAATTAAGCTAATTAAACTAAATTACGCTAAATTACGCTAAATTATGCTAAATTATGTTAATTAAACTAATTAAAACTAAAATATACTAAATATGCTAATATATACTTAATTAAACTAATTAACACAAATTAAAACTAATTGAGAACTAAATTATACTAGGTACATTTCTAACAAATTCTATTAATTTACAATCATTTTGGACTTCAAATAAATAAAAAAATAAAGGGACTTACTTGTAAATGTGAGAAGAGGATGATAATTTTTGGAGAAAGCGAGAAAGTGAGGAGAGAGAGTGTGAATTTTGTGAGAATGAGATTTTGAAAAAAAATCGGAACCACTGTCATTCTTTTATAAACACCTGGACCGGTTATTTTTTGGCCGGTTGGGATTAAAATTAAGACCGGCCATTTTTTAGTCGGTTGGAAAAAAAATTAAAACCGGCCAAAATATAGTCAGTTTGGATATTTTTAAAAATATACAGCTAAGCTGGATATAATTAATAATTTTTATTTAATTTTGAATGTTAATAACAATGTTGGCCATGCAACTATGCATGCTAGACACTTGTTTGGCTTACGTACCATGCCAGCTACCACATGATCCGAAATCACATCCAGTGCATTACCTAAAAAGGGAATCTTTTACAATTGGCACGAATCTCAAAACCCAATAACACTACCTCTGCGCTAGATCGAATCTCAAAGCGGTTGAAAGTAAATGTTACACTATAAACTGAGGAAAATCTTTTACGGTACCTGTGAGAGGATACTTGTCCACATATCCAACATATTTCTGACATATAAAAAATGTGTGGATTTCAATGAGAGGCAAGCACCAAATTGCTTTGTACCCCTAACCCCGTAAAAAAAATTGCTACAGTAATGTCCCTACTGTAGCATTTTTTTTTTTGTTTCATTTGAATTTGAATTCAGAAATCAAAATCAAAATTATTTAAATTGGAATGTTTGGCTTTCAAATATATTCAAATGAGATTAAAATTAAAAAGTAAATTTATGGATTAGTTATTCGTCATATACATAGTCTAACAATCAAATATCGTACAGGTTGAATATTATTTCATTATGCACAAAAAAATTATTAATTACAATTGTTCAAATTTTATGCTATGGTAAATATTTTTTTTTTATAAACACTATATATAAATCATATATATAATACTCATAATGTTGAATTTAATTTCTTTCTAACATATATGAAAATGAAACCCAAAAAAAATAACATGACTGGAGGCAAAGTGGAAATTTGACAGAACATTATGATTTATAACATCCAGGAGATTTAATGTTTTTCTTAAATTTCAAATTTCTGTAAAACTGTTCCCTATTGTAGAGATTTATTTATTTATTTATTTTTCTATTAATAAAAAAATCGGATGGTTTGTACCCTCTTCAGGCGTAACGTGTATTCACTCATTATCGTTGATTCCCATGAACTAAAATTCACTCATTAGTTCCTTTTGAAAAAATTGTGCACATAGATCGTCAAAATTTACCAAACTTTGGGTGAACTCGATCAGTAGCAAAAACAAGACGGTAGTTTGGACGTCAATTAGATATTTCATCACTCTAATCAATCCTGTTACAAAATGAAACAGTACTGCAAGATTCATATGAAATACGCATAAAACTTGCAAAATGTGAACCAGTTTTGACTTTTGCCTTGTGCGAGCATTCATGCCCAATGCCAAGGTTTTAATAAGATTTTATTAAGATGAATTCTCCATCTTTCTCACAAACAGTTGTGTTTAGTACCTCCAGTTCCATACCACAAGAGACACCCTCAGATCATACAAAAACATAATACACCACCTGGCACCAAAACAAAACCCCAAAAATGAAAACCCCAAAAACAAAACACCAAAACAAAACCCCAAAAACATAATACACCACAAGGGAAACTAAAAATCCCCAAGCAGACCCAAACATCTCTATCCCATGCTAACATAACACCAACAACAGTCCCCAAAAACCAGAGAATTGGGACTCATCGTAAGCAATATATTTTTCATATTTTTATGTTCAAGATCTACCCCTTTAACTGTACATGCCATATATATGGGATAAACTCAGTATAGTTCTCAGGTAAATTTGACATGAAATGTTGAAAATCAATTATGGTGTAAACTTTGTCTTGGACAAAAAAGCATTTCTCAGTATCATGCTTACTGTACTGCAGTATTGAAGTGAATACTACAAATATCAGTGCATTTCCTTTTCACTTATATCTCATCCTTTCTTTCTCAGGTTATGCTTGAACGATGCAGCATTCTGAAATTTGAACCTAAAAACTGCTACAGTTCGGTTAAGCAGTAAAGACTGACGGATAGCTTGAGTGCAGACAAATCATTCAATAATTCCTAGTCTTACTTTTAACAGATTTTATGGGTTCTACTTCTTTGAAAAATACAAAGACCAAGTGATTAACTAATAGAAAGGAACAACAAGTCCGAAAGAAACAACTAGAAAAAAAGAAAAAATGATCAAATGCATACAAGTGCATTGCTTTTAGGGCTATGTGTCAGACAGAACACAGTACCCAATTGGGATATACCCAAAAGTGTATATCAATGGTTGTTGGTTACCATTACTAGGATGTCACTGTTATTTCTACATATTCATCTGAGCAGAGCAGCATATGCTCAAAATATTATAGATGCGGATTAATTAGAATTATCTAAAAGATTTGATCCGGATCTATAATAATTCATCAGATGTGTAACCTTGAATGTCTGAAACAATTCATCAGGCAGCCACTGTACTTCTTTGGGAAATTCATGTGTCAATAATTTTTCCAAATGCTTATGCAATATTGCAATTTAAATTTGATTTAGGTTTTGAATGGTGAATCTTCCAAGAAGAATACAGTTTTCCGAATATGTGATCAGGCAACCAAAAGGTTTGTACTTGTGGATAATTGATTGATGTAGAGAATTTATTATTTTTGCAGGGCAAGTTAATCCAATAATTTGTAAACTGGCTGGCTCAAGTTTAACATTTTGTGCAATCATATTCAAGCTGATAGATGATTCACTTCATGAATAAAAGCAAATTGCTAGTACAAAAACATTAACCATATAAGAACTCAATAAAAACACAACAAACATAACACTAAAAGATCAATTAGCACAAGACTTCCATGACTAAAACAACAACAACAACAACATGCAACATCAAACTGCAATATTTTTAAAAATTAAGAAGGTTCACTCTTTACTTTTTTTTTGCTGCTGGATCCACCCACATTCTTTGCACGTTTACGGGAGGTACTCGGCATTGCATGGAACTGATCCCGCTTCCTCTTCTCCTTGGAGTGATGACTCATGTGGCCCCCCAAAGCTTGGTAAGTAGGGAACCTTGCTGAACAGATACTGCAACAATACTTATCTGACAGCAAATCATCTGTACTTTTCAATTGAAAGAGTCCAGACTGGTCCACGACTGGCAGGATGCTAGTAGGAAGTGGGTTTGATGAGGAAGGAAGATCAACCCATGGGCCTGGTGCTTGAGATGGAATAGTGTTACTAGAAGCAGAAAAATTGGTGGCTATCTCACTGCTTTCGCATGCAAAATAGCGGGAAAAATTGTACACCACAGCTTGGGAATGATCAGACAGTATCAAAGCCCTATATGACTGCTGAAATGAAAATAGGTCATAAGACCAAGAGGCCCCACAGAGTTGTAATGGAGTATAGTTATTAGCCCTATATGTCTGCTGAGCAGCTATTCTTTCAGCAATCACGAATGGGGAATACACGGTGGGAACTACAGCCTGAGGCAGTGCTGACCTGGAAATTGTGCAAGATGCAGGAAGGGAGTTGAAGAAAGACATTTTAACTATAAGGAAATGTATAGCTTGAATTAGGGGGGGGCAACAAGGTAACGGTGAAAAAATGGAGAGGCATATAATGGCCTATATATAGGTGAAAAATAATAATGGTTTAGGCTCCAAACGCAGGGGCAAAAGTGGAATGATATTCATAGATACAAATGCGCGTCGGCTTCTAGAATCGGTCGTGCTTTTCGGTCAGTAGCATTTATGGCAATATATTAATCCAAATCATATTCATTGAATTAGTAACTTCTAATGGAATGCGTGGCAATCCAAAGTCACTTACAAAAATAAAATAAAAAATATCATGTTTGTTAAACCCGTCAACATGACGGGAAGACAGCAAACTATGACTCTTTGGATTTTATTATATTTGATTGTAGTATATCTATATACTGTAAATTATTAACATATATACATGGATTATATTTTGTAATAACAATACTGACTTTCAATGAACATAACCCTTAGGAGCCAATTTTACATAGAATAAGTACTGATACAATGCCCAGGTTATAAAAATTTGGGTCTGTTGTTAAACTAAGAATTGACAACCCATAAAAAATCTGGAAACCTTAGTTTGACAGTGCTAGAGGCACCAGGGGGGCAAAACATGGGCATTCCTAGAAAAAAATAGAATCAGAAGCAACAAATGATTTAAAATGTCTTTTTACCATTTAATGGATGTATTCCAGAGTTTTTTTTTTTCTAATTCTCAATTTGGCAGATACATTATGTTCAATTGGCATTCTTGTTTTACTAATTATAACATTTTTGGCAAAATCAATGTTTATATTTTTCCTACCTTTTGTGTTAGTATAGTCTTTTAATCTATTTATGATTATCACAGTGGCTCTTAATAGTTCGATATCATTTTACCTTATTTTTTTCCCTAGTTTTTTCTCTTCGTGATGAATAAAATTGATTTTATTGAACTGTCTTTTTAAAAATTAAAATATCCTCTAATGTGATCATATCTCAAAAAAGGTGACCCAGCATCAGAAGATGTCATAATTCCCCTTTATTCTTTGCTGTAATCTTTACAGGCAAAAGTCATTTGAAAAATTCGTTTAATATAAAACACAGCCTTGGCTGCTGACAGCCGATTAGTCAGAACTGGTGGAAAATCGTGAAGTATATTGTAATCCAAGGGCATTTTGCGAATTTGAACAATTTATCGGCCTTCAAATCCTATTAATCCCCTTGTTTGGACTAAGGCTTGGTTGTTGTTGTTGTTGAAATCCTATTAATCATCCACCAAATCCGATTAATCGCCCCGTCAATATGATATATTGTGTTGTGTTGCTTATTCAGATCATATCTTCCTCATCTGAACTTCGACTTTATTGATCATAAACTTTATAGAAACTAGATTTCACAAGCTTTCATTTTATTTTATGTTTTCTCATTTGGACATTCGGAGATATATTTATGATTTTTTAAGTTGTCTGCTTCATAAAAGTAAATGGGGAATTGCACTTATTTTGTTATTTTTTTTGTTCTCTGACTAAAATATGAATTTGAAGTATAATTCGTTTCTTAATTGAATGTCTAGAGAATTTTAACCGTGTACTTTTTCAAAGCTAATTGCATTTTTCTGCACAGTAAATGCTGCTAAAAAATTACACTGGTAAGAATGGTTATTTTATACTTGGTTCTCTCTAACTAAACAATGAATTGAAGCTTTCAGATTTCATGAACTTCTAAACTTAACGATTTTTTCGACAGTGCAATTTTTTTCTCAATAGAATGCGGAGAGAATTTCTATAAGTTTTCTGGTTGACTAACTTTTGTTTAACATTTCCGTACTAGATGTTCATGAACTCTAAAAATTTCTCAAAATCCATTGTCTATTTAGAAATTACAAAAAATAACAAAACTCTTTACAGTATGTTTTTACAAAGTAAGTTGCTGTGAGAAAAATAAGCTAAATTTAAAAAACCATAGAAATTCCTCTTAATTTCCAACTGACAAAAATTTAACACCAAATGAAATCTTGTGAAGCCTAGTTTATGTAGAGCAGAATATTATCAACATCGGAGTTCAGATAGCGAAATATCCACACAATAAGATGCAGATATATGGATAATTTTAGCATTATCCACTCTGATTCTGTTACATTTTCACCCGTACCCTAATATTAGTTGTTTTCCTCATTATACGTACGTACATATGTAAAGTTGTTTGACTGATGGTCATATCTTGTGGAAATATTTCATCGTTTAGTTGAAGAGTTGAAGATAACCGTCCTTTCAGATTAATCATTAATAATAACTTTCATAAAACAAGCATGAAAGAGCTTGTGCAATATGTGTAGATTTCAATGACCTGTTAGAGACCTAGGACCAGAACAATTTGATGAAGATTACAAAATATAAATTAAATTAAACAAGTTGTAATTTGTTGATGCCCGGCCCAAACTAGATCATAAAATAGTTCTACCCGAAGAGTGAACTGATATCATAGAAATTAGATTCATTAATTAGGAATAAGTTGAGCGCAACCCACTATACAATCAGCACAACTAGGGATTTCACACAAGCAAAACAGGAACCTACTCAACCCTTTTATTTGAACATACAAAACAAGCAACAACTCGGAACAGTTACCAGTAGATGGCGAGGGGTTGTCACTTCTCAGGTCCAGGTTCATCCTCATCCTTAGGAGGAGCTGAGGTGGTGGGACCAGAAGCGTCCACGTCATCGTCGGGGTCGGGGCCGGTGTGGGGGTCGGATCTGTCGATGGAGCTGCGGAGGCGAGAGAGGAAGGAACCAAACGCCGTCTCCATTGTCGCCCACACCAGCACCAAGCCCCCACCCACCACTAACGCCGTCTTTAGCGCGTTACCCTCTCGCTGCTCTTTCCCCATCTTTCTCTCTTTTTCTCTTTTTTCTTTTGAGAACTCGGTAGTAGCTACCAAGGAGCTTTCTCTCTTTTTCTCACAGTTGCGATTTTAGAGTTTTAAACTAATAATTGGGAAACAAGAAGAGAAAAATATTATGCGAAATCAAACGGTGCTGATGATCCGTGTAAGTTGTCAAGATTTGGAATGAAAAAACTCGGTACAAATTTTAAAAAAATATTTAACTCAATGTTAACTTAACATGATGGGATGCGGTCAGAATTCAGATATCGCACATTCGCACGCAACTGAAGTAAATAAATATTATTAATCATTGACAGCACAAACAACCATCTTTTAAGCTATCAAATACTAATGTTAAATTATTTTAACTTTTAAATAACAACAATTAGAATACAAAACAGTAAACACCAATATTTGCAAAGCGTATTATCCTCTCGCTACTCTCTTCCTCTGGCCATGTCTTCAACTATCAAATATTAATCGCTAAATTATTTTAATTTTAGATGTCAACAATTACAATACAAACATCATTATTTACTCCTATTAAATTATTTTAATTCTTGCCATCATTATTTAGTGTTAATCGAATCCGTATAAATTATGAACTATCTATTTAATTCAGGATAAAAAAAAAATGCAAGTTAGTTTCAACAAATCATAATGTGACATGAATATGATTTAAACAATTTTTTGTACGATACGTGGATCTAAGCGAGTGATGAAGATTAATTATCAAATCCAGACAATCTATAAAAAAAACAATTATGTAGCGTTCAATTGTAAAACACCCACAAATGATCCTGTAAAGATAACAAATTACATGTGGTACTTTTAGCTCCCCCATTGCCCATTGTGTTTTGCCACCAAATCTAACACATATTCAATCAATATTAGTATTTCAACAATCGAAATATAATATACAGCTGATGTTTTTGGTCTATGTTTCGGCATTCTTTTATGAAAGCTGAGGTCCTGGGAAACTTTTCTCGGAACTCGAAGCTACGTGCAGCTGCCTTTGGAGGTCTTTCTACTTTTGTGACTTAAGTAAAACTGAAATCAAATAAATGGGATCCCTTCCTTTTGAAGGTTAAAGTACCTTAAGGGAGTTCATAAGATTGTTAAATATTCTTTTTGTTCCTTTATTCTTGTATTTTATGTGACTCAATGTGACTAAAGTATTCCTTTCTTTATGTTGTTTTTCTCTTAAAGTAGTTATTATTCTTAGGTGTTTGTTTTTCCTTTACTTTTATGCTGTTAGTTAGTTATGTAGTTTGTTTGTTTTGTTTTATATTATGACTGGCAAACTTGTGATATAGATGTATGAAAGTAATACAGCTTCTGTTCTTTTTTCTTATTGTTTTTCTTTATTTCCTTATTCATTATTAACTTATTCCTTGATTCTCATATGTCCAACTTGTGATAATGATAGGTTTAAGTAAACCTGCTTCAGTGTTTTTTTAATATCTTTATCCGAGGGAGGTGGTAACAGTGTACACTATAACTAAAGTGTACACCTCTGTTATAGTCTTTTGTTGAGTTAGAGTATCATAATTTCTATATGTTGCTGAGCCCGGGGTAGGGGGAGGGCAGTCATAATTCCTCCAGAGCGTCAAATGTTCAAAATTCAAAACCTTATCGGCATCTCTTCTCTTTCATACAGCCTAATTTCTTTCGTTGCTCGTTTGCTAACCATATTGCTACTCCCCATGTTTCCTAATCGCCAGGTAATGCTGTACCTACATATTGCGACTCTGACCTCAGAAACGAATTAAAAAGAAACATATTTTTTCATGCGTTCCTGTGCCTTAATCAGAGTGTCTCGCAGTTCCAGCATGGTTGATTGTCTTTCTTGCAAGATGGTGTCGACAGCAGCTACAACCCGCTTCCTTTATCAGAAACTCCATTTTGCGGCAGGCTGCTTCATTTCCGGCATGTCTTCTCCTCTATTCCACTCTTCTTAAGAAGGCTCCCTCCCTATTATCTTATTCGTTCGTAACACCCGATGTTCATCACTTGAACCCTTCATGTTCAGCATTTTCCAACCTCAGTGTTTTGCCACTTCAATGCGGAGCTGGTTTGTCCTAAAAGATTTATAGCAAAAAATTTAACTTTCTAAAAAATGACAAACAAACAACACAATTAGAAAGAAGCATAAAATTAGAGAGGTAGAATACAAAGACTGAATGAAAGAAAATAATTGAAAAGAGAATTAATAGCTGAACTGAACCATGGATACCTGAACATTATTGCATCTATAGATAACTTTTCAAGATCTCAAAGTACATTACATATCTTCGCTATAGATCAAAGTCATGCAAAAAAATTGAAAAATCAACAATTTCTACCAATACAAAGAATAAATTTACATATTTTACTTCGTGAACCAAAGGAACAAACCGTGCACTAATCACACAAAATATTAAGAAACGTGAAAAATAATATAAATTAAATGGGATTTTACTTCCATCATATACCCTGTATTCTCTGCCTTCAGTCTCAAATGCTACAGAAACCCAGATTGAACTCCAAGCATCTTATTTTCCAGCAAATCCAGTTGCTTTGTAACTAAAAAAAAAAGTCTGATCTGACCTTCTGTCACACCAGGAGAGTACCAGATTCCATTATGAGCCTCCAGCTCCCTTTGTTGTGAATTTCCCAGAGCTATATGTTGTAGCATCCCATGTCTTACGGTGCCCTGCACTACAGAGAAATTCTCAACAATAATTATCTACAAGTACAAACCTTTTGAGTTGCCAGATAACAGATCTAGAAAACTGTTACTAGGATAATTCTTTTCAAAAACCTATTTTAAAAAGGAAATTACAATATTGCACAAGGATTCGGAAAAAAGATTTGATACATGAATTTCCCAAAGTACCAATAGCTGTCTGTGGAATTGTTTCATACAACACATTCAAGGTTGCACAGTTGGGTCAAATCTATTTTTAAATCTATATGATACTTATAATTTCTCCGCATCTATAATATAGTTTGTGCACATGTTGCTCTCCTCTGATGAGTTAGTTTATGAATTCAGATAATCAAAGTTATTAAGTACACATATGCATGTGGATGGGGAGCTGCGCTTGCTTTCATGACACAGTCAGTGTTAACCGGCTCAAATTTAACTTTTCTGTGCAATCATTTTCAACCAGATAGATAATTCATTTCAAGCAAATTCTAGAAAGCAGAAATAGATTGACCATATAAGAACTTAAGAAGAACACGACAATCATGACACTCAAAAATAAATAAAAACAAGACTTCCACTACAACAACAACAACAATTCAAAACGACCACAACAACAAGCTATTTTCTCAAAAGACACTAACACGCCCGAAAACAAAATAAATAAAGTAAAAGATAACAGACACAACTTCAACTAAATACTCTCAAAGAAAAATCACTACCGCTCCCACAACTGCAATATTTCTAAGAATTCCATCTTAAGATGATTTTCTCTTATATATCTTCCTGCCTCTGGATCCACCTTCATCTTTTGCATGTGCATGGGAGGTACCAGGCATCAGATTCAATAGCTCCCTCTTCCTCTTGTCTCTCGTGTGACAACCCCTGTGGCCTCCAAGTGCTTGGTAGCTAGCAAACGTAGCTCCACACGTGACGCAGCGATGTACACGTGGCAGAAAATCAACTGTTTTTTTACTACTGAGGCCAGAACGGTCAACTACTGGCAGGATGTTAAAGGGGAGTGGGCTTGATGAAGAAGAACCAGAGGGTATCAAAGCAGTAGATGCCTGCTGAGCAGATAAAAAATTATCAGCCCAAGAGACACCAGGGAGTTGTACTGGAGAAATGTTATGAGTGGAGGATGCAAAATGGTCAGAAAAGCTGCAAAATGCAGCTCGATTGATTCCAGCCATGCTATTAACTTGAAGCTGGGAATAATCAGATGGAATGAAAGCCCTAGAGGCAGGTGGCGGTAAGGGAATCATGTTGTTATTACGCATAGTGGAAGGAGAGTAAAGGAATTCAGAGGTTTGAGTTGCCAGGTCAGACAAATTGGACCAGGCGTCAGAACTGATTGCAGACCTTTCAGAATTTACGACTCGGGAATAACCTGGCGTAATTCCAGCAAGAGGAGAGAGTGATGGTCTGGAATGATTGGTCATGAGAGCAGAAATGTAGCCCCCTTGTGACATTGAATGGTGAAAAAAATTGGGTGAAACTGGAGGAATATTTTCTGGTTGAGGAGCAGTGTGGGATGCTGGAAAAGAGTTAGAGAAAGACATTCTCACTTTCTGGAAAGATAAAACCTTGAAATTGGTGGAATGACAGAACTCGCAATTTTACCAAGAAATTAAGCAATGAAATGGTAAGAAATTCAGAAGCATAGAGTGACCTATATATAGGTGAAATCGTAAACTTTTAGGCTCCGAAAGGAGGTACGGAAGTGGCAAGTGTCCAATTTGGGTTCATTTTCATAATGTATTCTGAAAATTTTGGCCGGATGATAATCATAGATACAAATGTATGTAGGTTTCTAGAGTCCGTCATGCTTTTCGGTCGCTAGCATTTAATGATAATTAAATTCATCCTAATCATATGCATTGAATGGGCGGCTATACAAAGTAACATTTTAAAAAAATATATATTTGTGTTCATTGAACTCGTCGTGTTGACGGAAAAGACAGAAAACTATGACTCTTTGGATTATATTATATTTGTTTGTAGTATATCTATATCCAAATATTAACATATATACATGGATTATATTTTGTAATAACCTTATTGTAGTCCTTCAATAAACATTACTCTAGGAGCCAATATAACATAGAAAAAGTACTGATACAATGCCCAGGACATTGCTGGTGTCTAAAAGATTAATCAAACTTTGGTCTGTTGTCAAACTAAAAATTGAAAACCATAAAAACTCTGGAAACCCTAGTTTGACAGTGCTGGGGCAACAAAGGGGTGAAACCTGGGTCACTCCTGGAAAAGATTGAATCAGAAGAACCAAATGATTTAAAATGGCTTTTTACCATTTAATAGATGTTTTTCAGAGATTTTTTTTTAATTTCTCAATTAGGCAGAGCATCTATACATTATGTTCAATTGGCATTCTTGTTTTACTAATTGTAACGTTTTTGCCAAATACAATGTTCCAATCTTTTCTTACCTTTTGCGTTAGGATAGTCTTCAAGCAATTTATGGCGATCGTCGTGGTTCTTAATCATTTAATACTACTTTCCCTTATTTTTTTTTCTGGTTCTACTAATTAAATGTTTAAATCTTTTCTTACCTTGTGCGTTAGTATAGTCTTTTAAGCTATTTATGGTTATCGTAGTGGTACCTAATTGTTCAATAATATTTTATCTTATTTTTTTCATCATGATGAATAAAATTGATTTTGTCGAACTATGTTTTTTTTTTCTAGATTAAAATATCCTCTAATGTCATCACATCTTAAAACAAGGTTTTATACTTTTAATCATATTAACAAAAACTTATCTTAAGGGAACCTATATAACCTAAACCTATATAACCTACGACCCAAACAAGCAAACTACACAATTTGTCAGGATAAATTTAGTATTTTTTAGAAATGATATCCTGCTTCTAAATTCAAATCTGAGCTTGCTCAGATGTCTAATTTTGGTTTCTTTTCCCCTCAAACCTTAAAGTCAATATATAAATTTAGTATTTTTTAGAAATGATGTCCTGCTTCTAAATTCAAATCTGAGCTTGCTCCGATGTCTAATTTTGGTTTTTTTTTCCCCTCAAACCTTAAAGTCAATATATTCTATTCTCAAGAAGGTAAAATAATTTATTTTTTACTCTTGACTTATTAATATTGTATATGTATTAATATGAATGTCATATTGTCCATGAAATTCCGATTTATGGGCCGGACAACAATTAATACTATGCAGCGCCCCATTACCGTTTATCAAAGCACTGATATACGTATTTGTATTCATATCCGCTCACTGAGATGCAGATATGGATATGATTTAAGCATTATCCACTATGTTTCTGTTTCATTTTCACCCCTACCCTAACCCTAAGGGGTAAGCTGTGTTCCTAGGTGTTGATGATTCAACAATTAATGAGGAAAATATTAATTGTTAGAACATGAATTAAAATTTGTTTTTGAATTTGAGTTCCGTGTTATTGCTAGATTCAGTGAACCACAAAACACCAGTTTACCCACTTGTGTTGACCAAACACCCCAAAACGAAATAAATTGAATACTCCTATGGATTTGTGTGTGTCATGTTGCTATAGAATGTTCACCATGTTACAGTAAAACTTCTATACATGTATTCACCAGTTCAATATCTCTTATTTACACTTTTTTAACCTCTCAAAAATTCAATGTTACATGTTTGAATTCATTTCTTTCAAAAATTTCAATCTCTGTGAAATTTCCAATGATTATGCACAGATCAGCTAAATTTAAATATGAAAGTCATCTCAAACTAAGATAAAATCTGATAAATTATTTAAACTCATCTAGGATAGAGATAGTCAAATCTGGTAATAGTGTCCATACCAATATAATAAACCTGCAGAGCAATATGGGAAAAAAGTATTAGGTACATGAGAAAAAAGTATGACAAACTTTGCCCAACTTTGCTACAACTATTAGGTACATGGGAAAAAGTATGACAAAACGATACATGCATATGTAAATTTGTTGATTTATGCTCGTTTCTTGCGGATATGTTTCATTGTTTAGTTAACGAGTTGAATATAAGCATCCTTTAAGTATTATCAGTCACAATGTTGTTCCCAATGCAAGTACAAGAAGCTATGTACTAGATGTTTAGATGTCAATGAACTGTTAGCGACCTAGGACCAGAACAATTTGATGAAGATTGCAAAAAATTAATTAAAACATTTATTTTAAAGTTGTACTATGAAAATATTTTTAATTCTCTAGTTGTGTACTATTTGCTAGATTTTAAGTTACTTAATGTGGTTGGTAACATGAGTACGTAAATAAGTTAGACAAGAGGAATGAGGATGGTTTTACATAAAAAAGATAAATCAGTCCAAGTTAAATTTTATAATTAAACAAGTGCTAATTCGTTGAAGTTCAACCCAAATTAGATTATAAAATCGTCAATCCACCCAAAGAGTGAATTGATAACATACAAATTGGATTGATGAATTAGGAATAAGTTGCACGCAACATAGGAATATCTCCGAAGAGCAAATTGATACCATACAATCAGCACAACTAAGGATTTCTCACGATCAAAATAGGAAACTACTCAACCTTTTTATGCAAAACAAACAAAAACTAGGAAAATTAAAAAAATAAAACATTTAATTAAACAAGTATAACCTAAGTGGACCCAAAAACAAAAAACAAAAATAACAGTTACCAGTAGATGGCGAGGAGTAATCACTTCTCAGGTCCAGGTTCATCTTTATCATCCGGAGGACCTGACGTGGCGGTATCAGGAGCGTCCACGTCATCGTCGGGGTCGGTGTGGGGGTCGGATCTGGCGATGGCGCTGCGGAGGCGAGATAGGAAGGAGCCAAACGCCGTCTCTACCGTCATCCACGCCAGCACCAAGCCCCCAGTCACCACCAACGCCGTCTTTAGCGCGTTACCCTCTCGCTGCTCTCTCCCTCCCCTCGCCATCTTTCTCTCTTTCTCTCGAATTCAGTTGCGATTTTCAGTAAAAAAACTCAAACCTCAAAACTCAAAACTGATCGATTCGATTTTGAGTTTTTCCAAGAGAAAGATAGGCTGACATGAACCATGGATTTGGAAGAATTCGCATCCTCTGAGATATCTTATATGTTGCGTCACTTATTGGAAAATCTCAACCGTTCAAATAAGTTCTGCACGAATCACAAAGCTCAAATAATACTGGTTCTCAAAAAAATGATGAAAATACAACAAAAAAATAAAACATTCCAACCCTCCCGTTTGTAGACTGATAGTAGCTTTGATTTTTATATGTAAGTAAGAGTGAAGCAAAACAGCAATTCAAAGAAGCCTATATTTGCTGGATACCATGGTAAAGCCCAAAATATATTGGGCCTAGTGATTAACATTTGGGCCAGTAATGGGTTTAAAGTAGTTAGTTCATAATCTTTGCTTAGGAAAACAATGTCAGGTTTGTCATTCATTTTTTTGAGAACGAAATCCTCTGCTCTCCAAAAATCCTACTCTTCCCTGCTATTCTCTCTATCTCTCTCCTCTTTCTTTTTTTTTTTGAAAAAAAAAAAAAGAAAAAAAGAAAGAGAGAGAGAGAAAAGTGAAGAGCAGAAGCTGCTGCTATTCTCAGATTTGGATCCCATTTTTTATGTGCACAGCTGCACAAGTCGTTAGTTCACATTTGGTAACCTTTTTCTCTTGCAGTGTTTTTTAATCTTTATTTAATCATACTTGTAATAAGAAAATTCCTTTTAAGCTCAACTTACACAAGTAATAATTTGGAGGTCACATGGTGTGGACCCACTAATTGGTTGGTCACAGCGAGTTGACAACTCCTCACTACTGTGTCCTTTTTGGCATGTGGTTTTGTTATTTTTGTGTATGAATTAATCATGTTTGTTCCGACATTTTTATTAATATCCAAAGTTAGATAGAAATTAATAAATATATCCAGCTCCTAGTTTCGATAAAAATATCACTACCGGCCATTAAATGACCAGTTTTTAATTTTTTTGCCTACCGGTCATTTAATGGCCGGTATTCTCAATTTTTTATTTTTTTAGAGACACTATGAACAGCAAGATACTGAAATCTAACACAAAAAATTTGAATTTTTTGTTTAAATTTTTTGTTAGATTACTTCTTTTGATGTATAATTAGCATATTTATACTAAAATACGCTAAATTAGTTGAAATTATGTTAATTACATTGAATTACACTAAATTATATTAAATTACGCTAAATTATGTTAAATTACGCTAAAATACGGTAAATTACGCTAAATTACATATGAATAGGGACGATATCTTTATTAAGAAGGCGAAAAATGACGACAAAACTTCAAACGGCCATAAAACGGCACTCGAGTGTCCGATTTCAGCAAATGACCACTTTTCGGAAAGCTTGCGAAAATACGCATGCGTTAGTGACAGCTATGCTTTTTTTTAAATTCAGAATTGCCAAAAAAATAAAGAGAAGAGCCTCAAAACTTGAGTTGAAGTTTCTGATTAAGATTTTCATTTCTATTATTCAATCTGAGTTGCTCAGTAAATTAGTTACATAATGAACTTGTAGAATACCAATTTACTATTTTTGAAATTTTTTTACTATTTTTTATGATTCACGAAAGAGGACACAAAATCGGTCTAATTTGCCGTAATTTTGCGTAGTTTAGCATAATTTAGCGTATTTCAGTATAATTAGCGAAGTTATTGTAATTTAGCGTAATTTCATGTAATTTAGTGTAATTCAAAGTAATTTAACATAATTTCAAGTAATTTAGCGTATTTTAGTATAAATATGCTAATTATATATAAAAAAAAATCTAACAAATAATTTAAACAAAAATTTGAATTTTTAGTGTTAGATTTCAGCATCTTACTCTTCATAGTGTCTCTAAAAGAAAAAATTGAGAGTGCCAGCATTAAATGGCCAGTAGAGATATTTTTATCAAAATTCTGGGTATATTTATTAATTTCTATTTAACTTTAGATATTAACAAAAATGTCGGTGTTTGTTTGATTGAGAGAAAAAACAAGGAAACAGATTGAACAACAACCTGTTTTAAGTTGAGAACTGCGAAGCACATAATGTAGGGCCGTTAGTTTAAAGTTTAAACTATAGAACAAATCTGGACCGTCCGATTGCCCATTGGTCTATACTATCGATATGTGTACAAAAACCACAAAAGATCCTATTATGATGAATTTTAGAGAAATTAGCTAGATCTGTTGCCTAATTACACCCTAATCATATCTTATTTACATATATCAAGCTAGGTACCATATATTGATGCTAGCTGATTTGTTGCCTAACTATGTCTATGATGAATATTCTGAGGCTAACATTCTAATTTCTCAACATATTAAAAAACTAATAACATGAGGTTCATTTAATTTGACTCCCACAAAGACAAAAGTGATTTGCCACCAAATCTGATATTAATTCAATCAATATTGATATTGGGCCCAACAGTTGAAAATAATAATATATTGCCTAATACCTAGCATTTTTTAATTTATCACATAAATCCTCACAATAGCAAGCAAATTTATTTTCTGAAAATGATAAACAGAGTACAAAATTAAAAAGAAGCATGAAATTAGTAGTACAAAAGAGCCATGGTCCATGGATACTTGAACATTATTCATTATTGTATCCTATAGATAACTTTTCGTAACTCAAATTACACATTACTTATCTTCCCTATATATCAAACCCATGCAAAATATTAACCAAAAAAACTGAAAAATCTACAATTTGTGTACTACAACAAAGAATATTTTTTTACATACGCATTTCACTTGGCGAACAAAAGGAACGAACCATGCACTAATCACACAAAATAAGAAAAAAACGTGAAGAACAAATAATAAATAAAATAATGGATTTTAATTCCAACATTCACCTTGTCTCCTCTTCCCTGAGTCTCAAATGCTATAGAACTCCAAAGTTGACTTCAAACATCTCATTTTCCAGCATATCCCATTATATTGCTATTAAACGAATCTGATCTAACCTTCTGGCTCACCGGGAGAGTACCGGATCCCATCACAAGCCTCCTAAACCCGGATTGAACTCGATACAGCACGTGCCTCAAGCTCCCTTTGTTATGTGTCCCCAAAACAGCCACCTCCTCTTCGTTCAGTTCCAGATCTGACATGATTGGAGGCTTTGTCGACAAGATCCAACCAATGCCCCAACTCCACCATTGCAAGAGGGGATTAATGGAAAAGGAGTTGAACGAAGGCACAGATCTGGATCTGGCGAAGGAAGAAGTGGAGAGCGGCTGGATCTTGTCCGAGAAGGAGGAGAGGCGTTTGCGGAGCCCGATCAAGTGGTCTGAGGTGGCAGATCCAACGGTGGTGATGGTGGCGGAAGGAGAGCGGAGAGGGACATGGAAAGTGGGGAGATCGTCTTTGAGTGGTCTTGTGGGGAAGAAGTTTCGCTTTTGGATTGTTTCTATAATTGTCGCCATTAGAGAGAGAGAGAAAGGGGAAAGGAGGGAGGTGTTTGTTTGTTTTTCCGTTTCGTTCCAACTTTTTTTCCTCTTTGTATGAGAGGAAGAAGAAGATGTAAAATAAAATGAAAGAGGAGCAATGAAATGGAATAACTCCTTCTACAGAAGGCGCGAAAAGAACAAAAATAAGAGAGATAACGTGTTGTCAATTGTGATGTCAACCTGTCATCATTCTATCGGCTGTCCGACCGGCTCTTTAAGGAACTCTTCTTCAAAGTCACGGTGCAGCTGAAAACACGTTCTCATCTTATCGTCTGACTTGTGGACCCACAGTTCAGTGAGGCAGTGGTGTCGGTAGGATTCCGGCATTAAATATGCTCCACGTTTATTTCGGACTAAATGATGCATTAACATCTTTCTCTTCTCCACCTGAGATTCTCGATTTGCTGTGACGATTTATGAGAACACTTACTTATTAATGAGTCGGGTCAGAAAATTGAGATTAAAAAGATGGAATAATATCGTAACTCGCTGCAATTAGAGTATTAGAGAGGTGTGGCTATTCTTACATGCAGCGGATGAATCTTTTACGTGGACCAAATAGCTTACAGCTGGAATAAAAGAATGGGAGGTCAGGACTCAGGAGGAATCAATGCTTCTAATTATTTTCTTTTTCTTTTGAAAATTTAAGAAGTCACTGTCAGAGTCGGAAAAAGAAGTCGCAATTAGTGGTTTGACACTACCCATCAGGGGCTGCCCGAACCCGGTCCGCCCGTGCCCGGTGCCCGGGGTACCCGTACCCGTACCCGGGTATATCCGGATAAACGGGTACACGGGTACGGGTTTGAGACGGGCAGGTCACCTATTTTTAGAGAAAACCCGGGTGTACCCGTACCCGCCGTACCCGAACCCGAATACCCGTGTACCCGAACCCGCCCCGGGTGTACCCGCACCCGTTTACCCGCTACCCTTACCCGTGTACTGTAGCACTGCCATTTCAGTTTTGATTCTTCCGACGGAAGGTGCCTTATATCTATCTTGTCTTCATTTCAGTTTTGATTGTGGGATAATATTTTGATTCTTCCGACAGCATGCACGTGGCTCCAAGAGAAAGTTAATTTTTCTTCTTAAGTAGTCACTATCTAAAGGCCCAATAACTTTTGAATCTTTGATAATAAAATAATAAATTCTTTGGCCCAAGCCCAACAGAAATATAGAGATGTAGGAGCCCAACAGAAATATATGGTCCAGCGAATTAAGGTTCACTGTGCAGTGTGCACCGTGTTTGTACTTTGTACAGAGAACAGAAAAGAAAAAGCAAAGCTGCGGTCCGGAAAGAATTCTAATGTTTTAGTCCCACAACATCTGAACAAAAAAAAATCAATGCTCCCTACTCTATAAAAGAAGCTGTGAACTACACCCAACTACTCATTTGGTATCCGCCTGGGTCCGAATTTGAATTGGATTTCGGTTATTACCGGGATTTGCTTCAATTAATAATATTATTTGGATTCAAATGAATTCGAATTTTTTAATAAATAAAATGTTTAATATGCGGTCCGCATATACTAATTTCATGCGGTAGTGGACACGTGCCCGTTGTACCCGTCTACCCGGGATGGGCACGGGTTTGAGACGGGCAGGGCGGAGTTTTTAAAAAAAAAACCCGCCTACCCGTGCCCGTTGTACCCGGGTACCCGCTGTACCCGTACCCGTCCTGCCCGCTGCCCGGGACGGGTTCTGCCCTGCCCTGCCCGAGGTACCCGGGAGCAAACCACTAGTCGCAATCAAGACAGAATGGAACTATGCAAATGCAACCACCTTGGTTTATTAATTAATTAGATCTACTAGCTCGGTACAATAACAATTGGTACCATGTGCAATAATTGCTCTGCAGTTAGCAGTCTTAAGTTGCAATATTTTGTCAAGATATTTTCACTACAATCACCTCTTAAACAATTTCGAAAATTAACGAATGGAAGCACCTTGGTCTTGGTGAAAACATAAAAATTGCCACGTGATACATATTTTCTGTTGGGCCGTTATGAGCCTGGTAAGTGGTAACAATCAAAGTAACAGTCAATGGCATGAATAGTATTTTTCTAGAAGCAAAGTGAAGCTTAAACTTGACAAATCTACAAGAAGTTTCTGCATTCCGCCTTCAAACTACTTGTGCTGGAACCGTAATATTAAATTTGACTTGGTACTGCATGGATCAGCTGTTGCAAGAACTGTATTTGGTGTGCACAAGGATGGTACAATCAGGTTTTTGCAACTTTTCACATGCATTTTAACCAATAAAAGGGCTATCATTTTATTGAACAATTGCACAATGGCTAGGCTTATGCCTAATTTTTCTTTACAGTTCTGAAGATAACTGAACTGACAGAGCTGTACCATTTCAGCTAATAGTAAAAAGCAATATCAAACCAATGACAAGTGTCCCCTCACCATAAAAAAAAATAAACTCTCATGAAACAAAGGAATTCCTAGATCTCTTAAGCAAAAGCCTAAGAGAGGGGAACCCAAGCATAGCTGTTTGCCAGAACCACCCACTGGCATTTGCTGGGTCCACCTTTCTCGCAAGAAACCACGCATAGGTGCCTTCCCCCAAATGCAACCCCACTGCCACTACAAACAGAATCTTCAAGGCCAGCACTGACCGGAAAATGAACAGGCCGAGTGCTAGGATAGGCTTTATGGGCCCCACAGGAGGTAAAAATGCCACCGCAAAGGTAGCGAGAATGCCGAGAATTATGGCAATCGACACAAAAATGTTAGGCGCATCTAGTTCTCTCATCTTCCGGTCTCTCCAGTATGAGATTGTCATGGCTAGGCCGTCTTGAGGAGAGACTAGAGGCGTGTAGCCTAGTTCTTCTCTTGCTTTCTGGATGGAGAAATGGTGTGTGATGCCAACCTGTTCGAAGATTAAATATGTAATTAATACTCACGACTGTTTTACTTTTCAAATATTAGTCAAGGTGTACCAGCACATAATACTGACAAGCTAGCTTTGACTGGGTATTATATCATGGCTTTGACTGGTGTTTCAGATTTAGCCCACCAAATGAAAGATAATTTGAAAATGGAATTAATTGAATGATATTGGTTCTTAGGAAACATGCAAGATAACGGGCATGTCTCTGTACATTTTTGCAAATCAAGAGGGGCAGGAATCGGCAAACATCAATGAAATTGCAATCTTTTTACAGCTCAGCAATGAGAGAATCTTACTCTCTTCAGAACAAAAAAAAAACAATGAACAGTATGAAAATTACTCAACTGACCTTGTACACTTCAGCTGGAAGAAGCAGAGGCTGAGGAACGCATCGTAGATGGAGAAATGGTGACAAAATGGTGGTGTATATGAACAAGAAAATACGTGAAATAAAAAGCAAAAGAGGGACCCCCACTGTTATTTTGGGAACGTGATACTCCAAACTTTCAAGCAGAGGATGAACAAGAAATTCAAATGTATTAACAGGAACACCTGCAAAAAGGATGCATCTCATAAATAAAGCAAGTACACAAAACTTTCTGCCAAAATCCGATTAAGGTTTTTTACACCTCAATCTACTAAACTTATATAGCATAGAACTCAGCATAACCCAAAATTATCTGACCTAAATCAAATCTGACATAACAAAAATCTGAAACCCAATCCAAAGTAACCCTAAATAGACCCGACAATAATGCAATACAATCAGCATGGTTTGTAATAAGCAGTAAACTTACAGTATTTGAATCACAGTTGACCTAAAAACTAGTCCAATTTTCCTAATTTTCATGCATTTTACTTAGTTTTCCTTTCAAGATCGGGTTACTACCTTATTTTTTCCCTAATTGCAAGCAGGACATGAATAATCTCACTCAAATCATCCTTTGGGAGGTTAACAAGATCTTAGAGATGAAGTACAATGCATGAACGAGCAATGGATGGGATCCCATTCAACCAGACTGCAAAACAAGAAAGAAAGACCAAACTAGGGTCCGCCACACAACAACCCGAAGGAAGACCGAGGAAAGAAGGTTTTGCCTAAACAGCAAGAAGGGACCTAGAACTTCAATAAATTACATGAATCTTATATCTTTTTGTTAATTTTCTCGTTGTAATCCCCAATTTGTGTCTACATTTGTGTCTTGTGCTTCTATTTATCCTGCGAGAGGCTAACTTTGTCTCCTAGGGTGGATGGTTGTAACCCAATACTTGAGTATGCATTAATATAGATTAATTTTACTTTTTACTTGAATCTTTGTACCAATTGATTTGTTCTCAGTATGCTTGAATGTTTTATGAGTGTGATGGACACCATGTTTATAAAAACCATAGGATTCCATGGCCCTCGAGGAAACCATGGATTATCATATATCTCAATGGGTTTAGGTTAGGATGGCAAGCCACAAAAGTAGGAGACCAACTAACTTGGGCATAATACCTTGCCACGAAAGTGGGTTGTACCTATCATAGGATAAGACCCCCTCGATAAAATTCGGTAGAAAGTAGGATCTATGGAGATGCTATTCGGTATTATGGTAAACCCATTAACCCTACCCAACCTTTGAGTTTTTCTTTAGGTCATTTAGGTTCCTTGTTGAATTAGGTTTAGTTTAGTTTAGTTGTTGATTTCCATAACTTAGGGTGGATTAGATAATCGAACTTGTGCAAACAGGCACTCCTGTTTGTTTCCTGTTGTTCAAAACCCTAAATACTATACTGATAGGCTGGGTGCTTGCGGCAATCTATTAGTATAGGGTTAGGTTAATTTAAAAAGCTCTCAAATACACAACAGTCTGGTTTTAACACTAATAAGATCAAAACTGTCAACTTGACCTGACCCAAAATACAACCCAATATATAATCAGCTTTTCATGGCAGACAGTACCAATGGCCAAGATAGCCTTACCAGATATTGACCTAGACCTAGACATGATTTGGGAGAACTCAATTTTGGTAAAAAGGAAACTGATCCATTTTCAAGACACCCCTAAAAAACACAATTTCTCAAGGGCTTTGTAAGCTAGTACTTCCCCCTTTCAAATGAATAAAAGATGAAATGGAAATTATTCATATTACAAATGAAATACTAACCGCAAAAACACGTCTCTCCTAAAGAACTAAATTCCAAAAACCACTCACTCACCTCAAGCCTCACTTAATACCCAAGAACCTGAGACTTGAAGCAAGAAAACCACACAAAAGGCAGCATATTATTTGAAATTGTGTATAGTATTTCAAACCAAATAATATGTAAAAGGAAGTGAAGGCAACATATCATTACCATCAGAAATGAAATATGCCTCGCCAGCAGCTATGGGTTTACCCTCCTTACCAGGCATCTCATCTGAGAGCCCGGTACTTGCCAAAATTATTGCATGCACTAGGTTTTCGACATACACCCAGTCTGTCTTGATACTTTCATCTCCAATTTTAAAGAACAACAGGCCCGCTTTAGCAAGAGAGAGTATTCTTGGAAGATGCCTCTCCTCACCTGGGCCATATATTGCCCCTGGTCGAATTGCACATGTGTAGAGGCATGACTCAGTTTCACTCCTACGAAGGATTTTTTTCCAAAAGAAAATAAAATACATCACGGAACAGTATTATTAAAGAAAAATTAAAAACAGCATGACTGATTACCTTGTTAGATTTCCAAAAAAAAAAAGAGACCGCATTGCACTTTCACAATTTGAGATAATCCCTATTCACTTTGAACCCATATTGTGCCCATAGGAATTAATTTCTCTTGTTTGACTTCCTCTTCTGTAAATTCCATTACATTTTCTCATATTTTGTTTTCCTGTCTCTCTATGGCTCTATTTGTGATTACTTAGCTAAAGAGAAGCAAATTGATGAAAACACAGGTTTTTATGCAATGACAATGGAGGATTCAAACAGTTCAAATGAATTTTCAATACAAGAATATTATTCATTCATATAAAGTAGACGATTACTCAAGACAAGATAAAAAATAATGTTTGCTTACCGATTGTCCAATTTGTTATTGTTGGACTAATCGAGTTGTACCGACATAAAGGATTGTAACAATAAGGGACCCATATTGGTTTTATATCAGCATCTTTATTTATGATTCTTGTAATTAGTGAAACTTACCCGCAACAAATGGTACATCATTGTCACCCAACTGACAAAATAACCAAAGCATCATAAACTACCACGACAAATGCTAAAAGGTGAAAATAAATAAATTAAACAAATGAAACTCTTACTTGGATGGCCGGCCATTGCTCTTCAGTACCAGCTGCTCGGCAACAGATTTGGTACGGCCATACGGGTCAACATGAGCATCAATTGGATAATAATCCATGGATTCGTCACCATTTACAATCTTCTGACCACCAAAAACCACGTTGTGTGTGCTAACATAGACAAGCATCTTGACACCAACCTCATGGCATGCATCCAGTACATTGCATGTGCCTTTTATGTTAACATTTTCAACCCGCCTAGTCTGTACCATTTCCTTCCCTGACATACCAAATGAAGCCAGGTGGAACACACAATCGACACCACTAAAGGCTCTCTTGACATTGTCCTTGCTGATCACATCACCTGTCCAAAATTGGAAATCTAGAAACAGTGAGGTCTCAATTTAGATCCCAATTTAGCTTGTTTTGTTTTGGAATATTCAAGGGGACAATTAAGAAAATGTAAAGTGACAATACATTTTGTGCAAGAAAGTACCCAAAGTAGAGAACTAGACTAGTAATGCAACAAATACACAAAATCAATACAAGATTATTATATATTTCTTAAATCCTATTACTGTCACCAGTGTGTGTGTAATTGCAGTGAACCAAGACATGTTCTCAGAGGCAAGCAAAACGTTAATTAGAAATGAACCATGCTGATCAACTCAATTCCAGGTCGAGAAATAGAAGCAACACATACACCTTTGAAATGAGAGAGGCGAGAGAAGAAGACAACGCACGTACCATGGATGCATCTGACGCCGGCGTCGAGGAGAAGTGGAGACCACGACGAGGACCGTCGGAGGTCGAAGGAGCGCACCTCGGCTGCCCCCCGGCGTACGAGCTCGAGGCACAGTGTGGCTCCGACGTAGCCCATCCCTCCTGTCACGACGAACCTCCTCCCTTGTACCCCTTTCATCTCTCTCTAGATGGGAAATTGGGAAGTGATCTCAACTGAAGGTGATGTGATGTGTGGTGCATTCTTGTTATTTGGATCTCCACATCTTTAGCCTTCACAGCCTTCACAGCACAAGAGTAGTTGAGAAGATCGATTAGTGTAATAATGATTCTGTAATTACATTTCAGTTAAGAATAGTGTTGTAAATGTAATTGAGGGGCAATGTAGGTATATCCGGCAGAAATTAATAAATTTGCCTTCAAAGGCAAATTATTATTAAAAATGTCCTAACCGTTCCCTCCTTGGGCGGTCCAAAATTCATAGCAGACCATCCAGCGGGGCGGGCGGTCCACTACTCATAGCTGACCGCCCAGAGGGGGGGCGATCCACTATTTTTTTTATTTTTTTTTTACTTTTTAGAGAGACAATATGAATATCAAGATGCTGAATTCTAATTCTAAAAATTCGGATTTTTTTTTAAATATTAGTTAGATTACTTCTTTTAAGTATAGTTATACTAAAATACGCTAAATTACTTGAAATTATGTTAAATTACGTTGAATTACACTAAATTACTTTAAATTATGCTAAACTCTAAACCCTAAACTCTTATTTTGAACAATTTCTAAAACCCTAAACCCTAAACTTCTTTTGATGTATAATTATCATATTTATACTAAAATACACTAAATTACTTGAAATTATGTTAAATTACGCTGAATTACACTTAATTACGTTAAATTACGCTAAATTATATTCAATTACGCTAAAATACGGTAAATTACGCTAAATTACATATGAAAAGGAACGATATCTTCACTGAAAATGCGAAAAATGACGATGAAACTTCAAACGATCATAAAACGGCGCTCGAGTGTCTGATTTCAGCAAATGACCACTTTTCGGAAAGCTTGCGAAAATACGCATGCGTCCGTGACGACTATATCGTTTTTTTAAATTCAGAATTGCCAAAAAACAAAGGGAAGAGCCTCAAAACTTGAGTTGAAGTTTCCGATTAAGATTTTCATTTCTATTATTCCATCTAAATAGCTCAGTAAATTAGTTACATAATGAACTTGTAGAATACCAACTTTTACTATTTTTGGAATTTTTTTACTATTTTTTATGATTCACGAAAGATGGCACAGAATCGGTCTACTTTAGCATAATTTTGCGTAGTTTAGCGTAATTTACCGTATTTCAACATAATTAGCGAAGTTATTGTTATTTACCGTAATTTAATGTAATTTACTGTAATTCAACATAATTTAACATAATTTCAAGTAATTAGCGTATTTTAGTATAAATATGCTTAAAAGAAGTAATCTAACATATATTTAAAAAAAATCCGAATTTTTAGCGTTAGAATTCAGCATCTTGATATTCATATTTATTGTCTCTAAAACAAAAAAAAAAATTGTGGACCGCCCCCCAGTGGGGCGGTTAGGGCATTTTTAGTAAAAAATTTGAATCGAGGGCAGATTTGATATTTTTTATTTTTGGGAGGGTATTAATAAAAATCACGGTAGGTATATGCAATAGAAATTGGGAATTGATTCATTTCGCTTTCTGTCTCTATTTCACTTGGTCATATAAATTGAACCGAGATTGGTCGGTCCATCAGGCATCCATCCCAATTCCCCAATTCCTGCGTTCTACTGTTGTATGGGCTTTTGTAGGCTTACATCCCAATTCAAAGCCTGATAAATAATCAATAAGAATTTCAAAAAGAAAAAAAAAAAATCCTTGTAACTCTCTGTCTTTTCAATTGCATAACACCACAAACATGCTTTAGCCGTTGATTTCATGGCAAAAAAGTTGCTTTTCTTTTTTCAGTTGGTCTTCATCCAGCACTTGCAAGGTCCCTCTTGAGTCTTGACATGAATTATCATATATATTTGTATTGGTATCCAGGTCCCTCTTGACATGAATTCATATGTAGCTACAGTACCTTTGCATAAACTAATTACAGAACAGCAGGTGCATCCATCATGCATGCATCAATATACAATGCCTATTTGCAAAAATATATTATTATTTTATATCGGCACATACATACGTAGCTAGCATGCATAAACCCAAAAAATCTGTTTACACATGCATCAATCAATCCCATACAAGTTTCCATCCTAAAACTTTCTCCCTTCAAATTACTAAAATGGCTATATATATACGAAGTAAATTAACCTATCCTCCAAATTTTTCTGTTTCTTCAGGACACCATTTTTCAAATTTTTTTCCCAACAAGTCCTATCTTTGTAAACTTTCCAGTAAATCCTTGTATATGTCTACCAGTTGCGGGCAGTTTTTGACAACTTTGCGTCTGCTCCAGTAAATATCTTCGTTACATCTGACCCAATCTCTCAAATAATCCACAGAGGTAGTGCAACATGCCTCAGTGTTCTCCCAGCCATCTCTACTCAACTCTCCATGATATCCCTCTCCACACAAAGCAAAAGCATCCCCTTCATCAATCAAGCATACAAAATCTGATGTGTCATCTCTCTCATCCTCCTCGATTTTCCTCGTCCCGTCCTTCCTCGCATACTTGGATATGTCAACGTTGTCGACTGATGCCTTTAATTGGCCATATGTTTCCTCAGAGGCGTTGTCGAGAGTATCTTCTCGGTAGAAGTAGAAGTTAGGAATTATTCCAACCATCTCCAAGTCGCAAATCAAATTCTTTATTTCTCTGAACACGCTTTTGTAAATTTCGTCTCTCGAGTCTATTGGAGTTGCTCTGGAATGAAAGATAAGATAATAAAATAAATTAAATAAACGTTCTTTTTAATTAATTGGGAAAAAAATCTCAATATAAACTATATATATATATAGCTAGTTGCCAACTTTGACGGACAAGATACACAAACTTTCTACCGAGGTTCTTCTAACAAGAGCTAAATTAATATCTTTGCTTATGAAAATAAGTAATACCAGGTATAGGCGCTGATGTTAATCAGAGAAGCAAACATGATCCATCATGAAAATAAGTAATTCCAAATATTTTAGTGCTTCTTTTGTCCAACATGACATAGAGGGTGTGAACCAAAACCTAGGACTTTGTAATAATTTTTCATTATCAATCAGATTGTTGGAGCTCAATGCTGCCAACCTTCAAAAAAGAAATTAGATTGTCACTTGTCACAGCGATAGTTCTGATTCAACCTCCTTGCAATATATCTATATTTACAAAGTGCCAAGAAAAATTCTTTCGGAATTGCTCAACAAGCACTACCTGATATGAAACACGTTTGCTACAACTAGGGGATCGATAAAACACTCGAGAGCACCAAGGAATTCCAGGTACGACATCAAATGCAACCCATCCACACGCGGATAGGGTAATCTCGGCCAAGACCTCTTCTCACAATATTCCAAACCCCAATCTTTTGTCAGATGCATGGCTACAAACCTATACTTTCTCCACTGCACTGATTCCGTACTGGTCAAATTCTCTCCCTGTTCTCCATTGACACCTTCATTTTCTCTCCCGGCCGATGTCGTACCGGTCAGAGAATCTGTACTGGCAGGGCCTGGTATGATAGGGGAGAAATGGATGGAGGCCATGATAGGCTCGAGTTTATCGTGGGTAAAGATGGGTGTTAAGGTGGGAGTGTGCCAGAGACATAATTTGTGACGCAGGTTCTTCTTAGTCTCCTCTGGCCAGTGACATAATTCCAATAGTTGCGACGTGAGTGTAGAATGCATGGCGAGTGAGACGACTGTGATAGAAGGTGGGAAGAGGGAATGAGAGAAAGAGGGGACAGGGGTTATGGGGTTTTGAATCTTTGCTAATTCTTGATTAAAATTAAGAGAGGAATATTTGGCTAGACATGGTGCTAAATAAGATATTAGAACTTCAGAAAAATTATTCAGACAGATAGATACATAATTAATTGTACACCGGGTTTATAAGAGCTTCTAATTAACATTGGTGATAGAATTTCTTTGCAAAGCTCTTCTCCAGTTCTAACGGACTCAACTGACCATCACAAGGGACTAACACCGTTATCTTTTTTTTTCCTTCTCTATTAGAAACTGATTAATTGTCAATTATATAGAAAAAAAAGTTATATGAACTTACAACCATATATATATATACACAATCAAAATATTTGACTCGTCAAGAACAAATTGCAGTGGGACCCTTTAATAAGGAGACCATAATATTTAGTAGGGAGTTACACATTAACTAAAAAATTTGTAAAAGATATCAAATCAATTTGAACTGCTGCAAATGGGAGACATAAATCATATATGATTATGTTTGTACAATTAATCATCTCCTTCAAAATTCCAGGTACCTTAATTTACAGAAACAAAAATTGTCTTCTTTTTCTTATCCTCCTCCAAACAAATTAAACAAGTTAAGAGTATAATTTTAGAAATATGCTTGCAAAACTTTAAAAGTAAATGGGAGCGAAATTATATCCTTAACCTCTTTCTAATTCAAGTTCAAAGATAACTTTTTATGTTAACCCTAGTTTAGTTCTGTGTTGTTAAAGCAACTTTAATAATGGTGCAAGAAGAGATACCACTTCCGGTACTATTTAATTTGTATGCGTTTGGTTGATGTTCAATGAATCAATTTAGAGCTATCAATGTTTTGTATTCAAGTGATAGTTTTGTAGGATTTACTGGATAATTAACTTGAATTTCAATATCATTGTAGATGTAGGTATGAATTGAGGTTATGATACTAAAAGATAAATGCATGCTTGCTTCATATATAGCTACACCTCGATCTGCTTAAACTTCTTCCGTTTAATTAATTTCACTATTTCATATCCAAGATGATCTAATAAAATTTGTTAACCAGCAATATTCACCAAGGCAACCCATTTTTCGAGTTTACAGAACAGCAGGTACATGCATCAATATACAACAACGCCTATTTGCAAAAAATATTATTATTGTAAACACACACAAAATAGCATCAATATACAACAAGCCTCAATGCATACCTAAAATTTTATTCCTTCAAATTAGAGAAAAGGCTATATATATATATATAGCAAGTAAACCTATCAAGTTTCATCCTTCAAAGTCTTCTGTTTCACAAGGACACCATGCACCATCTTTCACAAAATTTTCTCCCTTTAAATTTTCTGTTTTCTGATCATCAATCGAGCATACAAAATCTGATGAGTCATCTTTCTCATCTTCCTCGATTTTCCTCGTCCCGTCCTTCCTCACATACTTGGATATATCGTTGCCGACCGATGCCTTTAATTGGCAATATGTTTCCTCTGAGGCGTCGTCGAGAGTATCTTCTCGGTAGAAGTAGAGCACCAAATTGGCCATATGTTCCAGCTCTTCTCGGTGTCCAATTGCAAATTTCTGGAACTCTAAATTCTTTATTTCTCTGAACACTGTTTTGTGGATTTCGTCTCTCGAGTCTATTGGCGTTGGACTGGAATGAAATATAAGATAATAAAAAATAATAATAAACGTTCTTTTCAAAAAGAAAAGAAAAATCCCAATATAAACTATAGCTAGCTAGTTGCCAACTTTGATGGAAAGGAATACGCAAACTTTCTACCGAGGTTCTTTTAACAAGAGCTAAATTAATATCTTAATTTGCTTATGAAAATAAGTAATACCAGATATATATATATATATATATATATATATATATATATATATATAAGCGCTGATGTTAATCAGAGAAGCAAAACATGCATGATCCCCCATGAAAATAAGTAATTCCAAATATTTCAGTTCTTCTTTGGTCAAACAAGACAAATAAGGTTGATAAGAAATTAGGTTGTCAGAATTAATAATTCTGATTCAACCTCCTTTTGCAATATCTACATTTACAAAGTGTCAAGAAAAATTCTTTCCGGCCGAATTGCTGAACCAATATAATATATACAAGCATGCACGTACCTGATATGAAACATGTTTGCTACAAGTATGGGATCGATAAAACACTCGAGAGCACCAAGGAATGCCAGGTATGACGTCAAATGCAACCCATCTACACGCGGGTAAGGTAACCTCGGCCAAGAACTCTTCTTACTCTCCAAATTCCAATCTTTTTTCGGATGCTTGCCTATAAACCTATACTCTCTCCATTGCACCGATGCCGTACCGGTCAGAGAATCTGTACTGGTAGGGGCCCGTATGATAGGGGAGAAATGGATGGAGGTCATGATAGGCTCGAGTTGGTTGTGGGTAAAGATGGGTGCTGAGGTGGGAGTGTGCCAGAGACATAATTTGCGACACAACATCTTCTTAGTCTCCTCTGGCGTGAGATGAGAATAATACATGGCGAGTGAGACTGTGATAGAAGGGGGGCGGAGAGAGAGAGACAGAGAAAGAGGTTGAAAGGATCGGTGGGAAGAGGGAATGAGAGAGAGAGAGGGGTTTTGGGGGGTTTTGAATCTTTGCTAATTCTTGATTAAAAGAGAGGAATATTTGGCTAGATATATATATATATAGACATGGTGCATAATAAGATATTTGAACTTGAGAAAAATTATTCAGACAGATAGATAGATACTTAATTAATTGTACACCGGGTTTATAAGAGCTTGTATTGGTGATAGAATTATATCCTTCGCAATTTAAGCTCTTCTCTAGTTCTAACGGAGTCAACTGAATCTGAGGCTAATCTACAACTGTAAATGGTGAAGTCAAAATGGAGCAATACCATTATCTTTTTTCTTATCTATTATAAATTAGTTGCTGACTTATTTAGGACACTGTGAGATGTGTATTATTTTAAATAAAATTTAATTAGTAGTGTAATTGAAACTTAAAATTAGTTAGAATGAAAAATTCAATTAAAATATTCTTTTTTATTTCCAGGGTCCTTTTTCTCTGCTTGTGGTTTCTCCCATGTCTATGTATGACCGATAAGTCATGGAATTAATAAAGGCCAGCAAGGTACTTACAAATATATAAGATTAATGTTTAGTGTTTTAATTTATATGTATTTTTCTTAATATGTAGAATAATTACCAAATTATGTTTTAATTTATATATATTTTGCTTACTTATTAAGTTATATGTTTTAAGTTATATTAATTATTTTGTGTAGAAAACAAAATAGAGTCTGCTACAAAGCTCAATAACCGGTTATTTAGTAATGTATTTCTCTATAACTAGTTTATTCATTATAAAAAAGGTACAAACAGAACTGAATTAGTCCACACTAATATATCAGATTACGTCACGCTTATGTAAACCGGAGGGGTCTAAGTTTTTAAACAAACACAGTACTCAAATAATTCAATCTCAGAAATAAATATAGATTCCAAAACCACTATCCTTTAAATTACTCACATAATCTAATATCCAGAAACAATATCCATCAATTAATTAGATCAAAACAAAAACATATGTTATCGAGAAATCTGATTACCTGATAGCGATATTCTAAAAAATCAAATCTGACTGCAATTGATTGGACATAATCACCGACGACGTAGACTCAAAATTCCAATCAGACAAATTGCAAAATTTTCTTTTATTTTTGTAAAAATTATTTCTCTTTTTTTCCTTTCACGATTTGATAAAAAGAAAAAAAAAATGAGAGAGTGTGTGTTTATAAATTGAATTAGGAAGTGGGGTGGATGGATGGGTGCGCGTGTATCCTCTGAGATATCTCAACTTTTGCGTGACCGGCGTGTACATTGCCTATTCGGGGATAGCGCATGGGTTATATTATTTGTGCTTTGAGATTCATGCATACGTATTTGAACGGTTGAGATTTTTCAGAAAAACACTTAGGGCATGTTCGGATGTCACGGGATTACACGGAATGAGATTTGATGGGAATGGGAACTCACTTTTAAAAAAGTGGGAACCCACGGATACGGGTACGCACGGAATCTATTATGGGAACGTGCTGAATGGAGTATTCGGTTGTACTGTGAGATTAGTTGTGGAAAATTATTTTATTTTAAAAATATGTTTGTCTATCTCTAAGGTTATTGTGTGTGTTTTTTAATCAATATGAACATTCTTCTTTAATACCTCATGTTTTAATCGTTAACTGTGAAATATATGAATTAATTAATATAAACATTTTTCTTTAATACTGCCATTTTTATTTTCACCGTTTCATAATTAATTTCATTTTTTTTGTTTCAATTCATTATTTTTTTCTATTTTTATCAAATATGTTTGAGTAATTACAAAATTATCATTTGCAATCCTTTAATTCCATTTTAATATTTTAGTACAAAAGGAACCTCATTTAATCTATTGAATTATTGAAAATAGAAGTGATCATGCTTCCATTTTAATAGCTGTACGCATGGACCTAAAGTATCAAAATATAATTATATATAACCACAATCTATTCTATTTCCATGAAATATGTTTCTTCAGCTGTTCAATTTCTATGTACTTGACTTTGAGTTCTATTCCAATATCATATATAATCACAACCCATGTCAATTATATTGAAGATAAACTAAAGTATCAAAATTTCCAATTGAAGACATCAACACAAGCCACCAAACTATTGGCACATGTACCAGTAAAAATATTTATTTTCCATACATTTAATTTTTAAAACAAGAAAGTAAATCAAATATTTATATCTTACAACACATGCATAATAATCAAGATATATACTAGAGCAGAAAACACAAAATGAAAGAGATAATTATCATCACATATCATAACAACATAACAAGACCATATCACTACACCAGTATCACATTCAACATACATAACAAGAGACCACATCACAAAGACAATTATCAATTGTATCAAATGTGTGGTAAACCAGACATAATTGTATCATTAATTTTACTCCTACTGGTACCGCATCATGGATGGTACTAGTTAATTGTCTTGGCACCGATCCTTCCCTGGTTTGCCCTATATATACCTTCTGTCAGTTCGTGTCTATGCTACTCTAGTCTTCTTGGTTCAGTTCAGGCCTTCTTCAGGAGCGCTGCAGTTGTGCCAGTACCTCATTCAGGAGATCAGTCGGTGTCTTGGTTACAGCCCTAAAGGTTTGCGAGCATCATTCGTACCAGAGTGGCATCACTAGCTAGGAGACCCTCTAAATAAGAAGGTTTATGTGCGTTTATTTGCAAGAGGCTGCTAATGGAATCGTATTCGGAGTCAATCAATCCAATAGACACATAAGTCTCATCAGTCAATTTACAAGAAATAGAAATAGTAAGATGAATTTGTTGTGATTACCTTTGCCAATCATGGTTCTTGGTCTTTCTTGCACAGCTACCTCCTTCGAGTTTCCCGCGCAGCTAGTTGTTTCCCCCCAAAATCGCGATTGAGAAATAGAGATAGAGGAGAGAGACGACGCGACTCCGTCGTGAGAAGGAAATTACAATTATTAAAATATATCCAAAACTCAAATTAATTATATTTAAGATTATAAGTGATTCGAAGAAGAGAGGTTCTAGCGCAAGTCCGACAAGCGTGATTGGAATGGGGCTAGAGAGGGTTAGAAACGATCAGTATACAACAGCAGGTGCATGCATCAATTATCAATATATATACAACAATTAACGCCTATTTGCAAAAAAATGTTATTATTTTATACAGACACAAACATATATAGCATAAACCCAAAAAAAGCTGCTACATAAATCTTAATCCCTGTTACCTCAAAGCCTCATTACAAACCTAAAACTTTATCCCTTCAAATTAGAGAAATGGCAATATACATATATATATAGCAACTAAACGTATCAAGTTACATCCTCCAAAGTGTTCTGTTTCACCAAGACACACCACCATCTTTCACAAAATTAATTGTCTGATCATCAATCAAGCATACAAAATCTGATGAGTCATCTTTCTCATCTTCCTCGATTTTCCTCGTCCCGTCCTTCCTCACATACTTGGACATATTGTTGCCAACCGATGCCTTTGAATTTTCTGTTTTCTGATCGTTGCCGACCGATGCCTTTAAATTTTTTTTTTTCTGATTATCAATCAAGCATACAAAATCTGACGAGTCATCTCTCTCATCTTCCTCGATTTTCCTCGTCCCGTCCTTCCTCACATACTTGGATATATCATTGCCGACCGATGCCTTTAATTGGCCATATGTTTCGTCGGAGGCGTCGCCGAGAGTGCCTACTCGGTAGAAGTAGAAGTAGCGGATGTCTCCATCTATCTCCGGGTGGAGAACAAAATTCTTTATTTCTTTGAACATGGTTTTGTGGATTTCATCTCTCGAGTCTATTGGCATTGCTCTGGAATGAAATATAAGATAATAAAATAAAATAAATAAACGTTCTTTTCGAAAAGAAAAAAAAATCCCAATATAAATTATAGCTAGTTGCCAACTTTGACGGACAGGATACACAAACTTAATTTTCTTTTTTTGATGGTGAGGTGGCAAGTTGCCATCTCACAATTTTGCATTGATAAAAAAGTTATATACACACACAAACTTAATTTCTACCGGGGTTCTTTTAAGAAGAGCTAAATATCTTAATTTGCTTATGAAAATAAGTAATACCAGATATAGGCGCTGAAGTTAATGAGAGAAGCAAAACATGATCGATATCCCTCATGAAATAAGAAATTCCAAATATTTCAGTGCTTCTTTTGTCCAACAAGACAAATAAGGTTGATGTCAAGAAAAATTCTTTCCGAATTGCTCAACCAATATAATATATACAAGCATGCACGTACCTGATATGAAACATGTTTGCTACAAGTAGGGGATCGATAAAACACTCGACATCACCAAGGAATTCCAGGTACGACTTCAAATGCAACCCATCCACACGCGGGTATGGTAATCTTGGCCAATACCTCTTCTTATAATAAAAATTCCAACCTTTTTTCGGATGATTGCCTATAAACCTATACTCTCTCCATTCCGTACTGGTCACATTCTCTCCTTGTTCTCACGACAGGGGTTTTGAGTGTTTCGAATCTTTGCTGATTCTTGATTAAAAGTGCCAACGGGCTTTGATGATAAAAAAAGAGAGAGGAATATTTGGCTTATTAGAACTGGTCTAAAATGAGATATTAGAACTTCAGAAAAACTATTGTACTTGTTAGTATTTTGGTAGAAGATTCAGACAGATAGATAGGTGCTTATTTGTACACCGGGCTTATAAGAGCTTGTATTAATTGGTGATACAGCTCCTTTGCAAAGCTCATCTCCAGTTCTAACGGAGTCAACTGAGTCTTGAGGAACCGTAAACGGAGACTGTCTCTTGTGAAGATGTCTCTAAAGACCTTTTTAATACTTATGTGATACATATGTTGAAATTTTTTTTTTTTTTAGAGGAGTTCAAGTAAAAAATGCATTACTTTGGTGGGGTTTGCTTAATTCCTCATAATATATATCCAACTTAATTTTTATGTGGCTTTTAACCCAAAACATAATTTTCATTAAATAGGTTCTCCAGTCTAAAGGGTGGACAAGCAATACTTAATATCAGCTTTGTGTAGTGTAGACACGGATGAGGCTAATCTGCATTGAGATTCGTGCACACTTAATTTGAACGGATCTCAAAATTATATATGCAAATTTTGAAGCTGATCAAATGGTTCCGATCGGACATCGTCCTAGTTCTGATGGTGTAAGAGCATCTCCATCGGTGAAAGGCAAATGAAATTAATGACAGCTATTTTGAAATCAATCCCATCTTAATTTCACAGATGCTACATCGGTGGAACTAAAATTAATTTCATTATAGTCCACGTCAGCAAGTAGAAAGTCCTCTCCTACACCACTCTGTGCGATAAAATTAATTTCACTGGATCTCCATTAATTTACTTCTACCACCGCTCTGTCTCCGTCTCCAATTCACCCGCCTCTCCTCCTTGTCACCCCCGATCTCAACCTCCGTCTCCAACTTCAACTCTGATTCCAACCAGTACCACCCGATCGGCTTCATCAGCACCTTCTCCAACTTTCTTACGTGCATTGACACCATTGGTTGAGTTGAGGCGATCAAGCAGTCAAAATGTTGTTCTGATATAATTCTTTTGGAGGTTTTTTCCATTCAGAGGAATCGAGGAGATTGGGGGGAATCAATTGAAATAGAAAATGGATTGCAATTTTAGCTATCATGGATATGCGTTATTTAATCAACTTTTTAGATGAAATGAGAGAAACGGGTTCATTGATATCTCGCAAACTTATCTATATTTCGACCTTAAAATTGTACCAAACTTGTGTTTAAACCCATTAAATTAGTTGTATTTCATTGAATATCTTTAGAATGTGGTATTGCTGCAAGTTTATTCTTATTTTGCAGGATTCGGGCGAAATCGAGAAGAAATCTGAAATTAAGAAGTCTCTACACGGTCCGTGTCACATTCCACACGGGCCGTGTCAACCTCGACTCGACCACAGACAACTGCTGACTCGATCATTGAAGGAGCACAAGTTACACGGGCTGGACAGATCTGACACGGCCCGTGTCAAGCATTTCCAGAAACAGATCCAGAAATCTGGAAAGAAGGCTAAGGAAGGAAGGACAACTGCTGACTCGATCACTGAAGGAGCACAAGTTACACGGGCCGGACAGATCTGACACGGCCCGTGTCAAGCATTTCCGGAAACAGATCCAGAAATCTGGAAAGAAGGCTAAGGAAGGAAGGTCGACAAATGAAGGATATAAGCTGGATTTCTCGCCAGAAAAGGTCACTCTGGAACATTGAGAGCATATTCTAGGGTTTGTCTTTGGCGGCTAAGCTTGGAGACGAAGTGGAGAAGCGAAAGACGCAAGTTTTCGATTGATCTTCTTTGTGCTTTGGGTTTTGTCATGATCAACTCTATCTCTATTCGTATTTTCTGTTTTAGAACTATGTTTGAGTAGAATTCTTAGTTTCTAGGGTTGTGATGTAGTCGAATGTTTTGTTTTGCATGCTAGTTATTGTACTCTTTTGTTGAAATTTGTGTTTGCTTGATTGTGCTTGATTTTAATTGCTTAGAAATAAATTGTTTGATCTTTATTGGTTTACCACTAGATGAATGCGCACATCTAGAAGGTACTTTAGCCCTTAAAAGTCTCTCAACCAAACTAAGTACATGAGGTAGGATTAGTGACCCGAAAGGTGAAACCAAGTAGTAACCGAAAGGCAAAAATTACTCCCTATCGACAGATAGGAGTTACCTTTAGTATACCAAACAAGCAACTAGGTAATTCGGACCAACATACGACAGTTAAGGTCTAGAACCCGACGAGGGCAAATATTGCAATTCCATACCAAGTTAATGAACCAACAAACGACAGTTGAGGTTTAGAAACATTAGGTCTGGTCAGTAGAACCCTACACAAAGGAACAACACAAAGAAACAGTAGCTGCTGCATTTACTTGAGGTTGACACGGACCGTGTAGGAAATGACACGGCCCGTGTACACTGATACGGCCCGTGTAGGAAATGACACGGCCCGGACAACTCGAGGCAAAACAGAGATGAAGTCATAACCATGGAAACACTTTTTATTATTGATTCAAAACTAAGTTTATTTACTTTCTTGCATTTAATTACTGTCATTGAACCTATAGGAATTATAAACAACCAAAACCAACATTTTTCAACGTCTAGTCTTTAATTAACTTAAGTAGAGTCCAGTTAAGACCTGAACCGTCCCTGTGTTCAATACCCGACAATATACTACGTGCTAGGATTGTATACTTGCAGTCTGAACCAAAAGTGTATTTAAGGTTAAAAGGTACAGCTCGCTGTACTGAAACTTTGTACTATACTATTTTGGGTGTAACATTCATCAATAGAAAAGGGATGGTGCGGCAGTGGTGTAGAAAGAACTGAGATGCATGGGTGTCCCATTTCGACAGTGAAGGGTAGCAAGCCAGTGACTAATTTTGCTAGTGGTGGGTGAATGAAGAAGAGGAAAAGCAATAGCGCAGAGGAGAAAAAAGGGTGATAGAGAGAGATTCCGCCAACATTTCAAAAGAGAGAGAGAGTGGTTCGAGCAGCCAATAGAAAAGATTTTTTTCTCCAGTGTGTTCATTTGAAAGTCATTTGAAAGCCTTTCATTTAATGAAAGCTTTCATAATTCGAAAGACTTGCACAACGGTGAAAGTGAAAAAAACAAATGCCACGTCGGATTATGAAATTACAAATGCAAGCTGATGAAGATGCTCTAATACTACAATAAAAAGTCTACACTCGTACTTATAAAAAAAAATATATTAATTTGGTCATCCAATATTAATGATAAAACGATAACTTAATAATAATTAACCAGCTATGTCAAGAAAATTGTAGTATTTATGTGGCAAAAATTCATAGCAAAGCTAGGGTGTGATGTGCTCACCATGAGAGTTTGGTGAGCACAACTCCAAAAGTCTAATGGATTGAATTCAAACGATCAAATTCAAACAGTTGAAATCCATCTACTTTGTGAGTGATGTATGTACATAAAAAATTTTGGAAGTTTCGAATTCATTTAGTACAAAGTCAAACGGTCAAATAAATTGAATCTTTTATAAGTTATTCTACAAATTGTTTTATGTATTCATTTTTCATCATTTTTTTTACCGCTTGACCTTGTACTAAATAAATTCAAAACTTTCAAAATTTTGTATGTACAAGCATCACTAGTTTTAAGCCAATCCAATTGAATTCGTCGTTTCAAGCCAATCCAATTGACTTTTGGAGTTATGTTCACCAAACCCTCATGGTGAGCACATCACACCCTAGTTTTACTCTTATAAAATTATATGAGTAGAACTAGGGTACGGTCTTCTTAAGTTGTGGGTGTTCGGTAGGGGCAGATTAAGCTTCCTTAGAGCTCCTTAGCACCTTAAGGAGTCTTAAGCTTGACGAACAAGTGCTCATTTACAAAGCTTAAAACCACTTTCTTAGTCCTCTTTTTGTCCACTTTTTTTAAGTTTGCTCAAGATTTTAAGTCTTGATTCTACATGGCTTAAGCATTTTTCTAAGCTTAAGGTCTTCTTAAGAAAGTGACTCTTCGATCAACTTTATTACCGAACGGGCTCTCCTTAGTGTAGCTTAAACTTTAAGCTTGTGACCCTTGCCGAACACCCTCACTAAGCTTTTCAGTGAGCTTAACTGGTCAATATCCTATCGGATTGACTTCAAATGATGAATCCAAACTGCTGAAACCAATCTACTTTACGAGTAATGTGTTTACATGTCAAATTTCAATTAATTTAGTATAAAGTCAAGAGTTAAAAAAAATGTATTACAATTAACTTAATGTAAACACATCACACATGAAGTAGATTGGTTTCAACAGTTTGGATGCATCATATGATATCATTATGATAGGTTTTTGAGTTAAACTCAATAAATAATTAGTGACATCAAGAAAACCCTAGTTCTGGTCAAGAATTGAGGAGAACTAGGATGTTTTGCAACTCATTAAACTTTTTGATGAGCTTAACTCAAAAAGCTATTGAATTGATTCTATAATAATATTCGAATGTCTAATCTTATGAAAATCTGCAATAAAGCGCAAGTTCCATCTCTATTTGGTTAACATGAGAAATAAGAAAATAGAATTAGTCCCATCTCTAATTGGTTAACATGAGAAATAAGAAAATAGAATTAGTCCCATCTCTAATTGGTTAACATGAGAAATAAGAAAGGAGAATTAATTCCGCAATAATATTTTGAATGTCTGATGTAATGAAAATTCACAAAAAGTATTTGGACATATTTTTTTAAATAATGAGAGAGAAGTATGATACAAGAGTCATCCGATGAAAAATAAGAAGAGAAAACTGAATATCTAATTTTATGAAAATCCGCAATAAAGCACGAGTTGGCCATCTCTAATTGGTCAATCTAAAAAATAAAAATAAAAGAATTAAATCTGCAATAATATATGAATGTCTTTTTTTTTATGAAAATCCTTAATAAACCGCAAGAGCTCCATCTCTAATTGGTCAACTGGGCAAAAACATCAGTAATTTCATCTGTTAAAATCAAATTTCGTGTAGTTTTTCATTTAAATAAAAAAAAAACTATCTTATTTAAATAATATTTATAGCAATTTGATACTTTCATTTGTCGAAGGAATTTCAGTAAGTTGTTGCGCACTTTAAGTTTTGCATCTTGTATTATTAATTATCATCATTTTTTTAGTGTTTAGCAGAAAGAAGATTCAAATGTTTTTATTTTTATGTCTGTATAAATTGTATTGCATGCTGCCACCATATGCCGACATTTTTATTAATATCCAAAGTTTAATACAAATTATTAATTATGCCCAGATTTCCAAACTTTCGCTAAAAATACCCAAGCCGGCTAGAAAATGGCCGGCTTACTCCCCCCCTAAGCCGGCCATTTTCTGGCCGGCTTACTCTTTTTTTCTTTTTTTTTAACCCGCATTTCACCCTATATATACCCCCTTTTTCTCTCTCCTCATCACAACTCTCTCATCTCACAACCGGATTTGAGCTCTTCTTTGAGGTAATTTTTTTTTTATCTAATTTAATTTTTAATTTATTTATTTTAGGGTTTAGGATTTAGGTTTTAGGTGTTAGAATTTAGATTATGTTGTTGTAATTTAGTGTAATTAGCTAAGTAAACCAATATTTAGTGTATTTTGGTCATTTTGACCATAATTAGGCTTATTAAGGGTAATTTTACTGAAATTAGCACATTTGACCAATATTTTGGGTATTTTGGCCTTTTTTACCATAATTAGGCTAATTAAGCGTAATTTAGTGTAATTAGCACAGATGACCAATATTTAGGATATTTTGGCCTTTTTTACCATAATTAGGCTGATTAAGCGTAATTTTACCGAAATTAGCACATTTGACCAATATTTAGGGTATTTTGGTCTTTTTTACCATAATTAGGCTAATTAAGCGTAATTTAGTGTAATTAGCACAGATGACCAATATTTATGGTATTTTGGCCTTTTTTACCATAATTATGCTGATTAAGCGTAATTTTACCGAAATTAGCACGTTTGACCAATATTTAGGGTATTTTGGTCTTTTTTACCATAATTAGGCTAATTAAGCGTAATTTAGTGTAATTAGCACAGATGACCAATATTTATGGTATTTTGGCCTTTTTTACCATAATTATGCTGATTAAGCATAATTTTACCGAAATTAGCACGTTTGACCAATATTTAGGGTATTTTGGTCTTTTTGACCATAATTAGGCTGATTAAGCGTAATTTAGTGTAATTAGCACAGATGACCAATATTTAGGGTATTTTGGTCTTTTTTACCATAATTAGCTGATTAAGCGTAATTTAGTGTAATTAGCACAGATGATCAATATTTAGGGTATTTTGGCATTTTTTACCATAATTAAGCTGATCAAGCGTAATTTTACCGAAATTAGCACGTTTGACTAATATTTAGGGTATTTTGGCCTTTTTTACCATAATTAGGTTGATTAAGCGTAATTTAGTGTAATTAGCATGTTTGACCAATTTTTAGGATATTTTGGCCTTTTTTACCATAATTATGCTGATCAAGCGTAATTTCACCGAAATTAGGTTGTTCGCTCCCAGATGAGAGGTACAGAGTTTCACCACAGCCTAGGCTGTGGAGTTTAAACCCTATTCAACTCTTGGACGAAGGTTGCAAGTGCACAACCCTGTCTTTGTAGTTAGAACGGGTGTCGATCCTCAGGGACGGACTATTTTCTGAACTTTAACTAATCCTAGTTAGGTACTAGAAGTTGAATGATTGGGGTTTTGTTTAACTATTCCTAAATTGTATGAACAAATCAAATGCAATCAAAGAATGAATGAACAAGTATTTATGTATTAACAATTGTATTAACTATGTATGAACAGGTAAATGAATCAACTAAAAGTATGTATTCTGTACTATGATATAAAAGGGTGTTTCAAGGGTTTCAGATTTCATCTTCAACTTTGCTGCTCAGACCTGCCATGCGACCCGTATGACGCGACCCGCATGCTCTCGCATGCGACCCGCTTGGCCTTAAGCGCCCTGGACCCGGCACGCGACCCGCAAGCTGCGGCTTGCGACCCGTGTGATGCGACCCGCGTGCTAAGTCACGCGACCCGCATGGTCCCTTGAGCTGAGTCTGCACATGTCAGAAACTTGCTGTTTAAGTCGTGTAAGGTTAGATTGACCGTACCTAGTGTCACTGAACCTCAACTCTCGTGTGTTGGCTTAGCAGACCTGGTTTGGAATTGCAATTTCACCTTCTCAGGTTTAATCAAGCTGTTTGATCTAAACCTAAGTTCTCAATTCTGTTTACTAAAGGTATCCACAAGCTGAGCAAGAGCAAGTGGAAACTTTCACCTTTCGGCTACTCGTTGACCTCACCTTTCGGTTCTCAGACCTACCTCAAGTACTTAACCTAATTGCAAGAAGCATCAAGCCTTTGGTACAAGAAGAAATGCCTAAGGCATTCAACAGTAAGCAATCAAGAATCAAACAATTCAGATCAAGCAATCTCAAATAATACAAGAATCAAGAAACACGAAATAACAATAAGAATCAATACATATGCATAATCAAGCAAAGCATCAGACTACAAATCCAAACCCTCGAAACTACAGTATCTACTCAGACATCAATAAAATCAAAACAAGAGAGAGAGGAAGAAAGCAAATCATAGTGAGAGAAGAGGTAGAGAAGAGGATTGAAGCTTCAGTTGAGTCTTCTTCTCCAAATCGACTCTCCTTCAGCTTCAGATCGCCTCCTCTCCTCTCCAAGTCGCCTCAGGAGCCAAGCTCCTCTTCAAAACCGATCAGATCCCCTTTTTCGTGAAAGTCTCGGGGGTTCCCTTCTCTCAATTCGCGCAGGCCTTATATAGGCATCTTAACGGGCTTTAATCAGGCCTGGCACAATTGACTCGACGCGGGTCGCATGCAAACTCATGCGGGTCGCGTCTAGTGGAAGTGAGCAGTGGGGTTTGGCTCAGAGATTGTAGATCTTGTCGCAAGCTTTCCGAAAAGTGGTCATACGCCCAAAACGGAGTTACGAGTCAAAAGTTATGACTGTTTTAAGTTCGGAGCTGAAATTTCAGGATCTGATGCGACCCGCGTGAGATTTGACGCGGGTCGCGTGGGGGAAGTCAGAAATCTGCCTTTTTTGCCTGTTTTCGCCTATTTCCTGCAAATCAACCACAAAACTGCAACAGTACCATATTCTATTTGATTTTCAATATAAACTATGCAATTTAGTGGTCAAAAACATAAGGTCTGGTCTGAAAATAGGACGAAATAATAGATGAAATATAGACATATCATAGGTTATTTTAGACATCAGGATGCCTAGAGCACGGCCTACCCAGCGTCCAGTAGTGGACGAGCCGATCAGTACTAGCAGCACGGAGCACATCAGTCATCTCCTGTGGATTCCCCACAGCGAGCACCGAGTCTCACTGGCTTCTCGTGAGGTACGTTCCTTTTCTTATATTTTCATTAAATTTTGTTGGGTTTAAATTTTATTATGTTATCACCATGCGGATTACCTTTTTCAACGCAGGACACGGATCTTCTAGATGTGAAGTTACGATGCGTTCACATGAAGTACTACGAGGTGATGGAGCCGTACCTCGTCAACCTGGGTCTCTACTAGGTTGTGGACATCATGCGGACAGAGAAAAGCATCATCAATGCATCTCTCATCGCTGGACTGGTGGAGCGATGGCGTCCCGAGACGCACACGTTTCACATGCCATTCGGAGAGATGACAGTGACTCTCCAGGATGTGAGTGCTCTCTGGAGTTTGCCTATCCGTGGCACACCCATCGGCGGCGTCTCTGACAGCACCAGATTCGCAGGTTATGTCGAGGAGTTGTTGGGAGCTGAGCCTTCCTATATCATTGGGGAACATGGGAGGTCGAAGTTCCATTTGCGGATGACGAGGTTACGGCAGCACTTCATCGCGGGTCTCTCGGCAGATTCCACCGAACTGGAGATTCAGAGGTAAATTTTATAACTTGTTTCTACTAATTAATTTATAATACGATGATTCTATTAGAATTTTTATATGTTTTGTATTGCAGATATACACGGGGCTACGTGATGGACCTTTTTGGTTCTGTCATGTTTCCTGATTCCAGCGGTGATCAGATGCCGATGATGTATCTCCCGTTGCTGATGGACCTTGAGCGGCCGTCGCCGTACAACTGGGGTGGAGCTGTCCTAGCGTATCTGTACTCCCACCTGTGTCGTAGTAGTGAGGTAAGTCACCAACTCTTATTTTAGTGTAAATTATTTAATCAATCAATCCATCAAAATACACTGACGTGTAATGTTCTTGAAAATGCAGCCGAAAGCGAAGCAGATGTACGGGCCGGTACTCCTGCTTCAGCACTGGTCGTGGTCACGGCTACCGGTGGGCCGTCCTATCCCCAATGAGGCGCCGGATTGGAGAGAGCCAGATGTGTTTAGATGCCCGGTATACGCCAAGAAGTGGTACAGTTTCCACCACTACTTGGATCGGACCCACGGTGCTACCGTTGGGATCAGGCTAGTTCGGTCAGAGCTTCAGAGTTTACCTGAGCTCTTGTTGAGTGGACGCCGTACGATCAGTTGTATGCGGAGTACCTCTTGCCGGGCAGTGTGAGTGACGAGCAGGAGCGGGCGATGTGGTTTTATCGAGGTCCACTCATACACTTCTGGACAGTGGAGCACCACTATCCAGATCGGGTGCTCCGCCAGTTTGGTCGAGCGGCGTTGATTCCCGCAGACCCATCTTTGCCGAGTTCTACGTACAGAGACCTGCACAGGTAAGTCGTAGTCTATTGTATTTATTGTTAAATACATCATATTACTTGATAGCTTTGTATTGCAACTAACGTCTTCCTTACAGCGTAAAACACCGAGGGCGACTGGATAAGGACTGGAGCACCCATTTCGATGCATACTACGGGACGGCCCAGGATCCTCAGTATCTGGACTTCTATCACGAGCCAGATGTGATTCAGCAGACCCAGGGGGATCCCCAGTTGAGGTACGATGTTTGGTACATGCAGGTCTGCATGACGAGTGCCTATCTACAGGGTGATTACGGTGCCCATCTCCGCGACAGGATCAAAACCGATGATGGTTACCATCCCAACGGCCGTGCATGGGCTCGCCAGGTAAAGCACCTAAAACCACATAGTTTTGGTCTAACTTAGTAGTTCATCAAGGTTTGATCTGACATGCCAAAAAAATTTCAGCTTCTGGCCGCGATCAAGGAGTGCGGGCATGGGATTGCCATGCTGGGAAAGAAGAACTGGAGACGGCTTGGGTACCGCACCCTCAAGAAGAATGCAAATGTGGTTGAGGATGCCGTGTACGGTGGAAAGATCATCGGTATGCTGCGAGACGCCGGAGAGAACATCAACTGGCGTGAGATAAATCCGCAGGAGCCCGACCCGAGCCCGGTTCTGCTAGATGATATGCCATATTCCCCAGATTTGCATCCAGAGTGGGACTACCATCGTTGGGTATTGTCCAGCACTGGGTGGACGGCATGGTACGACGAGCATGGACGTCCGATGCAGCCTCATGTATGTCATACTTCAGTATCTGTCAGGTTTTAATAAATTTCTTCATTCAGATCAAATTTAATAATTTATGTGTATGATTGCAGGGTCCGGCAGAGATGCCGCCACAGCCACCACCTGCGATGACCGATACTTCTGAGTACGAGTCCCTCTCGTACAGTCTCCAGGACTTCATGGTATTCGATGATGAGTTCAGCTCGGCACCGAGGGTACCCCAATATGGCACAGAGATGCCGCATGATGGAGAGGCTAGTGGTAGCGGGTCTCATACTCAGCCTGCATTTGGGACTGAGTTCGCCGCATCTATCTTCAGTACACCTCCGCCAGTACTGCCAGTCTCCACATGCGATGCCAGATGGGATACCGCCGAGCAGATACTCAGGTCTGCCGATGCCCCAGATGAGCCCGAGAGAGACGGAGCCTGGCCGTGCTGGCGCTGAGCGAACGCCGGAGTACCGCCTCAGCGATATTCCCCCTCTCCGTTTTAGTTGTATTTTTACTAGTTTTGTACTATTTATATTTGGTATATTTGGATTATCCTATATTTCGGTTCTTGTGTATGTGTGCTTTTATGGTACTATTTTTATATTTTACAGATCAAAATAAATTATCATGATAATGCTAAACAGAAAATATTACAACATTAAAATAGTAGCACAACATAAAAAATAATATAGCGTATTTCAATTAATATAGCGTATTGTAATGTAATTTAGCGTAATTTAACATAATATAGTTTAATTCAATATAATTTCAATTAATATAGCGTATTTTAGTATAAATATGCTAATTATATATCAAAAGAAGTAATATAACAAAAAATTTAAACAAAAAATTTCAATTTTTCAGTGTTAAATTTCAATATTTTGATCTTCATAGTGTCTCTCTCTAAAAAAAAAAAAAATGGAGTAAGCCGGCCAGAAAATGGCCGGTTTACTTTTCTGGCCGGCTTGGGTATTTTTAGCGAAAGTTTGGAAATCTGGGCATAATTAATAATTTGTACTAAACTTTGGATATTAATAAAAATGTCGGCACCATATGCATTACAACCAAAAAAAAAAACTTAATAACATAAAATTTATGTTCAAATGTGAAAGTGAAATTTGTGGATATGTATTATTAAAAATCTATTGAGATAAAAAATATTTTGACATATTTTTTTAAATAATGAGAGAGATGTATGATACAAAAGCCATATTTTGAAAAAATAAAAATAAAAAAGAGATTAAATTGGAGGAAGAAAAGTATAAATAATGTGACATATCTATAATAATTTGAAATATAAAATATTATTTTGGAGATCAATATACAAGATCGTAATCTGTTAAGAGTGAGGCTATGGTGCTATGCATAGCACAGATTGGGTTTGTGCTACGGCTCAAAATTTGACTTTTCAAAATTCTAACGGTCGATCTGAACCATTCACTATGATTATAAAATGAATGTACTTGCAAATCAAATTTTACATTTTTTCAAATTTTTTTACTATTTTTTTAGATAGGCTGTTTTTGGATGGTCCAGAATGTTTAGATCAAGTGATTTTCGAAAAAATAGTAAAAAAATTTGAAAAAATGTAAAATTTGGTTTGCAAGTACATATTCATTTATAATCATGTTGAATGGTTCAGATCGACCGTTAGAATTTTGAAAAGTCAAATTTTGAGCCGTAGTACGGACCCAATTGGTACTATGCATAGCACCGTAGCCTCACTCATCTGTTAATACTGCAGGTTTCTATAATCAATTACCCAATAGTCATTGAGGCATTGGCAAAGTTGTGTCTGATTTAGGGATAAAGAAATAATTTGAAAGTATAACACCAGAGGTCCCATGGTCTAGTGGTTAGGACATTGGACTCTGAATCCAGTAACCCGAGTTCAAATCTCGGTGGGACCTTTTTTTTGTTCTTCTATTTTTGTTGCTCTTTCTTTATTCTGAGATTTGCCCTCTCTGGCTCTCCGCTGCTGTCAAGACTCAAGCTATTCGCACGTAGACTAGACTAGACCCGGCTTCAGTAAACCTAACAACCGGAGAAGGCGCGTAAGAGTAAAAAATGGAGAGCTCCTCACCGGCGGTGCCTTTACCGCTTCTCCTCACCCCGATCGAAACGAATTATCGGGCGTGCACCATCCCTTATCGTTTCGAAAACGATAACCCGAGAAAGGCGACCCCCGTCGAGATCCAGTGGATCGACCTCTTCCTCAATTCCGTCCCCTCCTTCAAGTAATCTACTCTCCTCTCAAATCTTTCATTCTATTTCTCTGCTTGCTCCTGTTATTTGATCTGGTTGATTCATTCCAATTGGTTCCATTTTATCCAGGCAGCGAGCTGCGAGTGATCCCACTGTTCCAGATGCACCGGTGAAAGCTGAGAAATTTGCACAGAGGTACTCTGTCTTCTCTCTTTTTGATTAAAAATTTTAAAGACTCCTTCCATCTTTCATTGAAAATAGATAATTATAATAATGATTTTTATATAATGCAGTGGACTTCATCATCATTTTTTTACTTGTTTTTAATTCTGTTGTTTATTATAATTGCTAAACTTATATTGTAATGGATTTCCTATTGACTGGTGCATAATTTGGTTCTCATTTTACTTGTGATAAAAGGTACACAGCAATTCTTGAGGAAATTAAGAAAAACCCAGAGAGCCATGGTGGGCCTCCGGATTGCATAGTAAGTTTCATATTTAATCCATTTAACTATTCTAAACCAAATTAGATATACAACATCAAGACTAATGCTTTAAATGAATGTTAAGCTTCTGTGTAGGCTTCGGGAGGTGGTACTCAGAGAGTTGGGTTTTGTTGATATTTTCAAAAGAGTTAAGGTACAGGTTTCTATTTTGTATCTAAACATATATTTTTCTCTATTTTACATGGTTACAACTTACAACCAAGTGTTTTGATGAGCTTGTACTGTTACTGAGTTCAACTCAGATCTGTATCATTTAGTGCGCCCAAATTGAATTATTGAAATGGTAATACATTATAATAACAAAATTGTTATAGCAAACATTGTATAGGGCAATTCTACACACCTGTTATTGAATTTATTCTATTTATGGACCAAATGTGATTGATTTAGTTTTTTTTATTTCTGGGTGGTAGGATGACGAGAATGCAAAGGCAATGACACTGTTTGAGGGGGTTGTGAAGCTCAATGATGCCATAGAAGATGACACAAAACGAGCAGAGAATTTGGTCAGGGGTATTTTAGCTGGCAACATATTTGACCTTGGCTCTGCAAAGGTACACTTTGGATAGCTTGAACTTGAATTAGGGTTAGTGCTTTAGTTGGAAGACTTCTTTTTTAATGTTTTTGTGCAAACAATTTATTGGCCATTTGACCCTACCAAAACATGAATTTCATACACATGTACGAATGCGGAATAAGAAAAGGGCTGAGATATGTCAACATGTACTTTTTCTTAGATTTATTATGTATTAGTACCAACCCGCTATTATTGGGTCAAAATGGTAACCTAAATCTTTCAATTTTAAAATTCTAATTGATATACATTTTGGAGTAAATTATAGGATGGTCCTTGTAGAATCATTTTTTTCCCATTTCAGTCCTTGTAGTTTCAAAGTTCCCGTATCATTCTTTGGAGTTCTTGCATTTTGGTATGTTATTAAATTAGTCATATGTTTAAATGTTAAGAAAATTGATGGATCATGTGGCTGTATGATGGTGGATTCTAACAGTAATGCTTATATCATCAACACCTAGTAACGGTTCATGTGGATGATGGCATTAACACCCATTGAATGATATAAATAATGACTTTGACAAGGACATCATATCCTTTAATGGAAATTTTTCCGTAGAGGCTACATCACTAAATCAGTATGTTTACGCCATGATGACATGGACTTTTCATTTATTTATGAAACAAGTCTTAATTTTCGGTTCAATTTTGTACAATTGAAATCTGTGGGTACCAAAATGAGAGCTTTAAAATTTTATGGACCAAATGGGAAAGGTTCAAGGACCATTTATGCAAGTTACTCTACTTCTCACCTAATATTCAAAATTATAAATATCAAAGCTCAGTTTTTTTTTTCTAAATTCGCCCTTTTCTTTTAATGTTGTGAAGCTTGCTGAGATGTTTGCAAAAGATGGGATGTCTTTTCTAGCAAGCTGTCAGAATTTGCTACCTAGACCTTGGGTCATTGATGATCTGGATGCCTTCAAATCGAAATGGACCCAAAAAACATGGAAAAAGGTTTGACCCTCCCCCCTCAAAATCCAAATTGACATGTTGGTGTTTAGATTAAATTATAAATTGACATTTCTCAATTCTTGTTGGTCTTGTGTTTCTGTATACTTAAAAATCTTTTTTATACATAAACATTTTTTGCGGTTTTATTGCAGGCTGTTATATTTGTGGATAACTCAGGTGCTGATGTAATTTTGGGAATACTTCCTTTTGCCAGGGAGTTATTGCGCCGTGGAACCCAGGTTCCTTTCCCTTCTAAAAAGAAGCATTTTATTTGGACTAAAATAAAAGGAAACTTTCAATGTATGCCCCTGAAAGCTTCAAAATACCCAGCATAAACCACTATTACATGTCTTTGTAGTCAGGAAACACTAATAAATGAAACCATTTTGTTTCCGTGTAGAAACTATATCAATTGACTTAATGACCTTTTTTAATCTATGTAGTGATGGGGTATGGTTTATTTGCCCATTTTTTGTTCCTTGTGTATAGTTTTGCAGGAGGTGTGGTTGTTACAGCCAACTTATTTATTTTTCAAGAACAATGAATTTTTATTTCTGCTTGACTTTGTAATTTACATATTGAGTGATTTTTTTTTTTCCTTTTCTCTTTTCTTTTCTGTTTTGCTACTTTGGTATAGGTCATTTTGGCTGCCAATGACTTGCCTTCAATAAATGATATCACTTATCCCGAGTTGACTGAGATTGTCTCCAAGGTTATAAAATTCAAGCTGCTGCAATCTACTACTTGGCTTACATTCTTTTAGCATGTAATTAGCCAGTATTAATTTTTGGGACATGAAAGAATGTTTAACATACTTTGTATTATCACACAGTTGAAAGATGAAAATGGCCAGCTGGTAGGTGTGGATGCCACCGGGCTTATTGTTGCCAATTCAGGAAATGATTTACCAGTTAGTATCTTTAATCCCCTAATAACATAATATTATCTACAATCTTTATTTTAGTATGACTCCATTTTACTTTTTTCATAATTTGTTTCCCTCAGGTAATTGATTTAACTAGTGTTTCACCAGAGCTAGCCTATATGTCAAGTGATGCTGATCTTGTTGTACTCGAAGGAATGGTAAGATATACCTCTTTCTATTTTTGTTTAGTTTTTGAAGTTCTAGTGAACTATTGGCAGGTGCTATTTTACAGTATTGATTTGCTATTTTCTATGTTGAGTGCAGGGTAGAGCAATAGAGACAAACCTGTATGCAAGATTTAAGTGTGATTCAATCAAGATTGGGATGGTACTGTTCTTTCCTAAGTTTTTACTTTAAATTGACTGGTATATGTTTTTTGATGTGTTCCAGTCATGGATTACCCTCACTGCTCTGTACCAATATGGTAACATCCATATGTTTCCTTTTCTTTTCCAGAATTTGTGCAAAGGTTCATTTTAACTAAAATTAATTTCAACCTATACCAAAACCAATAGGGGTGCTCCAAAGTTGCTGCGACATATTGGGGCATTAAGTTACCTGAAGGTCCTGAATAGACCATAACAATACCAGTCATTCACTTGCTAAAAATGGTTCAGTGCTATGTATTACCATATGCATTATTATTTGTGTATTGCTTTATTTGCTTATGTCACTTAAATAAATGTTTGATTTTTCCTCTTGGTATAGGTGAAGCATCCAGAAGTTGCTCAGTTTCTTGGAGGAAGGCTTTATGATTGTGTATTCAAGTTCAATGAGGTTTGAACTGCTCATTCTGCCACATCGGTCTCCCTCTTTTCCAAACTATTATTTTATAAATCTTGTTCTTATATCAAAGCTGAAGAGATGATGTGTCTAATCAATGATGCTTAAAGAGTTTGCTACATGCAGGAATGTTACGATTTTACTGGCATATTTTATGGTTCTAGTAAAAGAGTATTGTATTGGGAAATGTCTTGTCTAGGTGGACAAGGGTACCTGCATAATGAGAAATAATCCAGTTTTTACAAAAAATTAAGAATATTTTGTTTTCTTTGTTAAATACAAGCTTGAAACCAAGCATTAATAAACAATTTCTAGGTGGCCAAGATCCTTTTAGCTTGGTTGAATAGGTAGTGGTACTTTGACAAAATGTGAGTAGACATGGTTGATGTATTTTCGAACTTTTAAAGGTTTTCATAGGTTGTCTTACTGATAATGTATTTCTCACTGACAAAATGTGAAGCGGTAGACAGAGTATAAACTACTAATAATTTTCCAATATATAATATCTAGTTAATTGCGAGATATAGCAGTCAATTTCTACATCTTTTGTACTGTAAAGAACCATCAAGTAATATTCTTTAGAGTTTTTGACTGGTACTTTCATCCACTAGCTAGATCCTAGATACCTACTTCCATTTAGCGAAATGATTTGTATACCATAACAGGCTTGCATGAAATGAATATCTTTTATTTTATGATTACTTACATACCAGAAACAAATAACAAACAGTGATTGAAAAGCTAGAGTCAGCTAGTGCTTTTCCTTTTGATAGGATAAGATGCCATTTTGTTTATGCCACATAGCCCTTCTGGCTTCCCTGTACCCCTTTTCATTCTAATGTACCCTTTCTCTCCCCAAGTGGTGCCCCATGAATTCTTCACCAAGATGTAATTCTGGCCAGACTGTGATCCATAACCAACTGCTGTCACTCCATGGTCTAAGTCGGTCCCGCATGCCCCGTCAAAAATTCCCTGCATGAAAATTGGGCACATTTATCTTTCCTTCTTTTGCTCTTGCAAAATCAGAGAATATCATTTGCCATGTTGAAAGTAATGTTCTTCCTCGATCAAACCCAATCTACTGTTACAAATGTCTATAGAATGAGTGATCTAGCATACTCTAGATAAAAATTATAGTGGGTGTTTCTTTTTTGTTTTTTTCTTTATTTCTTTTTTAACTTTATAAGCTACTAATGAAAGCCAAAATGTAAATTTTCAACAAGGCTGCTGGTTTTCCATAATAATGAGAAATAGTAGAAGATTGGAACACTTACACCCTTGTAGAACTGGAAATCCAAACCTGACGCCTCTATGGCCACGCTAACTGGTTGATGGGCTATAGCTTTTAGTAGACCATATTCACTATTCTGAGGCACATCTTGGTAGCCACTAATTGTAACTACTTTCGGGTGCTTCTGAAACCACAAAAGAGAAGTAATTATAGTCTGTAACCACAATTCCCTCAGTTTCTAGGTTACTAACCAACCCAGTTTTGGCCAAGTCTAATCTGGCAGAGATCAACACTAGGAGCTAATAGGTATCTTGGAAGTTCAGTTTTGAGGTTACTGTCAACAGTCAGTATCCCATTAATGAAAGAATCCAAGCCATTGTTCTGCATCTAGATCCGTGCAATGTTCGGGTCTGGATGCAAATCAATGGCTATAATTCATTCAATGATGGTCAGGTACCTGATAGGGCCTGGCCTGTTTCATTTCAGTGTGCATGTTTCCTGTATGTCAGAGAGAGAGAGAGAGAGAGTACTTTTGTTTGTTCGCAAACGCCGTCGTCCATGAGGTAGGGATAGTCTTCCTCCCTCTGCAACCCGCCACTTTTTACGATAAAGGAGAAGGCGTAATCCATGAGCCCTCCACTGCAGCCGCTGTTAATTGTGGTGTCACAATCTATCAGCTCCTGCTCCGAGAGGGATGTCAGATTTCCCGTCACTATCTGGTTTATCCCCTCCACTGCCGCCACAGTAGAGAACGCCCAGCAACTCCCTGCATATATACATTTTCTCCTTTATTAAGAGGAAATAAATCTGCTGTTATTCCGATTGGTCTTCGTCGAGATTCGTGCATGAAAAACTTACTTTTTGAGATTCGCGCATGAAAAAGTTTGAACGGTTGAGATCAGTCTTACTTTTTTTGGGTGGTCTTATGTTCTTAAGAAAATGTCCAAACTTGCCATTCTTTCTATTTTTTCTCAATTTCTGGGGATTTAATTATGGGGTATTTTTCGCATTTTCTAGGGTGTGTGGGGAACTTCAAAATCTTCCGTCTGTTGCAATGGATTAGCAACACAATTTTTAAGTGTATACTCTTTTACTGGAAGTTCCCTTATTTAATTTATGAAAATGCAGTACAATATTTGTAATTGTGAAAGAAAATGAATCTGGCCTATAGTTAGTAATGTTTGTATCTTCTAATCACATTTTAATAATAATACTAAACAAAAAAAAAATTACCACATGTTCCTTGATTTTTGACCGGCGTAACAGCTCCCTTGTTCCTCCAATCGACAAACTTGGGCAAATAGCTGGCATTTTTGTTAGTCGAATCCCCTAATGTAGCCTCACTTTTCCTCATGAAATTGCCTTTTAGCCCAAGATACCTGCTCTTGAACTCCTCGTGGTGCATGTCGGCGAATTCATTCAGGCCAAGCCGGTAGTTTTTTCTCTGGCTGTTTGTCTCTTCAATATGCTTCAAGTTTTCTTTAAATATATCAAATCGCCGTTGTTTCTCGTCTAAACTTTGATACATTTTGCCATGCTTGGTCATCCAGTTTTCAAAAACTTGTGCTGAACTATCAGCAGATGAATGTTTCACAGCAGCTGCAGTAATGCTGCAAATGAAACATAGTAGAGTGAATTTGAACTTCATTGTGTTATGTGAATCTACTTTATCTCTTCTCATATTATACAATGTGAAGGTATCTTTATATAGGGAGATGTCTGATATTTGCTTGCAAGAAAACTACATGTGTTGGTTTTGGGGCTTTAAGCACAAGCTTACCAAGGCTTCAAGTTTGGTTCAAAAGTACCCAGTTTACTAATTTAATTATTGCTTCAAGTTGGGATTAGATTCAACATCTGAAGGATGCTTTGAACTAGTTTTGAGTTTTCACTATATACTTATTTTTCTCGTTTCTCCTCTTTTATATATCTGGAGTAAGATTAATTATAGTTTATCATATCCATGACCATAAGCAAGTTAAACTATCTGGCTTTTGTTTTAGGAAACAGAATAAATGACCTCAGTAAATAGAAAAAAATCAAAGTTCCCCTGAATGGTACAGAAGTTATTAATAAGTTAAAATAATATATATGTATAAGAGTGAGACTATGGTGATATACATATTACGGATCGACCTATGCCATATATCCATATTCCTATTTTCAAAGTTCAAATAACCTATCCGAACAGTCAAACATGATCTCATATGAAAGTGTACTTGGAGACCAAATTTTACATTTTTGTCGAATTTTTTTCCTACTTTTTAGTTAGGTAGAATATCACTTGATATTTTCATATGGAGAACATGATTAACGGTTGGGATGAACTGTAGAACTTTGAAAATAGATATATGGGTAATATGCATATTATCATATATGGTCTCACTCCATGTGTAGTGTATACTGCGTATTAAAAGATAACAACTTTTACTTATGACTAAAAGGATGCTGTTATTTAATTAGCTGACAATTCAATTTAAATAGTCTTAGTTGGGAGAATGCTCCATTTTAGGTGCAAGGTGTGAGATTGAACACAGAATCAAGCCAGCTTCTTTTCTTGCCAGTGGAGTTGAAAGCATTGATTGCAACTATATTCTGGACCAAATTTGTGTAGTCTGAATTTAAATTTACACTACCAACCTGTGATCATTGGTTAAACTTGCAAGAAATAGTTTCCAAAATTTTGAATATTGTAGAACCAGTAAGTACATCTAAATCAGCATTATTATAAAGTTCAGAAATTTTGTCTTCGATGCGTCAGTGCATTCTGCTTATATTTATTTCTCCACCTGCACTGATTATGTTTTGTGCCAAAACTTGTTTGAATGAATATTATGTAATTTGCAAATGTTTATATTGCATTATAGTAGATATTATCAAAATTGAGAGAAATAACCACTTTTTTTTTTGTAATTGAACCATATGTATCTTCATGTTTTACATTGTTAAATAATTGGACATAACATTGAAAAAAAAAAAATTGACAATCCAAAGCAAATTCAAATAGTAGAAAATCACAATCACATTATTTTTTGGAATAAACCAAGATAAAAAGTTGTCATCAGCTAGGATACATCAAACAAAAATCAATTAAACTATGCGCACTGGATCTACTTAATTTTGTCCAAATCACAATCATAATGAATCAAATATCACTTAAAAGTGCCAAAAACATCATTTAGAATATTGTGCAGAATGCTGTTGTGCATATTAATTAGATCAAAATGAGAAAAATATGTAATTATGAAGCCAATTATTACTACCTGAAAAAACTTATTGTAGGCCAATTATTACTGATTTCATAAATGAAATGAGGCACGGAAATGCCTTTTTACATAGCGCTATAACTATAAATAAACACGCCTTGATCAGTAAATGGATGAAAATTGCATAAAAAAATTAAACCAAACTTCACCTATGTGCTTTTAGATCAGATCGAAATTGAGTAAAATGAAATGCGCACTAACAATTTTAAACAATAAGAAAGAATTTTCCTTCTTTTTTTACATACAAGAAACAATGATAATCCAAACATCACTAAAATTTATAAATGTGATAGAATCGTAATTTTTTTTTCTTTTTTTGTTTTATAAACATGGCTTATTCGGCCGACATTTTTATTAATATCCAAAGTTTAATAGAAATTAATTAATATACCCAGATCCGCTGAGAAGTTATAAAAATATTCGTACCGGTTATTTTCTTGCCGGTATCCAATTTAATTCATTACCGGTCAGAAAATGATCGGTACCCAAAATTTTTTTTTTAATACAGTACCGACCATTTTCTGGCCGGTACTTAATTTAATTATTTTTTTTAGGATGGGCATAACTTAGTTGGCTAGAAGAAAAATTCGTAGGAAACTCGAATTAAAGTTTGCACTCGGCTTGGCTAAGATCAAACAAATGCATTTGGTTGGATGCGTGTGTTACATCGGTTGCATGTATCAGTGCATCATCAATGTTTTTGCAATGAACATCGATGTTTTATTAGCCGGGTAGTGCTAAAAAAACATCGGTGCATCGCTGATGTTTTTGTAATGAGACATCGATATTTTATTAGACTTAGCATTAGCAAATAAGCAGGGTAGTGCTAAAAAAACATCAACGCGTCTCTGATGTTTTTACAATGAAACATCGATGCACTTCTACCGTCATTAAGCCGTGCATAAAGCATCGGTACTCAATTTTAGAATGCTGGTTATTGTCAAATTAAATTCACTAGCCGCATGCGAACACTAAACTTAGTGTCATACGACACTGTAAAAAAAACGTAGTTTAGTGTTCACATGCAGCTGGTGAATTTAATTTGATAATAACCAGCATCCTAATAAAACATCGATATTTCATTACAAAAATATCAGCGACTCACCGATATTTTTTTAGCACTACTCGGCTAATAAAACATCGATGATGCACCGATACATGCAACCGATGTAACACACGCATCCAACCAAATGCATTTGTTATATCTTAGCCAAACCGAGTGCAAACTTCAATCCGAGTTTCCTACGACTTTTTCTTCTAGCCAACTATGCTAAGCCCATCCTAAAAAAAAAAAAAATTAATTAAGTATCGGCCAGAAAATAGCCAGTACTATATTAAAAATAATTGGTTACCGGCTATTTTTTGACCAGTAATGAATTAAATTGGATACCGGCCAGAAAATGGCCGATACGAGTATTTTTATAACTTCCCAGATCCTCTGGGTATATTAATTAATTTTTATTAAACTCTGGATATTAATAAAATGTCGGCTTATTCGGGATCCATTCATTACAAATTGAGGCAAAATGGCTAATCATCTACCTGTGTGAATTGACACACTTTTAGTCAATCAATGGAATAATAAATCAAATAAAAAAAAAAATGTATCATACACTGAAAATACTATTCAGCACGAGAACTTTTTGGCCAAACTGACGCATGTATGTGACTTTAGTGGTTTAACATTTAATAGAGAGAGAATTATGGGAATGAGAATAACATAAGACATTTCTTTGTTTTGATAAAAGTAGTATATATTATCGATTTCATTAAAAAACGAAACCTACAAAGTTTTAATCACAACCTCTAGTTCCTGTATACTAGATCTCAAAACATATCAACCAGTACATCAAATGCAATCACATATTCTACTACAATATGAAACTAGAAAAGCTAAACAGTTTGTAACATAAAACCATCAGCTATCAACATATACAAGATATAGTTAAATGTCAGAAACTGCCGAGTGGACATAACAGAAGACATTAAAAAAATAATTTCAAGGAAATATACTATAACAACCAAATTAGTGTTAGAAATATCCTACGAACCAATTATATGGGATGGAACTAATATGTTAATCTTTTAAATTAATTTTGGGTTAAATCGCTATGTCTATGTTTGGTTGTGACATAAGTGACGAAATAAGTATCTTATTCCGCACTTATGCTGCCAAACATGAATAAAGTCTAATGGAATAGCAGGGAACAAAAAATCACTTATGCCGTCATAACTTAACCCACCTAGAAGGGTTAACTTATTTCACAATATTATTGTTGTTAGCATCATTATCATTATCATTATCTTTGTCAGCATCATTGTCATTATTTATTATTATTATTGTCATTATTTATTATTATTATTGTCATTATTTATTATAAAAATAATAATAAGTATTATTGTTTTTATTATTTTTATTATTGTTGTTGTTGTTGTTATTATTATTATAATTTGGAGTTGCCTAATGCTACCAACATTATTGCATGAGATATATTATTTGAAATAATACTAAGAACGCATTGTAAAAACAAAGTTGGTAGAGAAATTAAAATTATATGTAATGTGTTCTATATTGTCGCTTGATTTATATTTTTCATCTTTAGTTGAGTATGTTGTGTTCTAAATTATACAATGTCCTTTCTTTAATTTTAAAAATCTTAAGTTGTAAATTTTTTTGTGTTTGCACATTAGTACACCACTTATGTTTAAATTTTTGTCCTGCAAGGATGAACTTAGTTTATGTGCATTCAGCCAGTCCCAAGAATGCATAAGACTAAACTAACATTTATATTTTTTTAAATTTTAAATTATTTTGTAATTAAAAAAGTTTGCTAATTATTATCAAATACGTAAGACAAAATATGAAGATTAAGATATTCAACTTATTGAATCATAACTTTAACCCACAGTCAAACAAGAATATTTTATGCCATCTTAATTTGGATTAGAAAACTTATTTTTACCCACAATCAAACATGAGGCCAAATTCGATAGTGGGTTGACCCATTTTATAGAGTCAGCTTTCTCCACTCTCTTCGTATTCTTTCGGTTTTTTTTTTAAAAGAAGAGGTTTTAGAAAACCCACTCAAGGATTATTATAAAAAGGCAACATATTAAATCTGCGAATATATCCTATAATTAATCGCATACACACATAAACCCTAAATTTCCATAAATTATTTAAGGAAAGAAAAGAGAGCAAAAGAGGGTTGCTAGGCATAAGTGCGGAATTAGATCCTATTTTATTTTATTATGCACTTCCGATGATTTTACTGACCCGCAAGAGACAATTAGAGAGAGAGGAAGGCCACCCATGACATGAGTTTCCATAGATGTGTGTCGCTCTTCCAATCTAGTGCTAATCTCTATCATGGATTTTATTTTAAATAAATTTGGATCTTAATTCAGCTCTAAATTTATTTATTTATTGATTTCCTTTTGAAATTGAAACCCTAGAACCTAACCAAGTTACCAACAATTAAACCATCCACTTCTTAGATATAGATAAATATCAGATGGTGAGTAGGAACTAGGAACCATCAAATGATATAATCATTTTGTACCAACTTCTAACTATAGCACTGAAAACGACGACTCATAGTGCTATAGCTTTCAAATTCCAAAAAACCTATAGCACAACACTATAGCTAGTCTGATTTTTATGACACAAAGGCAGAGATTTATTATCACAGGAATGTCCAAGAATATGATATAAACAATGTTCAAGTCACTAAACATCAACTCAAATATCAAATAAGCAGACTCATCTCCCTGAAGTGTAGATTATGTAAATTGCACTGTTTGAATTTACTTATTTCTAAAGCTTTTTGTTCATTTCAACAGCATTATAATCAATTTATCCCAAAACAGGGATAAAAGCTTAGGCAACGTTAGCTACATAAACATCTGAGAAATACAACACAACACCACCTCAGAGATATATTAGATAATAAGCACAACTACACCTAAATCCTACAACAGCTACAACACTACAAAAGAGTACAACCTAACAGTTTCCTGACACATAAATAACATAAAAACAGATTTAAACAAAAAAAAAAAAAAAAAACATCGTACTACCATACTGCCAAATGACTTTTTCCTACAGCCAATAGCTTTCTAACAATTATTTTATTTTTCATTTCCATGGGAAATTAGAAAAGCCGTGCTGGTTATTGTTACTAAACGGGCCGGCAGATTGGTTAGGCGGGCTAGTGGGCCCACCAGACGACTCGCTGAGGGTTCCTCTTGAAGGAGAACTGCTGCCTCCAGTCGCCATAACGGGCATGTGTCCCATTTTATTAGGAGCTGATAAAGGATCCGGGTGTATTACCGTCTTTTTCTCTTTCTTCCCATCTGCGATGAAGCTCCCAACCACAACCTGATACCAAATATATATAATTAAACTTTAGGCCCCAGAGTAAACTTAAAAAAAAAATTAACTTCATGCTACAGGTTCCCAATTTTAAGACTTCAAATCTCAGATTTTTATTTTTCTCCTTTTGATGTTCATAGTCTTAGAATGCAAATTAAAGAAAGAAGAGAATTGACTTCTTGGCCCATTTCCCATTGATTTTCTTCCATATATTATTTCAACAAATAAGGGACAAAAATCAGTGTCTTGCTAGTTTCAAAGATGGAGAAAAAAAGTAAGGGAAATATGAACATGAAGACAAAAAAAGAGAAACTAGAAATCAGTCAAATCTTGTAAAAGAATATCACAAATTCAGTCAATTTTGAGGACAGGAGAGTTTTCAAAAGTCAGATCCAATCAAAACATTTGACTAGTTTCCCTTTCATTCATACATGTTTAGCATATCCTTGGTTGACCGAGGAAGGGCAGCAAAATATTAACATTTTAGAAAATATACAAGTAGCACGTAGAAAAAGTAAACCAAAATTAAGTTTTTAGTGGCAATAAATTATCAGAAATATTCAAAAAAAGTTAGCACCCACATATAGAACGTAGAAAAAGAAAACCAAAATTCAACAAAGATTTGTCAACTTTAGACGACTAGAAGAAATGATATTTTCTTAAACAAATAATTTAAGCATATCCAAGGATGTATTTAACATAATAATCTTAAACATTTCTAAAGATGATAATTTACATATTTGGGAAAAAGTTCTTGTTGACCCCTTAAATGATCGAAATTTTGAGAAAATGGGAACAGAAAACCACATTAAATCATAGGGCTTCATGGGGGCATCACTTGTCAAGGATAATCTGGTCATTTTGAGATTGACAAGGGTTTGCATGGAAGTTATTCAAAGAAAATGGAAACAGACCTGAACAGGAGAAGCAGCAGTCAATAAACCTGCCACACCGCCACCTAAGACTCTGCCATCAGGACCCGCAAGAGAAACACTGAGGCCACCTGTCCGGCTACGCTGGCCCCCAGTTTCTGACAGGAGAAACGATCCTGACAGAGACAATATTTCAAATCGACCCTGCATTTATGTAATTTACATGTATTAGCTACAGACAGATCTCTTAAACACAACAGCTAAAATTGAAAATTGGTCTGGTTCTATGTAACAAATTACCACAAAATCGGTGCAAAAGGTTGGACAACCAAAGCCTCCTTTAACCACAATTTTGCAAATTCATTTTTGCACCACAAAACAAGCCAGAAAAAAATATATTGAAGTTCTGGATTCTTACTGGGTTTGCTTTAGATATTATGCAACACAAAACAAGCCAGAAAAAAATATATTGAAGTTCTGGATTCTTACTGGGTTTGCTTTTAGATAACATCGGATATAAGAGAATGCCAGGACACCAATATGGATTGAACCACCATTTTTGCTAAAAAAAAGGTTTAAATGATATTTTAAATATTATGCAGCAACCTCATAAGTTACAGATCCACCAGAAGTGGCGGCCTGACGAAGAGTGACATTAGAAATTGCACCATTCGCTGAGAGAATGCAAATAGCACGGGGTCCGTTTTGTGAAAATGCCATAATCTTTGCTGATACATCCTAAAATGAACAAATTCAATAAAGCTAATCACCACAACAAAAAACTTACCAGGATATGATTTCAGTAATCAATTATTAGTGGTTAAGACATGCACATTTGCAAGTGTGAAATAGTAGCACCAGTAAATTGAAAAACAAATGAAGAAATCAAATTTGAAAACTACCTCTCCAGCTTTTACAGTGATAACATGGGGTGTAAATCCTATCCCTGCTGACCCTGCATTGTACTTTCTCTGTCAGAATCTAAATTAGTAAACTTTAAAATGGAAAAAAAAATTAGCTTTCTTTTCTTAAACTAACATATTAGCTTTCTAATGCACTGTAATAAATTAACAAAATTCACCATAATTACCAAAGTAAAATGGCAATTTATAATTACCAGAATTCACAGTAATTACCCAAGTAAAATGGCAATTTATAACTACCGCAAACAGTATTAGAAAGTGCAAATTGTGCAGCAGAGCCACATTTTACTATCCAACCAAAACAACTTGTTGCCTTTGACGGAGTAAAAACACTCCCATATGTATCACCATTTTTGTGAGGGAATGATTCGTGGCAATGCCAAGCCTAATTTTCTAATTGTATTAATTAAAATAAAAATACTATAATAATAAAAAACATAAACTAAGTTGACACCCTCAGAGTACCTTTCCATACCTCACATTTATATCAAGTTCAGTTTGAATTTTTCTTTTGTGTAAAGAGAGGGAGAAATAGTATCATAAAACATAGATTACCTAGAGCCGCCATTTGCACCTTTTTACTCGAACCCGGCGGCCTTCCTCCCTTGGGCTTCTTCACCCCATCCCCTGAACCCGGTACACCACCTGGCGAGCTTGCAAAGCCCGGAGGAGTGAGCCCACCTCCTGCCGATGTGGCACCCCCTGGAACCAGGGCGAGCGCCATGCTCCCATCAGGCCCATACTTCCTCGGCCTCCCTCTCTTCTTCTTCACCGGCTCAGTGCCACTTCCGGTGTTAGCATTGAATACGGGACCATGCGCAGGGACTGCTTGTGAGGGGTCGGTGCTGGGTGGGGTGGTTGTACTGTGGGGCCCAGTGGCAGTCGGAGAAGGCTGGAATAACGGGGAAGATGTTGGGGGAGGAGCGGTGGTGGGTGCAGAGGTGGAGATGGGATGTGGTGGGGGCGGTGCAGCTGTTGGTGTAACGTGTTTGTAAATGGCGGTACCGTCCGGTGCATAGGCCAGGCGCATGGAAGGAATGGAGGGTTGCGTCTGAACAGGACTCTTTTGTTGGTGCATGCCTATGGTGAAAGATTCTGTGCCTGACATGGTTGCCGTGCTACGAAATCGTCACTCGCAGAGAGAGAGAGAGAGAGAAAAATCTAAGATTGTTGCACCATGAAGAAGAAGACGCACAAAAGATACCAACTTTCGAGTGTATTTTGCGTAATTTTTAGAATACGGTACAGACTACAGAGTAAAAAAGTGAGATCTTTTGGCTCCTTCTCTCTCCAAAACAGAGCACCAGGTTTAAGAGAAGAACTTGGGAGAAGAAGTAAGCTTGAGCTCCTGGAAATTTGAAACTATCAGTGTTGTTTTTCTTTGCTGAATTGCATAAAAGGGAGAGGAAATTGAAGCAAGAGATGCTTGATTTGAAAGAGGAATTTTCTCTAAAGTTGGTAGTAAGAAGTAAGAACCAGAGAAAAGGAAAAAGGAGAAAAGAAAATACCAAAAAGAAAAGAAGAAAAAATTAAAAACCTAACCTTAATAGTGAAAACAGAGACTAACAACACTCAAAATTGAGCAAAGATGGTGGAGAAATAGCAGATGCCCATCACAGCATTTTCTTAAAAATTCCACCTTTTTCTTCGAATTTCGCTTAATTTTTGGGAAATACCGGAATTTAGGCGAAAATAAAAAGAGGTGAGAAAAGGAGAAAATTGTGTAGAAAAGAAAAAGGGGGGTAGAAACTAGAAACTAGAAAAGAAAACCCTAATTGCGATAGAAGGCAGTAAGAAAGAAAGAAAGAAAGAAAGCAAAGGAAATAAATACGCAAAGAGACAAAATTGGTGAGAAAATCCAAGCACACTCTCACACTCCCTTTTAGTATAGATTTACAATTTTGGGCTTTAATTTTCTATTTTTTTTATTTTTCCCAATAAGAGGGTCTTTATGAAAAAATAAAAGATAAAGGGACAGGTAGAGCAGGCGCAAAATGCTTTCACACCCAATTTCGTTGAACACACACCCCATGGCCATGGCCATGTGTTTCTCCTCATTTTTTTTATTTTGTTTCTCTTCTCTTCGAAATATGTAGTTTTATTTTTCCAATTAAAAAAACAAATATGATACTGAATTTTATTATTTTGTATTATAGATGATATTATTACAAATTTGTTGTGTATTTATTTACCATTAAGGAGGTTATACATAATTTTATTGTTTCAAATACATGGTTCTTAAAAAAATTACCAATATTCAAATTAATTGTCCAAATTTAGAATTTGGAAAAAAAAAGCAATGAAAATTGTGAAATCATATTAAATTTTTCATGCCTAATTTATTATTTCAACATTTTAGAGATGTACAAAAAAAAACACCCGTGAGACATAAAATTTAATTTGGTTGAGTATTACAATTTGAGTGATTTTGAGTCTTACAACGTTCTATAAATATTTTTGTTAATCTTGTAAAATATCATAAGAAGAAGAAGAAGAAGAAAAGGTGGACTCCTCTCGTATTTTTTTCAATTCTGATTTCAATAAAAAAATTATTTGTGAAAGACAGACCCAAGAATGAAATGAACAATTTGCACAATAATTTGAAATAAATATCCTTTGTGAAAAAGCTGATTTACTGGTCTGAAACTTGAGGTAAAAAGTAAATGGCTGCAGTGAAAATTACATGAAGAATAAATAATACAACGCCATCTGCATCTGCATCTGGTAGAATGTAGAGCCATTAAATTTTCAAATTTAGGTTTTTGTTGCTTTCTTAAAGTAACATCCAATTCCAAGCCATGTGAAAATTAAAAAAAAATATAGAAAAAAGAGTCAACAAGTATCTTCGCCCGGTCAAAAGCCAATAAATTTGAAACCCTGCCAAGAAATTCAGATTTCAGACTTATATTAAATTAATAGGCTACATTCCTCTCCATTTGTTTCTAAAAAGAGACTCCAGTTCATCTTGACCAAGTCTGGTGGAGTGTTGACTGTCGACTGTCGACTGTCGACTAGATGCAATTCCAATTAGCACGTGACACATAAATATCTAATTCTAATCTAATTGTAGCCGCTAAATCTAATTTTCCTACTCTCACCAAATTAATTAGCTCATAAACAAATTATCTCAATCTTGCTATTTTAACCTACAAATTAGCTGATAAACAATTTTGTACCTGTGCAATTATGAATATTATTATTGTACCGTACAATGAACAATTAGTATTGTTACTAAATTTGCGTTATTCAAATATTAAAATTAATATACTGTGTATTTTTTTAACTATAAGAGCAATTTTACTATCTAAGAAACTGACAAATATTTACTTTTTTATTTTATAATTTAGATATTAAAAACATTTGTTTAAAACTAGAGAGTGAAACTTTTTAAAACAAATATAATATATTTTTTTAGAAACTTGATTTACAAACACAATAATAGGATTTTAAACAGTAATTGTTATGTAATTTCCACATAATTTTTTTTTCTTTGAACCGTTTTAATTATTGTGAGATAAGGAGTATGAAATTTGTTATTTTCAGGAGCAAAAGATTTTGAAGGAAAAAATAAATCTTTGCATTTAAATAAGTCAGTTTAATATACAATTTTTTCAAATATTAAAAGTTCCAAAAACAGTTGTCAAACACAGAGTAAGTAATTCAATCTGAAAAAGGTTGCTTAATTTGTATAGCTGTTTATGAGTTGTATCAAGCACTGTGCTTTTCGGAATTTAAATAAAGCATGTATTTAATTAAGGCAAGATTTAGAAATCATTTATTTGTCAAACAATTTGAAAATATTTATATTTTAATTTTAAAAGCTTTTAGCTAGAATGATCAAACAAAAATTTAATTCGACCAAAATTAGTATACACCATTTATAATTTGTTAACAGCATACATGCAGCACTTATATTAAATTTGAATAATTTTGACGAAGATCGTAAATCTCTTACGGTAAAACATCATAGAAAAATTGTTCAGTTTGTAACTAAGATTTTAAGTTAACAAAATAAAAACATTTTATTTTAACCAATTTAAAAATATAAAATAACGAATTAAAGCTATTAATTTAAAAAAAAAAAAAACTTGGTTCATGATGATCTCTTTTTCTAGTCAAATTTGGGATGGTTTGATTGATTTGATGGGATCTGGATTTTTTTTAAATAAAAAATGGAGAGAGCTCAGCCACTCATATACTGATTAACTGTTGCATGATTGGATCTTACAAGGAGTCTAGCTACTATAACACTAGTGTCATTTCAAACTAAAAAAAACCACATCTTAAACCATTGGATCTACTTTAATATTCGTGCAAGACACTAGTGTCATTCCAGTCCTATCTTGTGCACGAATATTAAAGTAGATCCAATGATTTAAGATGTGGTGTTATTTAGTTTGGAATGATACTAATGTTCTAGTAGCCGGACTCTCTTACAAGATCGGATTATATTTCTATTTTTATTATTTATTATTTTGAGTGATTATTATACTCTAATCCTGCACAACTTGCTAATATTCAATGGGCGATGATATAATGTATCATATTCATTTTACAAGCCTTATATAAATCCATGTAGGATTGAACAAATTGCCAGATAAATGCCAGAATAATAATGGGTCATGATATTAACACAATATTGTTTCAATAATATATAGATATTTTTATCTTTTCATTAATTATTTCCTTTATATGCTTCTCTCTCTCATAATTAATATGAGGTTTTCATTCCTTGAATCTTTAATTTATAAAAAAAAACAAGAGCACGTAATAAAAAATATACATCGATCATGCTAAATTTAATAATTGTCTGTACTAAATGTAAATTGATAAAATATCCGATAAAAATTTTCACCTTCATTTTGAAAAAAATAATCTCTTTCCAAGTTGATGATAGCTCATTGAATTTTTTTCTCCAGCTATATCAGCTTTTGAATTTATTAAAAAAAAAAACGATAAACACATAACTTTATTGTTGGAAACTTTAATTTGTGAACATATATGAGTTCAATAAAAACTACATAAAAATAGACAAAAAAAATCCCTTAAAAGCGTGCTCAGAAGTCAGAACAACCTGATATATTGTTGTATTTGACCCGCTACATGGAGAACTGTATAGAAGCATTAAAAAAAATAGACAAAAAGGATCATGCGTAGGCAGTAGGCTCCAGAAATTGCAAGCTGTAAAAATATGGATTCACTGCTTCTAAATATCCTCTCAAGTTTAGTCAATCTTAGTCTCTCCATTCAACCATTTACAGATGCAGCAGAAGCAATAAGCAATGGACATCTCCAGTCGCATGGAAAAATTAAGAAGAGTGCAATGTAAATTATAATTACATCACGAGTAATGTCTCCCAAACCCAAAGTGTCCATTTGTGATGTGACAAGAGCATCCGGATTTTATGTGCCCATTTATGATGTTGTATCAGTTCTCTTTCCATTATCCGTGATTAAGGGGTGGGGGGACTGTACAAAACAAAAATGTGTTACACAAAAGATTACATAGTAATTGTGATAGAGAGAGAATTGATGAATGATAAGAGAGGTTGCTTTGGAGGTACTCCTCAGTCAGACTTTTTGGGCGTGATACAAAACCAAATGGCAAATGCCAACAAATCAAATCTCATCTACTAATCCTTTTAAATAATATCTACTTCTAGTCTACTCCTCAGGAGTCCTATTAATCGCTTCATTTTGCATATCAGACCTCGTATGTTACGGTATTTGCAAATCCCGACAGCATTAATTTTTACTAATCAATTATTATTGTTTCTCTAATTTTGAACCTCTGATCTCTTTCACGGAAAATATTAAATATTGATTTTTTACCACTATATGAAATTGTTTATTCAGTGTGAAATTATTTATATAAATCACATTTATGAAAGAACAGAGAAGACCAACATAAACTAACTGATAAATTGACAAATTACACCTCACTACCCTCTGTATCATAACCAAAATGAAAAATAATACACAAATACATATATCTCATCCCAACATATGAAAATTAGGTAAAATTGATTGTAATGTAGGTGCATTGCATATTTGCATGCAACCAAAATATGTTAAAGATAAGGTGCTAAGTCGTCAACATTTTATGTGACATTTATGTCACTCAAATCTAGCTAATCTTTTTGAAATTAAAAAAAAAAAAAAATCTGTATACATCTTATGTCAGAAAAAGTTGAGAAAAGCATATTAGTAGTTGTTGCAAGTTGCAAAGATGAGAAATGTCGGCTATAATTGAGGGCAGTTTTATGATAATCCTAATTAATTAACTTATCGAGATTAGTACACAAATTTTATTTTTAAATAAGAGGACCACAGTTTTCCCAAGAAAAGCCCAATAAATCCTTTTGTTTTCAAAAGGAGAATCTTTTAATAATTACAAGTGTTGTAGCAGAAAAGGACGACTGAGCACAGAAAAGAGGAAACTTGAGATCCTTTGTGTTATTATCAGTACAGTCATTTGTATGGCAACTTCATAACAAATGAAACATTCAACACTGGTATATAAAAACAGCTAAGCTTATCAAATAATTAAACTAGTTTAATAAAGGTTTACATATAGTTCTATATAATGTACATCATGTGAAAAACATTTTTTCATGATGCACACTAGGAGGATGAAAGATGCATTTTTTTAGTAGGACAATAAAAATATATATACTCAATTGTCATCATTACATTACATTCCGTAAGCAATGCATCCATTACATGATTTACATCACATTTTATGAGAAAAAAATTTGTAATTAATTTTGAACATTAGATCAAATAAAAGTAAGCATTGATGCATTGATTTTAAGAGTTAAGACTGGTTCCTAATTTTTAGCAAGAAAATATTCACTAATAAGTATGAATAATAACAAAATTACGAAATATTCTCGTCATCTTTTTAGAAATTCTCGAAGCATAATATTAAAGGTGACACAATTCTAGAAATGAATATAAACCATGCAATAATACGCAGTGTAGTGCGCTAGAACAATTTTTTATATTTTTATTGACATAAAATATGATTTTTTTTATTGGAACGTGACACAATTCTCCGAAATTTTTTTAGTTAACACCAAAAAAAATCAAATTAAATGGTTTGGAGTTTTTTTCAATCCTACCACCCACGCCAACTGGGTTCGCGCACCAAATTGGCGGGTGCGCGCACTGGGTTGGCGCACCCAAGTGCGCGGACTGGGTTGGCGGGCTTGGTGCGCTGACTGGGTTGGCGGACTTGGTGCGCTGCCTATTAAATTACCACCAAATTTAACAGTGTTCATTTCAATAGACGGAAGGCAGCAGGCAGCCAAAGAGCAAAGAGCAAAGAATAAGTTTTTTTTCACTCTAGTCCTTTATCTTTTTATAATTATTTAATTATTTTTTTAATTGTTTGTAAATTTATTAAATGTTAGGTTTGTTCCGTAATTCAGCCAACTATGATTGGAATTGCTTGTTATTTTGGTGGTGAAGTATTACAAGGGCCCAATGGTGCTTATTACAGTACCTAACCCCAGAAAATGTTCAATATCAGCCCGGATTTAGATTTCAGAGGTATAACTAGGGAAGTGTACCAGGAACTTGGTATTGACCCGAATTATTACGAACTGGTAATTTATGTAAGGATCAATATTGGCCAAGGCAACCAAACATGGTTCCAACAGCTCCCTGTACTAGACGATAACAGTTGGGGGTTATATACCCAAATGACCTTGAATTTGACAACACCTTTCAAGTTCCTAGAGTTATATGTGGTTGCCAACTCCAGACAGAACACCAGACCATTGTTGCAGTTGCCCCAGGGTCGGGGCATTGATCATTCAGCTACTCGGGCCCTAACTTTAGCGGGTACTAGTCGGTCCCCATCCGTAGGGGCTGGTTCTAATCGGGGCCGATCTCGGGTTCCATCCTCTAGCTCTAGCCGTGCCCAATCTGACCAGAACCGATCTGAAACCCAAGAACCACGTTATTATATTGACAATACAGACGAGGACCCCGAAGAAAGGGAGGCAGAGGAAAATTAGATGCTAGTGACGACGGTGGGGGGACAGTAGATCATAGTGACGAGGAAGACACCCGTCCCGTGCTGGGTACGCGAAGGCGGCCGATATCGGGTCATGGAGAAAGACATCGGTTCCCAGCTTTTCATGACACTTTGGGGTTTCAAGAGATTGACATTTTTTTTATGGGTTCAGAGGTTCATTTTTGAACTTATATGAATTTTTTATTTTTTTTGGAAATTTAATAATTTAAAATTTTTGAATTTAAAATTAGGTTGGAGAAAGATCAGAAATTTCTGAGGGGATGACGTATAACGACAATGATCAAATGAAAGAAAAAATCCACCACTGGAACATAAAGAAAAATATCGAGATCAAACAGACACACAGCAACACAAGAAGGATGAGGTATAAGTGCACAAGCGATCGGTGCAAGTGGGGGTTGGTTGCGAGGGCCACTTTTGGTAATGCTTGGGCCATCACGAAGAATGAGATAAAGCACACATGCCACGCAGATGCATCAAGGTTAGATCATACGTAGTTGACGTCCTCTATAGTCCCCAACTGCATAAAAATGTCTTTGGAAAAAAATACTGATATTAGTATCATGCGCAGTTGATGTCCTCTATTGCTGAAAGGTACGAGGGCATCGTCCCAAAATACAATAAATTGTGGCGTGGTAGAGAGTTAGCGATTGCCTGGGCATTTGGTAGTTGGGAGGGGTCTTACGGGCTTATTGTCCCTTTGTTGGAGGCAACCAAAAGGGCAAATCCGGGAACTGTATATAAAGTTGTTTCAAAGCCTTTAGAAAAGGCAGGGTACTGGTATTTCATGAGATTGGCATGGGCATGGGGACCGTGTATACAAGCAGTAGGTCACCTCAGATCCGTCATCAGTATCGATGCTTGTTTCTTGTCAGGTAGATACAATGGTAAGTTGTTGATTGTCACCGGATATGATGCGGAGAACCAGTTAATCCCACTAGCATTTGGATTGGTAGAGAGCGAGGAATTTGAGAATTGGGGGTCGTTCATGAAGTGGGTGCGGGAGTTTGTAATTGGTCCGAATAGATTCATGTGTGTGGTCTCTGACCGGCACAAGGACATAAAAAAAGTGTTCATACAAGATGATCTGGGTTGGTTAGAGGAGAACGGGGAGTGTGCCCACCGGTACTGTTCTCAACACGTATTTGAGAATTTTGGAAAACACACTCAGGATAAAGTTGCTTCTAAATTTTTCAAGATCATGGTTAAAAAGAAGAAACAAAGAAGATTACAAGAAGGCCTTGATGCCATCGGAAGGCGAAATCCTGATTAGTTGACATACTTGGATACATGTGGCAAGTACAATGAAAATGACGAGGAAGAACCAGCTAAGCCATGGAAGGTTTATTAAGCTATGGACGACGGGAGTCGTTGGGCCATAATGACCAGTAATGGTTCCGAATCGCTGAACATTGTCTTCAAAACTTCTCGCAGGTTTGTTATTCACAATTTTCATAGTTTACAATTAATGAAATATTTTAGGTTATCTTTATTTTAATTGTAAATTATAATTCTCGTAGGTTACCGGTTGCTGCAATTATTGAGGAGACGTTTTACAAGTGTGTCACATGTTTCGTTGAAAGAAGAGAGAAGGCCGTGCAATGCCAAGAAGAAGGTCAATTTTTCTCCACTCGTACACACTTAAAGCTAAACATGCACATCCAGAAGACTAGCAAAATGAGCGCGGTTACATTCAACAGATATGGGAAATTTATGGTGACATCACATGGTGAGAAAATCCCATTTGACATAGAGAGAGGCAAATGGGTGTACACGTCCCAAGACTGTAGGTACAAGGTCATTGTGAAGAACGACTATCAGGTGGAATGCTCTTGCCAAAAGCCTCAGCTCACCGGAATACCGTGTGTTCATGTGATGTCAGTGTGTCGTCTAAGGTACGAATGTGTGTTAAAATTTCATAATAATCCTGGATGATGTAACTTACAAATGTGTGAAAAATGTAAGAACTACGATCCAAATGTCTTCGTAAATTTATACCTGGCATGCAGTGCACAAACCCCGATATAGACATGCCAATATCGCTGCACCCCAGTTCATCTGTTTTGGCTGGGCCAAGTCCCTCAGCCACTCAAGCAAACAACCAGGGACAGTGCTCCCCGATGAATCTGGGAATAGTCAGCAAGCAAACATCTCCATAATGTAAGCCCGGGTCCACCGATCTACCGTCTTGGCATCCGCATCTGCGCCTAGGACTCCACTGTAAATTCCATCTAATTTAGTCAAATTTGCGAAAAGTACCATCAATTAATTATTATTTTTAAATTAAAGTTACCTGAACCGCTCCCGCAAGTGTGGTAAACTGATGTCATTTTTGGAGTAGATGCACCCCTTCTTGGTCGTCCTCCGCTTCATCAACCCGGTGCCCAGCAGGTCGGTAACGAGATGCTTGAAGTCTCCATACTTCATACCCGTCACAGCCTCTCCAGTAATGAGCAGACCCCAGAGACAACTCACGTCCTAGAGAGACACCGTAATCTCTTTGACATGCAAGTGGAAGGTGTGGGTCTCCGGCCGCCACCTTCAACCAGCGCAGATATAAGAGCAACATCTGCATTTAAGTCACTGAGCTGTGACATATGGCACAAACCCAGCCTCTGTAACGCGGGTGTAAATCTCTCGTTGTAGAGGATATTCATCTGGTTATTCCTTGTCGACGTCAGGGTATGAGTCTGCATTTAATTTCAAAATAAACACAAATACAATTTTTTATTTTATTCAAATGAAAATGTATATTATTTGCAAGTGGTATAGAAATGTAAACTTACATATGAATTTCTTATCTTGTGGTCCTTGTACGGGAACCAGCAAACGAGACTAATACTCTCAGTCGTCAGATGCGGAAAGACGGTCCGAGCCAACTCCAAATCCAAATCCACATCATTATGAGGCAGACTGGTTTGCTTGGTCCCGCTTGATGACGCCATACTACAATTTGGTGCATTTCTAGTCAATTTTGGTCTTAAGTACCTCAAATAGGGTACTTTAATAATTTACTAATTTTTTGGCACCATCGGTAAAAAAAACGATTCAATTTTGGGTTAATCCAAACAACACAGGGTAAATTTGATGCATTTCTAGTCAAAGTTGGTCTAATTTGGTAATTTTCTAAAATAATTTGGCCTAAAATACAACATAATATAGCTAATTTAAATTATTGCCAATTTTGGACACCGTTCTAATTATCTAATACAATTCTACTCTATTTGGACCTATTTTGGACACCATTATAATTATTTAATATAATTCTACTCTATTTGGATCTATTTTGGACATTATTCCAATTATTTAATACAATTCTACTCTATTTGGACCTATTTTGGACACCTATACCCAACTACCTAATTTATAAACAACAACAAAAAGTAAATATAAAAAAATTTACCTTTTACTGTAGTTCTGGTGCACGAAGTCCCGTTTGAGCACCAAAAACTCAGCGGGAGGGTCTTATACTGACAAGAGGTGGGTGCGCCAACCCAGTGCGCGCACCTGCCAATTTGGTGCGCGAACCCAGTTGGCGTGGGTGGTATGATTGAAAAAAGGCCTCGGAGGTGGTATTCATTTAATTTGATTTTTTTGAGGTGTCAACTAAGAAAATTTCGGCACAATTCTATAAATACATTTTAACATTTTTTCCCAATTATCAGGGTGAAAATAAAAATGGAATTGCTCCTTGCAAGTTGCAAGTACACCAGATCTTGTAGTGAGTTGCTACACGGTTGGCTACACGAAATCTGCCAAAAATAATTGAAACTTCTTGTAAGTCACGGCAATCAATTATTGGGAGGAGAGACCGCTTAAAGTCTCTATTGAACTAATTGTAGCTTCTTTTTCTCTTTGAAAATATTGAGCTTGGGTTTCTGCCTTTTCTTTTGGGGAAATGCCTGTGACTGTGAGCCTGAGGTACTTGTATTTTCAATAAATTAGGTTGGTAATTAGTAGCTTTACAACTGTAAATATCTAAGGGTGCAGATCAATTTTATGTGTACCCCTACAAACTCCCAGAAAAATTAATGCTGTTTCATTTTTCAAATATCTTATTATGCAATCTTTGATAGGGAACATTATAGCAAAAACACTATGCAATCTATTTCATTTCTTTATGCACATGTAAAATATTACGCGTCTTTGACTTTATTTTGTTTGATATCAAGAACTTATAAAAAGTACTCTGATGTGACCAAATTTTTTTTTGCTACCATCTTAATATTTTTAAATTCTGACCTTATCAGCATTTTTTCAAAATTCAAAATCTACCATCCATGCAGATTAAATCTTTGTAGAACCCAGGGATGATAACTTTTGAATTTACAAAAAACGCTGATAAAGTTAGAATTTTAAAATATTAAGATGGTAACTAAAAGAATTTTGGCTAATGTGAATAATTTTTAGACATTAATTTTTTAACTGATTGATTCATATAAAATAAAAACCTGATATTTTTTTACTGTGCAAATAGAAAAATTAATATTGATCACACTTAATTGTTAAGTTTTGACCCATTAGATTTAAATTTTTGTTATTAGAAAAGTAAATGTCAAGAAATGATAAATATATAAACAAATATTTGAACCCTCCTGGTGTAACTATCTTGTATTTTTTACTCACTTAATAAGAGGGAGCCATTAGAAGGAACAATAATATGAGCAACTGTAATGATCATATAAACATGCTAGCATGGGATGAAAACATAATTTTCATAATTTGAGAATCCGTGCATAATTTCCATATATTTTGAAATTCATTGTGTACTAAAATATTTTTTTAATTTTGAAGGGGACCTTGTTTGTTTGTATTTGAAAATTTTACAAGGGCACGCTTGAAATTGCATTGTTCACCTAGTGGAGGCCAAGCTGTTTTCTGGTTGGTTAAGTGGAAGCATTCTCCTTTGCAAAATTTGTAGATGCTTTTGTAATTTTACTTGTATTATTCTTTTCTCTCTTATCTCAAAAGTTTGGGGAAGCATGGTATTTTTATTTTTCTAAAGCGTTAGGCGACCAAGCACTTGATATACCTTTTTTTATTTTGATTTTTTGTCTCCTCTCCAATTGTATATGAGTAATTAATTTTTTTTAAGTAGATTTGATCCGTTGGTTTCAAATCATGTGGTCATACTAAATATTTTAGTATACCAATGGAAAATGGAACTTTAGAAAAAATAAAATCAAGAAAGTAGAACACAAAAACATGAATGGCAATGTTGTAAGGCGGTGCCTAACAGCATATTACAAGGTTCATAGTATGAAGCATTGATCATTTCATCCCCACTTAACTTATACTTGTGGCTGTGTTATTTCGCCTCTATTGTAATATTTTTTTTCATACTTAATAGGAAACAAAATTAAAAAATAACCAACATTTTGGAAAATATGGCCCTTGGGGGGGGGGGGGGGGGGGGGGGGGGGGGGGGGGGGGGGTAAATAAGGAATGAAATTTATTGATAAACAATAATTGAGAATGGTTTAAATACCTTCTTTTTAATTTCTTCATCATTTCTTCGTTTTTGAATATTTAATTAAAAAACAATCTAACTTTTATTAAAAAAAAAAAATGGAACTCGCGCCGCTCTCTATACTTTTAAAATAATATATTATATTTTTAAAATTACATTTTATTTTTGACGATTGTGAAAATTTTAAGAATAATTGGTCAGTTGAACCCTTTGCATATACTGTGTTCGATTTCTTATTTAGACGTTATATTGAAAATAAGAAGCAATATTCAAAGAAAAATGTATCTCATACATATGGAAAATAAATTATTAACCTACATGTTACCTGCTATCTTTATATTATTTTATAGTTTTATCTTACGAATATACCGAACGATTGATTTGGGAATTTGTTTTTTTTTTTTCTGATTTTCCTTCTATGCGTTGAATATTTTTTATTACTTTCAAAACTGGAGGAAAACAAAGGAAAGTAAATGATAATTAAGTTAGTAAATAAAAAAATAAGAGAACCAACCTCATTATTACTTACTATAAAATGTCAAAATGTAAAATGAACTTGAGTATATCTAATAAAATTTTATTTGGGGGAAGCAACAATAAGAAATACTTGTAAAATTTAATGGGTGGGCCATGCCAAATTTATTATAAGAGTCTGTTTAGAAATAATAATAGTAATAGTAATAATAATAATATTAATATATATATAATGTAAGAAGTAATAAATAGAGTTTGAATCATAAAAAATGTCTTAAAAGATGGGCATATACTTTATTGAAAGATCCCATTCCCAATTTCCCATCCACAATTCCACACAAGGAAATTAGGAAAGGAAAGGAAAAGGTAAATTTAGAAGTACATCCCTATCACTATCAGTTATTCAACTTGGGAATTTTTTACGCTAAAGTAACCAATTACAGATTTACAACACAGGCTTCTGTTGATCATTTGCACACTTGTCCGATGCCCATTCGCTATCTATTTGTTATATGGTAAAATTGAATAAAGGTAGCTTTGGATGGATGTGCTATTGTGGTATTGTGGTGTCAACTGTCAACTATTCATTAACAAAAATATTTCATTTCATTAGTTTTGCTAGAGTAGCATATTTTGCCTTTTCAAATTTCCTTCCTTTCTAAATTCCAAAAACAGCAGCAACTGAAACCAGTATTAGAGGTGCAAACGGATTCAAACATGAATTAGATACTGGCAAAATAATATTCGTATATGTTTTATTTTCGGATACAATCGAATATTAAATGGAGTACGAGTCAGAAATTAGATGTGTACGTATACAAATTATATACTAAATGAATACGGATATAATTTGAGTCACTAATCTGAATATTATAACAAAATCAGTATACCTCTACCAGAAAAGTTCAATAGTAAGCCACACAGATATAACCAGATTTCAGTACCAGTATTATTAATTCGTTCATAATTTTTTATAATGCATTGTGTATAGTTAACAATTAACCAACAACATTTGCTAATTAGGCCGAAAAGCTGAGTAATTGAACCAACCAATGTATAAAACCTTATTAGGCCCATTTCAGAACCAGCCCAACAAGTGAACGGGTCGGGTTGGGCGTCATTTATGGGCCCACAGTCTGGTTGAGTTCAATGGTCCAGTTACAACTTTAGAGAGAAGAATACAGGAATACACATGCACACTTTAAATTGGTAATTTATGTAACACAATACACAACTGTCTAATTTTCATTAATTATATGAAACCTTGAATGGCAGATTGGAAGCACATGCATCATACCATATTGACTATCAGGTAGCCTTTCTTTAGCCCTTAATTTATGTACTATAACTAACTACATATCCATGCACATTTTTATCTCTCTCCTCTCCTCTTCTGTCTCCATCTTTCTCTGTCTAAAATGAGGTCGATGCCAACCTCGCCATGCTCATCGCCCCCGACCCCACTGTCTCCGCTTCCTGTCAGCGTGGGGCCTGGTAACACTAGATACCCATTCTCTTCGTCCCCGTCCCCGTCGCCGCCTTTCTCATCTCCTGAAACATCGCCTCTTTTGCGTGTTCGAAATACCGGAGAGCACAACGTGCCGTCTCCTTTCTCACTGGACATGATTGTGCAAGAGTCATGCCCAAAAGGGAGATGGTTCCAGATCAGAGTCTGGTATTATCTGCCTTATTTTTTATTTTATTTTAAGAATACAGTTTTGTATACAATGCAATTTAATATATATGTACACTACAAGAACAATCTTGAATAGATGAATACTTGCTCCAAAATTAAATGTATACTATAAGAATGAAAATAACCTATTTCAAGCAATGACATATATAGTTTAAGCCATCTTGATAAAAAATTCTGAGTAATGTGATATACATAACATGCATGGTTCAATTTTTAGTATTAATTGTGCATGTAACGTCATCAAATAACAGTTGGAAGCAGTCTTTTATCCAAGACACAATTGAAATTGTTGCTTAGCATGACATGATGTTTATTGTTACAAAATTACAGTTGTTGCATGCTTATCACGGTTCAGTTTTTAAACTCTGATTGCTTTGGTGAACTTGTAGGTTTGAATGGTTGGTGATTAGATGTTGCTGCTGCTGCTGTCCTTCACTTCTTGCCTTGTAGAACTTTATCATTTTTTTTTTTTTTTGTCACCACTTTAAGCTTTGTAGTTTGTCAACTACATCCATGAAAGCTTAGCTAGATGAAAATTTTCATGAGATGAGAAGACACATCTAGTGTTCTTGAAAACCTAATTAGTTAGCAGCAATTTAAATTGTTTTATTAAGCATTTAACAGTTCATTACGTTAACGTTGCATGACATATTCTACATATATATATGTTTCCTAGAATGGTTTGGAAAATGTACGAAGGATTTATTTTTATTCTTTTCTTAAATGAGTGATTGGAAACAAAATGTGCACAAACCATGCAATTTTCCTAATTATAGAATGTAATTTTTTTCAAGTAATATATATTGCATAGGTGTTTCAATACAACTCATTTATCTGAATAAGAACTTTTTTCGTTAGTTTATTGGATAATAATAATACGGATAAGAATTTTTGTTACCTACAGGGAGAAAATATGTGTAAGAGCTATTTAGTAAAATACCTTACAAAAATTAAATTAAAGCATATATTGAAGCAATGAGGATGAAAATAAATCAAAGAATTAAGGTCCCATGCACTCTATTTAATTTAAATGGTCCAACCTTTTGAATCACTTATTGCAAATTATACAAAAAGGAAATTTAACAACCAACTCATGCTTCATTCTAGCTAGCTAGGGGTATATATTCATTGTAGACAATTGAGGAAAATGAAATTCATCTACAAGCACATGTGCTGCGCGCATTTTAGAGGTATTATCATCATTTTGTGCTTTTCTGATCCTGCAATCCTCAATTCTACTACTTCCCATTACTAATTTGGAACAAATATATTGAAAAACGTGTAGCACAAAGTCACAATAGCAATCAGCTAGATTTAACAACTGCTGCCTGCTGAGATGGATTACTTCCTTGGGTGACTTCATCTGCAAACAATTACATTAAATCTTGCAAAATAATAGAAACTGGGAGAAAGAAAAAACCAGTAAACTTCTGTACTGTGTACCAGTCTTTGTTTTACATCTGTGCTGCCCCTATACCAGTTTTTAATGCAACTGGATTTCATTTCTCACTACTAATACTAAACCCTAAACCCTAAACTTCCCCTACAAAATGTAAAACCAAATTTTAATTTTTTGTCCCTCTGAACCTCTGGTGCTTCTAAAAAAGTACTATACCTCCAAAGAAGAAAAAAAGAAACTGAAAAGCAAAATATTACCAGCAACAACTAACAAGTAATTAAAATTTAACAATACAATTAATAGGACCAAAATCCTCCAACAGCGAAATAAGTAAATAATAGCACAAAACAGTATCATAACCAACAGACTCCAGTACACAACAATCAACTTAAAAAACACACCATAATAAACCCTAATTAAGAACACTGCCCACTAGGACCAGTCTCACTCGTCACGCTTTTCCTCAGATCCAGCCTTCTCTTCTCTCTCCCTGCTGTTCCACTCATCACCACGCTTTTCCTCAGATCCTGCCTTATCTTCTCTCTCCTCCCTATTCCACCTCTCACCATGCTTTTCCTCAGCTCCTCCCGACTTCTCTTCTCTCTCCCTATTCCACATCTCAATCTTTGCTCTCCTCTCCTCACTACTCTCCCTCACAGAGTTCCTCTCTCTCCTATCCCCACCCCCCCTCTCTCTGCCTCTGTCTCTATCTCCTCTATCCCCCCTCTCCCTCTCTCTGTACCTGTTCCTGTCCCTCTCCCTATTATCCCTCTCTTGCCCCTCTTTCCTCCGATAAGGACCCGGGCTCCTGCTCCTCCCTCTACTCCTGCCCCCTCTATGCAACCTCCTCCTCATCTCTTTCCCTATCTGCTTTACATGCATGAAATTACAGTACCCGCCCCTGTTACAACAGTTCTCCTCAAACTGCCGACAAGTCGCCTCACGGAAATCAGTAACCGGTGAAAAATCAACAATCATCTGCCGGCCTGAGTAAAACCTCCCTTGTAGGGCCCGCAATGCAGCTGCTGCCTGGTCCTCTTCTCTGAATTGCACATACACGTTTCCAATCATATGGTCTGCGAGGTTATCGCACACATTCAAACTCTCGATCTCTCCAAATTTGGAGAGTTCTTCATAGATGTCTTCATAGAAATCTTCGAAGTGCTCCTGCATCTTATTGGGGTCGATCGGGTTGCCCTGGGCATCAATGCCAGGGGTGATCATGTCAGGGCGAAGGTACATGTTGGAGAGGACTAGCGTGGGCGAGATGGTGGGGCGGTTATGGAGCCGTGAGCATCGGTCTCCGTGACGGCATGCACCGATCTTGAAGTAAAAGGGGCAGTTGACCCTGTCTTTCTCTGTACCGAAAATCGAAGCCAAGTGCTCCGCCATGGTTTGCTAGACCTGAAAAGGAAACCAAATGTACAATTGAAGAAGTGATGTCGATGTTTCTATGTTTGTAACAACATTGTAACACTTTGAAAATTGAGATTTGTGAATGGTAATGGGAGTTCAATTCTAGCACGAAGAAGCTCCTTGCAAATATAAAAAAGCAAGATTACCATTCACAGAACTCAAAACACATCATTTATAAGGATAATACACTTTAATGATTGCCATAGAATATTATATTCAACAATCAGAAAGACAAGCAGCAAAGTGCATTCATCCCAATCATCAGAATACAACAAATTCTTATACAAAGGTAATGCAAACCAGATATACGGAAAATTAGCTTCTTGGAATACAGAAATAAATTGAAACCTAGGTATTTACCCATTGAAAGAGGATTAATGGTGCAATTGAATCGATCAAATTCTAATCTTGAGTTCCTTTTTAAAACCTAATCTGCACATAGTCTAAAACCATTAAAACCAGCTCAAGAAAAAAAAAATGAATCCAGATATAAAGAATAAGGATTGATTACAAAAGCGCCACTCAGAATTTTGTTTCCGAATTCAAAATTTGCATATGAATTATAATTTCAGTCTATCAAACCAAAATTGGTTTTTTCTGATGTCAAACTTATATTTCCTTCTTCCCAAATACCATAAAAAATGAATGCAATTAGGTTTTATTGGCCAACAGCTCTGATGTATCAACAAAATTAATTGGTCGGTTAGCCATAAACAGTTGCAAATATTAGTCAAGTTCTCAAAAACTCTGAAAACACGAGCGGCTCTTTTGTAAAATACCCTCAAGTTCAGTTTTTTTTCTAGGGTTTCTCCAGCTGCATCTGAGTGATATCTTAGATTGAGTGTTTCTTTTAACCTAATCTGCACACCTTTTAAAAACCGTTAAAACCTGATCCAAAACTAAAATAAAAGAACAAAAAAAAAATTCTTCCAAGGTTTAAGCACATCCTGCACTGATAAATGTATACCCTGCTAAATAAAATCAACCACACTTGAGAGATCGTTTTATAGGATCCATGGATTGGGGTTTTGTGCAGATCTTGCGATCAATCCCTATCTACGACACGGAATTAAAATAGATGGATTTAGATCAAACTATAAAATAACCAAAATTATTATAGCAAATCGATGTATCCAAAAATAAGGGTTTGAGGAGACCAAACCTTTCGCACTCCATCGACTTGGAGTTTTGGCGAGTTATATTAGGATTTGGAAATCTCTCAGAAATAAGTTGCCAATCAATTACACAAATAACCGTTTACACTCGGTATATTTGCCCCAACTTGCTTCCAAAAATCAGAAAACACGCAATTGAAAAATAGAGAAACACGAAAATAAAAGGATGGAGAAACTTACCGCAAAGAAAAAAGAGCTGAAATGAGAAGCGGAGCGGTTATGACTTATGAGGGATTCGGAGAAAGGTTGAGCGAGATGCGATGAAGGGAACGACGGAGGCATGTAGCGAGAGAAACTGCGAGGCTGAGAGCGCGAGAGAGATCAAACACTTTAGATATTAACCTAACCTAGATCAAACGGTTGAGATTAAACCTGACTCAAACTCTCTCGTTGTCCGGATCCTCTCAAGTAACTCAAATTTTTATTTTAGATGGGAACCGTCTGATCCAATGCACGCATCCTTTAATATTCCTGCTCAATTGAATCCGACGGTCCGGATCTAGACTCAAAATTTGAGTCAACTCCGGCCTCCGGGATACGAATTCGGGGTGCTGATGCGTTCTATTTTTATTGAAGCAAAATTAAATTTTTTAAGCCTAGCATGAGTCATGAGAATGAACTTGAAAATAGCAATCCAAATTCCAAGACCACCGAAAGAAAAAAATTCAATTATTGGACTGGTGCCTAAGAATTAATATGAGTTTTGCTTATATCAGCACTCATATAAAATAAAACTAATTAAGAGCTGCAACGTAATTACCACATGGATATCGGGCTTACAATGGATCGGGTCCAAGCCCAAGATTGAATTTGGTCAAGATACCGATTTAAGCAGAGCCCGGCCCATTATCTCAATAGTAAATCCCTCGAAAGTTGAAATTTAATTAGTGGGTGGAACTGGAACTGGAACTGGAACGTGCGTTCCTCATCTATATACATCCTGGAGCTAGCTATCAATTAATTTGTTTTACAAAAATACACCAACAAAAAATATAAATAAAATTAGAGTTATCGAAAGGAACAAGGAAGAGGCTTGTGCTTGAAAGAAACACCTAGCTACCTCGTTGTTGTAAGAAATTGTCAAAGATCTAATTGAGAAGCATCTTTCTTTAAGTAATTTCATCATTGAAATCTCTTGGTAGCGAGATTCCAACAATTAATGAAGAAGATATCTGCATGGGTTTGAAGCTGCTAACATTTTCCATGTGTTAATTTGTTAGATCACAGCAATGTTCTTTTTTGGGGTATGTTAATTCTCCTCTTTTGTTTCCTTTTCCAGATTTCTATTTTGGATTTAATTTCTCTTTAAAACCTCAAGTTATTTCTCAGTCTTGCTCCTTCTACCTTGTCATATATATGTTGAAAACACATATATATTATGTTAAAAAAACTTACACTTGAAATCTGCAATTTAATATGAGAATATATAATTAGTAAAATAAAATTATTGAATGAAATATGAGAATATATAATTAGTAAAATAAAATTATTGAATGAACTATCCCGAGTTGCATGAATGGACCCAAGGTGACTCTCCATCCTTATACATAGAAATTGTCGGGTGAGATGGTCCTAAGTTACGTCGGGATTTTTCTTCATTCAGGTTAGCAGGTGTGTCCGTGGTAGAGGTTGATATAGCCTCTTACGATCACCGATAGAAAACATATATTTCTTGAACATTTTCTAACATAGTATGCGCGTACATTTACAATTAATTTAGCAAGTACACCTTTTTTCTCAAGAAGTAACTAATAATTAGAATTTTTTTGCATGAATATATAGGGAAAAGAAATTATACACATACGGGTCGGTCCTTATGGAGGCACTGGTGGTACGGACTGGGACGATGGTTGTCATCGAAGAATAGAGAGGATCTTTGTTAGTTACTCGAGCAGATATATCGGTTCAATCCAAACCGTTTATAAAGATATCAGTAACAACATTGTTATAGCACCGCGGCATGGACCGTATTCCTATACTTTTGAAGTGGTAACTATGAACTCTATTTTATATATTTTTGGCTAATATCTGTTGTTCATTTTTCTTTTTATTCTTGTGCAATTAAATTCAATTTTTTTTTTGAGGAAATAATTCTTTTTTTTTTTGGGTATTGTACATAAAAGATCTGACACTGTCTCACAACTGACAACTTCCTGGTAGATGTTGCAATTTGTAGCCCTTGAGGCAAATTGCTCTATTAACCGAGTTAAAAAAAACAATGAAATTAAACAGTTATTTTTTTGATGTGGCAAAGCCTTCAATCTTATCATAATTGGTAAAATCGACATATATGCACCAAATTCTAAGGTCTGATATGTCTAGCTTGCCAGTAAAACCCAATATAATTTTTAACATCTTTTTGTACAGTATGACGAATTACAACCCCAATTGACACTTAAAACATATGATCTGTCGATTCAACTAACAAAAAATGTTATTTAAAATCAATCGATGCTATATATATTCTTCTGGTGTTGTTCAACGTGTCAGAACCATGCCAGTAGTGTCTATAACATATCATTGAATTTTTTAAGCAGGTTCATCCTCCACCTGAAACTCCGATTACTCGAGTAGATGGATACTTTGACAGAACTGGCATTACGTATCTGGAGTTCAGCACAAACAACGGCAAAATATGTTCTTTCGGCACAAAAACGGGTTCTCCATTCACCTACAAGGATCCGAGAGGGTTTTCCGGTTTCCATGGACGCTCCAACGGCATTTGTCTCAATGCTCTAGGGGTACATGTCACCAGCTCAGCCACAAAATATTTGAATCCATCGACTTCAAATGGTAAAAAGGAAGGTCTGTAAATTCTGGCTGACTTTTGAAACCGATGAAATCAATAATAGTTCCATGAGCAAAACTCCAATTTTTAGGGGTTTATATGCAAATCTCCTTTTTGTATTCTTTTCTCCTTTTCATTATTCTATATTTTATCAAAATTATTTACAACTCGAATATAAATTACATATTGTTTTTCTTAAGTTTGTAGTTAATTGTATAGCTTAGCATGTAATTGTGAACTTGTGATAATTTGATTATTTCAACATCTTGGTTTGTAAAAGCAAACTCATATGCTTCTCTAAGAGACAGCTTGGTACCTTGGTCTCATTTGTCCATCTTTAAAGGAACAAATGGGAGCTCCATCCCATGAATCATACCAACATGAAATTTTCGTCCTTGTCCCAACTGATCATTGTGTTGACTAGTGGAACAAATGCTTAATTTTGAATAGGTGTTGCCAAAAAAATGAGCCTCCAACCTTCCAGATTACCGGTCCTATAGACCAAATATTAAGTCTTCTAATTTTATGAATTATGGTGTCCCACAGACCATGCGGCTCTTGATATGCTTTCCACCACCATCTCAACAAAAGAGAAATATTTCTAATCTCCAACTTAGGGACACCCAAGCCGCCATATGTTTTTGGAACACACACCATATACCAATTTAATAATGACACTCCCTTCTCATTTCCATTATTTCTCACCCACAAAAAATTTCGGCACAACAACTCTATTTTTTTAACAACCCATTTAGGTAACAAATAACAAGTCATGAGGTAAATCGTCATAAAAGTTAAAACCGAATTTATAAGTTGCAACCGCCCCCCTCTCGACAACAACTTCCCATGTCACCCTTGCAATCCTTTTTATATTTTTTTCAATAACGGAATAAAGTCATGTCTACTCGGCATTTTGAAAGATAAAGGCATACCTAAATATGAAGTTGGCATTTCCGTCTAAGTACAGCCTAGCACAAGAGATACCATCCGAATCTGAACCTCATTCAAGTTCATTGGAATGAAAACACTCTTTTCAAAATTAATGTGCAAACTTGAGATCATTGTGAAGATCCGCAGTGCCAATTTCAAAGTGATTAAATAACTTAGATCTGCCTTTGCCACGAGTAAGAGGACTCCTTAATATAGCTGTGGTCTTCTAACGGGTCCTATTCATCGGGGTCATTTTATAATAAAATTATGTCGGATGGTAGAATCCGATGGAATAACATGGAGATCTGGAATGGCTATGCACCGGCAAAGGTTAAAAATTTCTCTTTCTAGTCTTAAAAAATAGAATTTTGACCCATGATTTGATGATGAGAAGAGGTATGGTGTTTGATTTGAGATGCCCCTTATGTAATAAGTGTTTAGTAGAAACTACTTTGCATTTGATGTTTTATTGTACATATTCAACACAAGTTTGGGATCAGGTGCAAACTAGAATTGGAGAATCTGTTTTGGTGAGGGGTGATTATGTTGTGCAAACGTGGCTTCTATCCTCACGTACAGGTACGGGAGGGGCAAGAGGAAAGCGGGTATGGGCAACAAAATTCATAGTGGAGTTGTGGCATGTGTGGAAACTGTGAAATTAGACAATTTTTAGAGGTTCGATAATGCTTCTGGCACTACTCGCATCTAAGATTATCGAGGAAATGATGCTATGGTTTCAGTTTTGTAGGGGAACTAGTGCAACAGATCATAGATTTATGTTGGGTACGGAAAAGACGAGAAAGTAGCATATATTTGTGTATATTTGAGTAAGATTGTGATGTAAATACATTTATATAATTCATACTTGGTAGTCTCTACTAAGTATTTCACAAAAAAGAAAATTTGATCCTTATGCTTCAATTTTTTTCATTCTCTTCAAGAAATGAAATTAGGGAGTGATTAGTATTCTAGAAATTTGGCCACGACAGAGAAAACAAAAAGAGTCATTTAAATTAAAAGAAAAGAACAGCAATTGTAAAATACGGTAGGGAAGGCATATATTACATAATTGGTCATAAAATTTTGCCTCTGACTGTAATCGTATGAGGTTTTGATTTTAACAAAATTTTGAGAAATTATGCAAATTATAAAAAGAAATTGGATAATTTGGTAAAATAAGCAAGAAACGATGAAATTGTATAGAAATTGTGTTTTTGAGAGTATAAATCATATCCTGCTCTCTCCTAATCATAGGTACATATAGATAAGAAGCTTTATGAGGTTATAATTAGATAAGGAAAAAATTCTAATTTGCTTTTATTCTTCATGCTTATTTAGAGTATACATCATATTCTGTTCTTCCTCCATTTCTTCGGTGTTTCCGACTCTTGTATCGTCTCTATTTTTTCTCCAATGGTGAGGATACATCTCTTGTTACAGTTGTCCCCACTCCCCACCAGTCTTTCCTTTCTCATCTGCAGACCGCGGATACGCCTCTGACTATTTGGGCCCCACCTCTCAATGATTGCCTTAGAGCATGTACATCCCAACAACTCAAATGAGTTTTCAAATAACTGTTAACTATTTTTTAAAAATTAAGGTCTCTAAAGTTTCTAATTTTCACATCTCTGAAATTAATTTTAGAGTTTCTATTAAGCCACATCAGCAACAAATTAATAAAGAGAAATATTTTGAGTCAATAATTTGATTAGCATGGAGTTTATAAACAGTTTTTTAATAATAAACTTTAATGCATAGTTTTTAAATAAGAAATTCTCACACATCCCTGAAACTGAATTAAAAACTGCCACATCAGATTAGAAACTCTAATAGTATCAGGGATGTAGATGCTCTTATCTCCTCATTAACTCTGACAATGTTGGACCCATCTGTCTGTAATACAATTTCATTGTCCCCAGAATTCAGCCCACAAGGTTGAGCCCCACTAACTTGTACGTACCTCTCTTTCTTCTAATCCGTATCCTCAGCTACTCTACAGATTTGTCAGGAAAAAGCGGCGCTGCTTAGGGTAAGGCGATTTCTAAATCGCTCATGGCAATTCAGCCTCCCCCACCTCTCCACCTCTTCCACTCCGCTTCACTATTTCAATCAGTTTGAGCAGGTGTTTCCGTCTAGTGGATCTGACAACAGCTCTTGGTGCTTCCACCTAATGAATTTGTTTGGCACCGTCTCGTCTCTCTTGCCATTCTGAGGGGTTTTATTCTTCAAGACAAACGGTCTGCTTTTTCTTTTCCTCTTCTCCTATGCCATTCTTCCTCTCTTTGGCAATAAAATAGTAGATGGAACGAGTTGTAAATATAGTTACTTATATTATATGTATACTGATATTGTTTTGTGTTGGTTGTTTGTTTGTATCCTACTTCTTCTTCTCTCCTCCTGCTCTAATAAACTTTTCTGACTCCAACCCAGGCGACTTTTCCTCAGAGAGGTGACTGTCCTGGTCCGGTTTGATTCAGTGTCTTCTCGGTTGCACACTCCTCTGAGCGGTGACTGTCTTGATTTGGTTGATTCAGTGCCTTCTCGACCGTACACAAGGAATGGTTCGATACGGTGTAGTATGCCAGAAAGAACAAGACAAATATGCGCACAGTGGAAGCAATCACTAGTCTCATATCATTACAATCAAGCAATAATGATCAAATTTGTGTCCACAGGATACACATACCCTATGTGTGTGTTTATTTGTTTACAGCTGAATGCTTTCAAAGACAGATGCTAAATAGAAGTGTAAGTGCGGCCATGGTACAATTTAAAATTTTCAAAAACAGTGATTTTTTTTTTTGAAGCTGTGCTATAAATAAAAATTTCGGACCTACCTCGGATGATGATGATCCCCACTATTTTCTAACTATTGCGACGGCACATGCATGCTGTATTCTTTAACAACTGCGACAGCCACATATATGCCGGCATTTTTATTAATACCCTAAAAAAAACAAATTATCAAATCTGCCCTCACTCCAAAATTATTTTTAAAACTGCCCTAACCACCCAGCCACTGGGCGGTCCAGATCCAAAGCAGACCGTCCAGTGGCTGGGCGGTCCACTACCCATAGCTGACTGCCCAGTGGCTGGGCGGTATAATTTTTTTTTTTAGAGACAATATGAATATCAAGATGCTGAATTTTAATGTAAAAATTTCGGATTTTTTTTTTAAATATTAGTTAGATTACTTCTTTTAAGCATATTTATACTAAAATACGCTAAATTACTTTGAATTATGTTAAATTATGTTGAGTTACACTAAATTACTTTAATTACGCTAAATTACGGTAAATTACATTAAATTACGCTAAAATACGGTAAATTATGCTAAATTACATATGAATAGGGACGATATCTTCACTGAAAAGGCGAAATACGACGACGAAACTTCAAACGGTCATAAAACGGCGCTCGAGTGTCCGATTTCAGCAAATGACCACTTTTCGGAAAGCTTGCGAAAATACGCATGCGTCCGTGCCTGTGATGCTAGATTCCAAAATTTAGAATTGCCAAAAAACAAAGGGAAGACCCTCAAAACTTGAGTTGAAGTTTCCGATTAAGATTTTCATTTCTATTATTCAATCTAAGTAGCTCAGTAAATTAGTTACATAATGAACTTGTAGAATACCAATTTTTACTATTTTTGGAATTTTTTTACTATTTTTTATGATTCATGAAAGATGGCACAAAATCGGTCTACTTTAGCGTAATTTTGCGTAGTTTAGCGTAATTTACCGTATTTTAGCATAATTAGCGAAGTTATTGTTATTTAGCGTAATTTAAAGTAATTTAGTGTAATTCAACGTAATTTAACATAATTCCAAGTAATTTAGCGTATTTTAGTATAAATATGCTTAAAAGAAGTAATCTAACTAATATTTAAAACAAAATTCGAATTTTTAGCATTAGAATTCAGCATCTTGATATTCATATTGTCTCTAAAAAAAAAAAAAAAAGTGGACCGCCCAGCCACTGGGGGGTCAGCTATAGGTAGTGGACCGCCCAGCCACTGGGCGGTCTGCTATGGATCTGGATCGCCCAGTGGCTGGGTAGTTAGGGCAGTTTTAAAAATAATTTTGGGGTGAGGACATATTTGATAATTTTTTTTTAGGGTATTAATAAAAATGCCGACATATATGCTGCATCAAATATATATTCATATAGATATATTGTAGATTTCCAGGAAAATAAGTCAATTACATAAAATTAATATAGTAAATCAATCATTGAGTGCCAGCCTATTTAATGAAATATAGTTAGCGCCGCCCTTACTGTTGATTTTATATACATCTTAATTGGGTCATAATTATGATAAAAATAATTCTCCATTTTTTGAACTCCTGTTTTTGCTTCCTAAATATCTTTATCAAAAACTTTTGAGCATTTTTTTTATTTACTAATAATTTTAAACGTATATATTAACACAACAGCTTGACCTTTTTTTTTCTCTCAAAAATAAAAATTATAGTTGCTGTAGATGTATGAAGTCCTTCAAAATGTGTGGATTTCCCCAGATTTATTTCAGAATAAACTCCACAAAGATTTTTTTTTATTTATTTATTCAAGATTTGTCCTGAGAAGTTTCTGGCGTTTTCTGTGACAATTTCTTGTTCGTAGGTAAATCTCTTTTTTGTTCAGCAATTTTCAGATATTAAAAATTAATAATTTCAAAGAGTTTCCAAAGAGTTTCCCTCGTTAAAAACTTTTTTAATGATTCCAAAAGCAAAATAAAATTTCAAATGAAAAGTAAGGCTTTATATATATGAATGATATTATCAATAAATTTTAAAAAATATGATATATTAAGTATTTACTATGCAAACAGTGTTTCAAGTGATAATTACTAGGGTTTTTATATATAGAACAATGATCAATTAAATATCTATTATGGTCCCATTTTTATCTAATAAGTATAATCAGTAATCACAATACGGAAACTAGGAGATGAATGCAGATATCTATTTTTTAGGGGTTTATATGCAAAGCCCCCTTTTCGTATTCTTTTCTCCTTTCCATTATTCTATATTTTTCAAAATTATTTACACCTCAATAAAAGTAAATATGGTTGCTGAGAGCGAGAGCGTACATATATATGCATATTATTCGGAAACAAATATCTCTGTGCACTTTAGGGCTGCAAACGAACCGAACCGAATCGAACTTACCTCCAGTTTGAGTTTGGTTTGAATTAATTTCGAACTAGGTTTGGTTTGAATTAATTTCGAACGAACTCAATTTCAAATCGAACTCAATTTCGAATCGAATTTTTTACGAACTCAATTTCGAACTTCTTCGAACTTTGTTACGATTTACGAATATCCAAAATTTTCCAAATAGCCAACAAAGTTTTCAAATATCCAAAGTATCAAAGTACAATTTAAATATCAATATTAGTAGAAAACAATCAACAAAGTCTTAGAATTATTACAAACCCAAATATTATCCTAAATAAAAAATTAAAGTTCATTACAACTAGGCACTAGCTACTGAAAAATCCTTCTAAAAAACTCTCACAGGTATCCAAAGCTTCAGCCATATATTTCGTTTCATTAAACTAACTACTGAACATCTACAAATTACTTTATAGATGCAGTAGCAAGGTTTTCAACATCCCACAGTATTTTTGCATCATTAGCCTGGATTACTCGAAAACTCAGAATCCTACCATGAAAAGCAAAATTTCTAGTATCAACATGAACCATATATCATTATCAGTCCATACCTACCTGACAATTCAAAAGAGAAATGGCCGGTACCAAGGGTCGCCTCGCCTCACGGCCGGTCCCAGTAATCAGCCAACAAAGCAGAGACAGCACCAGCCAGCACAGAAATCACAAGCACAACAGAGGGAAAGTCATAGCCAACAGCGGATGCTCTTTCACTTGGTCCGACCTTATTTCTAAGGTCTCGCAACCTCTAGTTTGGTATTGCAATTCGCAGCCAAGAGAGGGAAACTCTAGGGTTTGGTACTTTGGTATCCCAAGTTCGAAACCAACAGAGGGAAAGTCAGCTAAGGACTTGGCTACATCGATTATGGCTGGTTTTGTTTAATTTTTTTATTTGAGCTTTGTTGTTGAATTTTTCTATTTGGGCTTGTAGTTGGACTGGGCTTTTTTGTTTCAAGAAATAATTTTCAAAAGTCAGAATTGAGGACAGCCTTATATTTTCATCAGCGAACATAAGTTATCAGCGGAAATTAACGGTTCACGTTTGAGTTAATTTCGAACTAAATTTGGTTTGCGAACCTATTTCGAACGAACTAGGTCTAGTTTGAGTTTGGTTTGAATTAATTTCGAACTAAGTTTGGTTTGAATTAATTTCGAACGAACTCAATTTCGAATCGAACTTTTTTCGAACTTTTTCGAATCAAACTCGAATCGAATTACGAACTACGAATTTTTTGTGCAGCCCTAGTGCACTTAAACATGATATTACTCATTTCTTTATCTACGGTTTAAAAACAAATTCATGTACGTAGTATAGTGATTTGCTCTCAGGTACCTCGGGCCGGGCAGCGCAAAACCCGGGACGGGTAGCGGGCACAACGGGTACGGGTACGGGTACAACGGGTACTCGGGTACAACGGGCACGGGTAGACGGGTTTTTTTTTTTAAAGTCTGCCCTGCCCGTTTCAAACCCGTGCCCGTCTCGGATTCCCTAGTAGACGGGTTTTTTTTTTTTTTTTCTGTTTTCTGTTTTTTTTTTTTTTTTTTACAGTGTGGGACCCACCCGGTTTGTGATTTGAACCAATTACTATTTGGGGGGAGGGAAATTTTTTTGAAAAAAATGGGTTTTCGGGTAGCGGGTAAACGGGTGCGGGTACACCCGGGGCGGGTTCGGGTACACGGGTATTCGGGTTCGGGTACGGCGGGTACGGGTACACCCGGGTTTTTTCCAAAAATAGAGGACCTGCCCGTTTGAGACCCGTACCCGTGTACCCGTTTACCCGGGTATACCCGCGCTCGGGTACGGGTACCCCGGGCACCGGGCACGGGCGGACCGGGTTCGGGCAGCCCCCCGGGCAGTGTCAAACCACTAACGTAGTATGTAGCTAGGAAAAACTTTAGTTCACTTAATTTACTAGTTATATATGTCAATGAAATGTACCAAGAATTTCAGAGACAGTACATAGAATATGGAAATTAAAAGTACAATCAAGATTAAAGGTTTTTGAATGGCCTGTATACTACAAAATAATTTTAACAACTGAGAACTTAGAAAAGAGAGGATGAAACTTGCCTAGTATGTGTGTCATGTGTTGGAGAGTGCGAATCAGTGAAACATCTATTTACTGAATGTGCCTTTGCACTAAATATGTACAGCGAATTAGCTGGTATTTTTGAATTACCGGACAAAGACTGGAAAAGAATGTTGGAGGAGGAAGGGGCGCATAAATGGATAGCAGGCAAAGGTGGATATGTAAAATCTAGATAGGTGTTACTAATTACTATGTTTATCATATGGAGAGAGAGGTGTACAAGGATCTTTAGAGAAGATATTAAAAGCATGGGTAATTTAATTGAAGAAGTGCAAGAATAATGGAGATATTCCCACTGAAGTGCCCCCGAGAAAAGTTCTTTATTTTACTGATCTTTTTTCAGAGAAGGCATTTTGGTTTTACTATCTTTTTCCTTTCTTTTCTTTTCTTTTTTTCTTAACTGCACAATAGATTCAACATTGTTGAATTACCTTTTGCAATCCCGTGTAACATGTTTCATTTTGAAAACCTTGATATCAATAAAGCAAATAAGGACCTTGATCCTTATTTTTTCTCGAAAAAAAAAACATAACTCACATGTAATACCCCTCTTGGCCAACTGGTCATGTGTGAGAATCCTCTGTTTCGCCAAGAAAAAAAAAACCTAACTTTAAAGGCACCTTGCATGTCCACGCCTTCACAAATTCCATTTAATCATTCCCTCTGCCGTAAGAATCTCTCCTCTCTCTCTCTCTCTCTCTCTCTCTCTCTATCCTTTCTTCCACCAAGGAAAAGGAAGAAAAGCACTCCACCAATTATTTTATTATTTTCTTTTGTCCTTTCTCTCCTCTATCATTTATTCTCATTCCATCTCTTCTCCTCTTTATCTCTCTCCCGTATCATTTATTCTTCTACTCACGGAAAGGAAGAAAAGAACCCGTATTGTATTCGATAAGGTGAGTATGTGTAAGGTTTTTTTTTGTTAGCTTATTGGGTATGGGTATGGATAAGAATTTTTTTTCGTTAACTAAATGGGTAAGAGTATGGATAATTACTATTTCGTACCCTTTACCTTATAGGGTAATTATAAAATCTAAATATATATTCAATTCAATTTTCAGGTCACCTAAATATATATTCGTGTTTTTGAATTTTCTTTCTTTATAAAAAACAATTTAGTTAGAATTGATTGCACATTTATTTTTATTTTTTTATTAGAAAAACAATTATATATGTGTGAAATTAATGAGTTTTTGATGTTTAATTTGTAAAATATAATAAAACTAATTATTATATTAGTATTATTCGTTATTCACCCGCTACAGTTTCGTTACCCGATAATATTAACGGGTAAGGGTAGAGTACGGTAATGTCATTTTTAATATGTATGGATAGGGTATGGATAAAGTTAATTTTAATAGATATGGGTATGAAAATGTCTCCACCCGACCCGTACCGTACCCATTGACACCCCTAAACTCCACCGACTTGTGTTAAGAGTCTTGCATCTGCCTGGTGAAATCAATAGATCGTGCACTTGGTATGAGAGACAGAGAGGAAAAAAACCCAATGGCCACAGCTTCTGAAGCTTTTTCTTGGTATCTCAAGGTAAGTGATCGCGAATTCGTTGCTCGTTTTACAAAAAAAGGGACACTATTTGGGAGCGATCTTTTCCATTTTTGCTAGGAGATCAACGCAAACTGTGTAATTAAGAGCTCGGCAGAATCAAAGAATCACCTAATTAATCACCACCCTTAATTAATCAGTTGCTTAAAGCTGATAAATATATATACAAGTGTGCTTACCTGAAATAATCTCAAGCTTAACAGATAACATCTCAATGGATGTAACAATGGTACGTATTGATCATCTTTTTGGAATTCATTAATTTAGTTTTGTTCAACAATTTTATGACCAACTTAATTAAATTGGCAATATGTTATTTAGAAAAATGATGATATATCCCGATTTTTCTAATTTCAAAATTCTTATTCAAAACGTTGACCTAAATAGCTCAGTTAATGGTTATATATTAAACTTGTAAAATATCAATTTTTACGTTTTTTTTTTATTTTGTTTACTATTTTTTAAAGATATCCTTTTTAGGTGTAAAAATAAAAAAATAATACCAATAATTGAGGCAAAAAAAAAGACCATTTTTAAAAAAACATAAAAAATAGTAAAAAAATTCAAAAATAGTTAAAATTAGTATTCTACAAGTTTAATATATAACCAATTTATTAAGCTACTTAGGTCGACGTTTCGAATATGAAAATTTGAAATTTAATCATATGACATTTCAGCCGAAATGCTAACGAAAACATATTAGCCAGAATACATATATAATATTACTTGGTCAGAAATTTTTGCTTCTGATGCCCTACACACCTAAAGACTTCAAAGAGAACACAAAGTATCAAAAAAGAAGAAGAACGTGGTAACACATACAAGCACGTTCTTTTTTATTATTTTTTGCAAATATGGATTGAATACCTCATTAGATTCTAAACAGTTGAATACCTCAATTAGGATTCGAGGCGGCAACAATTAATTTATCCCGAAACACATGCAGTCTCATTTAATTGGTTGCTTCCACAAGAACCACATAGTTGCCCATGAGCCCTGGCAATGCCTTCCTGCTGCTTTTGTCCACAAGAACCACATAATTCCATTTAATCATTTCCTTCCTAATGCCGTAAGAATCTTCTCCTTTCTCTCTCCCTCTCGTTCCTTTCTTCCACCAACGCAAAGGAAGAAAAACACTCCACCATTTTATTCTATTATTTCCTTTTGTCCTTTCTCTCCCATATCATTTATTCTCATTCGATCTCTTCTCCTTTTTATCTCTCTCCCGGCCCTATCATTTATTCACATTCGATCTCTTCTCCTCTTTATAACTCTCCCCTATCATTTATTCTTCCACTCACGGAAAGGAAGAAAAGCACGTACTGCACCGATTTGAGTTAGAGTCTTGCATCTGCCTGGTGAAATCAATTGATCCTGCACTTGGTATGAGAGACAGAGAGGAAAAAAACCCAATGGCCACAGCTTCTGAAGCTTTATCTTGGTATCTCAAGGTAAGTGATCCCAGCTTGATCTTTTCCATTTTTCCTAGGAGCTATATCAACACTTTTATTCCATTAAGTCATTAACTGTGTAATTAAGAGCTCGGCAGAATCAAAGAATCACCTAATTAATCACCACCCTCAATTAATCAGTTGATTAAAGCTGATAAATATATATACAAATGTGCTTACCTGATCAAACAATCTCAATTAAGCTTAATTAACAGATAACGTGTGAATGGATGTAACAATGGTACGTATTCATCTTTTTGAATTTTGTTCGACAATTTTATGACTAATCTTAACATATATAGTATTGTACACCTTTTTATCAAGAAGTAACTAATAATTAGAAACATTTTGCATGAATATATAGGCAAGAGAAATACACATACAGCTCGGTCCTTGTGGAAGTACTAATGGTACAACCTGGGACGATGGTTGTCATCAAAGAATAGAGAGTATCTTTGTCAGTTACGATAGCAGTTATATCGGTTCAATCCAAACTGTTTATAGAGATTTCAGTAACAACATTTTTGTAGCACCGCAGCGCGGATCACAGTCCTATTACTCCAGCATTTCTGAAGCGGTAACTATATATTCATTTTATATATCTATACTATATACTTAATCTTTGATGGGGTGCTACAGTAAAATGAACAGTAAGACCTCCAATCGGGTCCCACTGTCAGATCTGATACATTACTATCTCCAGCTGGGTCCCACTGTCAGAGCACTCTTCTCTTCTTCCTCTCTCTCGAAACTTCGTCTCTTCCGCTCTCTCTCTATTCCAGCATTTCTTTCTCGCTCCCCATGTCGCGCTTCCTCTCGAAATTTTCCAACTTCGGACCTACGCTTTCTCCAAATCGCCCTCCCTACATCTCCGTTCTCTGTAAAAAAATTCGATCTCTCACTCTTTTCTCCATCTCACGCGGCATAATGCTGCCGGGATCCACTCTCCCAAACGCTCTCAGTTCTCTCCGTACCACGACTTTCTGACTATCGCCAGCTCCAAGTAAGATTTCAAACTGCTTTCACTTACTTTTTTTTCGCTTCTTTAGATTTTTTTCCTGCTAATGGTGCTCATAAATACTTGATTTTAGGTTATAGAAAGGTGGATGAGGAAGATCTTGAAGCAATAGCAGCGAAGGAGTATAAGGTTTTTAGGTACGAAGGTGGATTCGGTCCAGTATTCAGGGTAAATTAATTCATCTACAAATTGTTCCCATGAAAACAATTTGAAATTGTTTTAAATTGAATTTCAATTGAATTTAGGGGTGATTGCTGGATGGAATGGAGGTGGCGGTGAAGAAGCTCGGGCCGCATGAAGCTATTTTCATTTTTCCCTTGCAAAGAGTGCGCGTTTGGGTAATCTACTGGAACTCAAATAACTTTTTAGATTGTAAGCACTAAATTGCATTGAATATAGTCATAACTTTTTTTGCAAATACTCAAATTTCTGAATTTTGCGCACTAAAAAAAATTTAGCTTCTTTCTATTGTAAGGTATGAAACAAATTCCTTTTAAGTTCACCCTTTGTTCCTCCTCTTGGATCAAACCACTGTGTTTATATATATTAATTCTTGATGGAGGGTTCACTGTTCATGATAGAAGAAATTCCATGATGGAGGGATCAACTATTGGATTCACTTTTCATGTATCAATACAATTTCTGTAAATAAAAAATGAAAATGAAATCCTTTCATCTCTCGGAAAGTCAAAGCAGTAATATGAGCTTCAAACACTACAGCAAACCGTTGCTTCAGCGGCCGGTATCAGCGACCGTGGAAATCGCCGGTCGCTGATGACCCAAAAAACCAAAAAAAAAAAAGAAATTAAATTTTTTCGGCGACCGTGGAAAACGAGACATTCAGCGACCGGCGCCAAAAGCTTTCAGCGACCACTTGGGCCCGGTCGCTGAATATCTCGGTAAAAATGTCGCGCGAATCCTTCTCTCCCATTTTTCGTCTCGCGCCGAAATCCTTCTCTCCCATTTTTAGGTTAGATAAAAAAAAAAAACAGCAGCCTCTGTGACCCGCTGTGACCCGCTGTGACCCGAACTCCGCCGCCTCTGTGACCCCTGACCGACCCCGCCCCCGACCCTCCGACTCCGAACACCGACCCGCTCTCTGAACCCCGCCGCTCGACCCCGACCCGCTCTCCGACTGTGCTTCCTTCGAACTTGTGGGTGACCTGAAACTGTGCTTCCTTCGAACTTATGGGTGACCTGGAGCAGCATCCGCTACTAGAGGTTCCTGTTTTTTCTTATTTCGATCTAATATTTGGCTGATCTGTGATTTCGATCTACTACTTTGGTTCCTGTTTTTTGGCTGATCTAATTTCGATCTAATACTAGAGGTTCCTGTTTTTTGTTCATAATTTTGTTCATAATTTTGTAATCGAAAATTTTGTTCAACTAATTTGGTATCAACAAAATTATGAACTGATTTCTTGATATCAACTGTGATTTCCTAATTTCCTAATTGCATCACGTTGCAGCTAGAAAATTATCTCACAAAGCTCCAAAGTTACATATTTAATTGCTAATTTAATCTTATTTCATTTTTCACAAATTAAACACCTCGCCAGAATTAATTGCTAATTTAACCTTGATAAAAAAAAAACTAATATTTTTCTACAGTTGTATCTTTATAAAAAAAAAGTAAAATTTAAAGAAGATAGGCACATAATTTTGTATTTATGCGCTGATGCCCCTGACTAACTTTGCTGCCAAAATTATATTAGTTCAAATATATAGTTGGCCTGCCCCTGACTAACTTTGCTGTGTCTCAAGTAGTACCAACACAAGAACAGCAGTTGTAAAATCAGCTCTCATTCACCAATACAATTCAATTAAGCACCCATGCCATGCTCATGCTCTCATTCCCAAAAGATAAAACAAGCTTACTTTGTCCCAATAGCATTAATTGATGCACTGTCTGTCCCCTCCCTCTATCCTTCATTGGAACATTCTATGCCTTTTGTCATTAAAAGAATCCATTGCACTTGTACGGCACCTCTTCGCTACAAGCCACGTGCCCTGTAACTAACTCTAAGTGCACAAAATACTTGGAGATGAGAGTAATTTCCTAATTTCCATTCATCAATTGATATGCCCATGTAACAGAATATCTAGCATCAGTACTTCAATCTTTTTTCTATTTGAGAAACAAAACTGAATGATATACTTTTTTATATAGTCATAATGTATGATTGCTGTTTCCCATGTCATATTTTTTTTTTTGTTAAGAATGCTCTCATGTCATATGCGATGCCATTGTGCTGACGACTTGCATGCTTTCCAAATATAGTCATTTGGATATTCATGTCTCTAGGTCTGTTTTAGTTGCTGATTTTGTTGATGCCTAATATGTTGATATCAAGAAATCAGTATTTTATTTTTACTTGATGTCATAACTCCTTGTTAAGCAATTGTATTACATACAATATTAAATGTGTCTATCCCTAGCTCCAATTAATTATTTTTTCTATTTTTCATAGGATATGAACAATGGAAGTCTATATATGAATTAGTTGACACACAATTTCCTTGTTTTAATGGTACCATTTCTGTATGTGATTGGCTAATTGGTTTCAGGAGTTGTAGAAGAATATAGTTTAAGTTTGGGAGGAAAGAAGGAGAGGAGAAAACTCGATAGGGAGTAATTGCTTGTAATCAGGCAAGTTTTCGCTCTTTCTTAATTCGATAAAAGTTAATTATATTATTAATTATGTACTATAGTTTGTTAGTTATTAATTCTATGTTGGTTAATTAAATTAGTAAACCGGAACATTTAGTATGCCTTTTAGATTTATACCCGTTCAAAATTAATCTGATAGAGATTAATTTTGAATAGTCCCCGTTTTGGGACTGCTCTTTGAATGCTTTGTCTCAACTAGGATGTGAAGAAATGTATGTGGGTCTAGTATTTAAGAAAATTTGGTATTATTTTTCCTTATTGTTCCTACGAGTACGTATTGAATTACATGTCCTACATGATGTGTTTCTAACGCGTACTCGGGGAACTAAGGGGAAATGCTGCCGAATTTTTCTTAAATACTAGATCTACATACATTTCTTCACTACTGAGACTTAGCATTCAAAGAGTGGGATAGGATTGTACACCGGCCCGTGTAAGCCCCAAAGGAGTAATGAGTTTGGACCAATGAATATTTAATGACATTATTTCATTGAAGTGTCAATATCCTAAGCAAGGCATTACTTTAAGTTTATTTTTGACCTCGTGTGCATTTAATTTTATTTAGAACTAATCAAGGCAAGGCAAGGGACGGGAAGGGAAGCGTCATCTCTCTCTCTGGTACGTATGTTTAAATTCATACAATATGTAGTGTAGATGCCGCTTGTATGGCTGTATACAAGTCCTGTTGTATGGATGATGCAACAATTAATTGTGAATTTCTTCCATGACTTGCTTTAGAGGGTCCGTTATCAACTGATGATATCTGGAGGGTCTAAAGTATAGATCTGGACTTTTTGAATGAACTAAGGTGTAGTTAGGTCATGTTTATACAATGTTGTTATAAATTGTTGTTGTAAATTGCATTTAGGTCGTGTTTATACAATATCTGAATTATAAATGTATGTCATGATTAGGAGAAATGGAGGGTGATCGTAGTTGGATGTACGGTCCTCGTTACGTGAACAAGCGAATGAATCCCACATTTGTTAAGGGTGTTGAGAGTTTTTTTGAATATGCATTCAGTATTCAAGAAAATATAATTAGTGGTGATCGCATTAAGTGTCCATGTGCTAAGTGTGGGTGTACTAGATGGTTGGATAAGGAAACTATCGGAAAACACCTGATGAAATCGGGGTTCCGACTTTTTTACGAGAAGTGGTTCATGCATGGTGAGAAATATACCCAAGTGGAACAGAGCCAACCCGAATAGAGCCAAACTGAGGTGGAGTCGCCAAATGCTATGGTGGACATGCTTCTTGATGCTGCAGGTCCGTCTTTTGAATGGAATGCGGACGAACCCCCGAATCAACAAGCTCAAGAGTTTTATAACATGATGAAAGCGGCAGATGAGCCGTTATGGGATGGTTGTGATAAGGAACATACTGTCCTTGCATGTGTTACCGAACTCCTTAGCATTAAAGCCGACTGTGGCATAACCAAGGAGGGATTTAATCGGATCATATCGGCCGTGAAAAAGTGGCTTCCGAAAGAGAACAGGTTGCCTCCAAATCAATATCAATGCAAGAAATTGGTGAAAGGGTTGGGATTAAGTCACGTGAAGATCCATGCTTGTCCGAATGATTGCATGTTATACTACGGTGATAATATTTCCAAAGAGAAGTGTGATGTCTGTGGACATAATCGTTTCAAACAAGACAACCAGAAAAACACCACGAAACGGTTACCGTATAAAGAAGTGAGGTATCTTCCAATCGGTCCGAGGTTGCAGAGGCTCTTTTTGACTTCTACGACCGCTGAACAAATGCGTTGGCATAAAGAAGGAAAGCGGGAAAAGGAAGGAGTCATGGTTCATCCTGCTGATGGAGAAGCTTGGAAAGAATTTAATCGTTTGCACCCAGATTTTGCAGCAGACCCTAGAAATGTGTACCTTGGGTTTTGTTCAGATGGTTTCTCTCCTTTCAATATGGGGGGTCGGTCTTACAGTAATTGGCCGGTATTTCTAGTCGTTTATAACCTTCCTCCAGTTCTGGTGATGCGTGACAACAACATATTCCTATCCCTGTTGATACCAGGGCCCAATAGTCCTACTAGAAGCATATACATCTACCTGCAGCCTCTCGTGGATGAGCTGAATAAATTGTGGAAGGATGGATTGCTAGCCTACGATAAATTCAAGAAACAAAATTTCACCATGAAGGCTGCCCTAATGGGGACTATTAGTGATTATCTGGCCCTAAGTATGCTCTCAGGATGGTCGACGAAGGGAAAGCTAGGTTGTCATGTATGCATGGAAGACACAAAGGCTTTCCAACTTAAGGAGGGAGGCAAGACCTCATTTTTTGATAATCACAGAAGGATGCTGCCCTCTAATCATGAATTCCGATTTGAAAGAGATGCATTTAAGAAGGACACAATCGAGACTGACGGGCCTCCTCGACGCTTGAGTGGACAAGAATTGCTCGATCGAGTCTCTTCGTTTGAGCAAGTCACATTTGGCACCAAAAATAAGAAGAACATTCCTAGTTTTGGTGACACGCACAATTGGAAGAAGAGAAGTATATTTTGGGAGTTGCCATATTGGAAAGATCATCTGGTACGACACCACATAGATGTTATGCATCTAGAAATGAATTTCTTTAAAAATATATTCTTCACGTTACTCGATGTTAAAGGAAAGACAAAAGATAATGCAAAAGCTCGTCTCGATATGGCACATCTATGTAATCGTCCGCACTTGGAGCTGACGGTCAACGATAAGGGCAACACAGTAAAACCACACGCAACCTACTGCTTAGACAAAAAACAACGACGTGAAGTTTGCGAATGGGTCAAGAATTTGAAGTTTCCCGATGGGTATGCCTCTAATCTGTCGAATATCGTGGATGTTGATGATGCTTCATTCAGTGGGATGAAAAGTCATGACTGTCATGTTTTTATGGAGCGGTTGTTACCGGTTGCATTTTGAGATTTCCTTCCTAACCCAATTTGGGAGGCATTAACAGAGGTTAGTAATTTTTTTAGAGATCTATGTGCCAGAGAATTGGACCCGGTTCATATCGAGAAGCTTGAGAGGAATATTATTGTCACAATGTGCAAGTTGGAGAAAATATTTCCGCCGGGCTTCTTTGACTCAATGGAACACCTAATTGTCCACATCGCTTACGACACGAGTTTGTGGTCCCGTCTCATTTCGTTGGATGTATACATTTGAAAGGTTGACATTATAATATTCGTAGCATATTCATTTCGATGTTATATATCAAGTCCGATGTATTTCAATTTGCGTTTCATGATATTGTAGATGTATAGGGCGTCTCAAGAGAAAGGTGACTAATAAGGCAAAAGTCGAGGGTTCAATCGTGGAGGCATATATCGTTGAAGAGATGACCAACTTTATGTCTTTATATTTTGAAGATGAGGTAGTTACACGGATGAATCGCCCAGAGCGGTACGACGATGGCGGATTTGTCGAAAATGACACACGACTTCCTATGGTGAGCTACCCTGGACGTGCAACGGGTTCAATTCCCGTCAGAGATCTTACAGATGAAGAGTTAAATGCAGCACACTATTACATCATGATTAATTGTCGCGTCGAATTCGACCCTTTCATTGAGTGAGCATCTTTACCTATTTCAATTTGCGTTGTCTATTTGCATTGTTCATATTGTGACAAAATTCGGCATATTGCAGGCAATTCGACGCTGAAATTAGAGAAAAGAGGCCAACAATAAGCGCATCAGGCCAACAATAAACATAAATGTCGAGTTAGAGGAATGTTCGCGGTGCAAATACATATATTTCGCCACCTCCAGATCCGAGTGTGCGACCAGTGCTTCGGTTAGGGGGTCACAGGTAATATTCTTTTTTTTGTGTAAGTTGTAATTATACATTAATTGCAGTGATTGTAATAATCAATATCAATGCAGGACTTTTGATGCAGGGCACCCAGAGCTGACGAAGCAAGTCGCAAAAATTATATCGCAGCTAGTACGCACAGCATATCCTGGACCGTACACCAGATACACGGATTTTCCTAATGATAACAAGGAAGTTATCAAGAAAGACTTTTTGGTAAGTAAAATTTTCTGAAACAAAACCTTTAATAATTACTTGTTTCCTTTTTTTAAGCTAACAAACTGAGTTATGCATTGCAGAAGCATTACCAGTTTTCACCGGAGGTACCAGACAGTATTGCATGGGATGTATTCCGCAAAATAGCTGACAAACGCCTACAGGATATGCTTAACAAGACCAGGGATGCAGCAATCAAGTCCTATGGAGAAGAATTGTGCGAGTGGAAGGAGCGTGGGGTTGCTCCTCGACCACATGACTCCTGGATCAAGCCGGAGTTCTGGCCCGGACTCGTCGATCACTGGTGTAGTAATGCTTTTGCCCGTCGGAGCCAATGGAATGCTTTAAATAGGGCCAATGCTGAAGGGTCAGGGGCCACAACGGGTTCTGTGAACATGCTTGTTCACAAACAACGCTTTGTAAGATTATCTTCATTAAATTAATCTATTTTCATTCCAATTGAATCTATTCGAACTAACCTTAATAAATTCTTAACAGGAGCAAGAAAAAGGGCGCGAACCTAGATGGTCCGATGAGCTGTTCCATCCTACCCATACGAAGAAGAAGACGGGAGAATATATTACCGGCAAGGCGAAAGAAGCACAGGTAATAATACTTTCGAATCGTTTTAAAAAATATCATGTTTCTTGTTGTATAATATTTTTGTTATATTTTACAAAATTTGCAGGAAAAATATGAGAGTGCGATGGTGCAGAAGTATGGAGAGGATAGAAACACATGGCCTGCATACGACGGCGATGTCTGGTACTCTACGGGAATATCTGATCAGAATGCCCACGGCGATAACTATGGTCTCGGTGCTTTAGGTAAAATAAAAAGTCACTTTAATTTTAAATTATTATTTTTAGTTGTGTAAGATAATACTAATTGTCTTATTTTTAATGTTTCAGGCAAGACGAGACGCATGTTTCGCTCCAGTGGGTCGAGCAGTCAGTCGCATTCGTCACAGTCATATTCTTCTATGCCGCTGGCTCCGCAGTTCACAGCAGAGCATATCGATATGATATCTACTCAGGTACTTGATAGGATGGAGGATCGGTTAGCTGTTAGGGATGCTCGGTTACTTGATAGTATGGAGGATCAGTTTATGTCTAGGATCACCGACCTTTTCAAAGCTTCTCAGGTACGAAATTTGATAATTCAGTCCAACTTCAATTGTGAACCATAAATCTTAAATTCTAATTATCTAAATTATTGTTTTAACAATCTCACAGGGAGGTTCGGGCTCGCAGCATGCCTCGAGGCCCGCTCCTCGAGATGACGAGGATGATGACGAGGGGCAGGGGTCGGATGTTGGTGGTGATGGTACTAGTTAGGTTTAGATGTTTATTGTACTACTTAGGTTGTTTATGGTACGGATTTTTATATGATGTTTATGGTACTTGACATTTCGACATTTATGTTTGTATTACTTGACATTATTATGTTTGATGAACTTTGTTGTATGTTTATGTTTATTTGTATTACTTGATATTACGATATCTATGTTTATGTTGTATGTTGGTACGTTGGTACGCGTCGTACCAAATATTAAATGGTGCAAATTTAAATAATATAATAAAATATAAAAAACTTGACAGAAGAGTATCAGCGACCAAATTTAAGTATCAGCGACCGTAATTATTTGTCTCTGATATTTTTTGTATCTGCGATTGTTTCGACTATCAGCGGCCGTTTTTTAGTATCAGCGACCGCAAACTTTGGTCGCAGAACGTTTTTGCTGACGTCAGAAAAAACAACAGCGACCAAAAAAAATTGGTCGCAAAAATATTATCAGCGACCGGTGACGTATTATCAGCGACCGGTGACGTCATCAGAAGAGTATCAGCGACAATGCTTACAGCGACCGGTCTTTCAGCGACCAAAAATGGCTTTCAGCGACCGGATTAACTTTCAGCGACCGGCGCTTTTACTTTCAGCGACCGGAAATCCGGTCGCTGATACCCCTTTTTGCTGTAGTGAAAACTTTTTTTTTCTTTTGGAGATTTGTCTAACGTTTAATATGTGAGAGAAAAAAATCCTCTCCTTTCTGGCATGCATAGCTGGACCTGATGCTAGTTTTTGTCTAATATCTGATGTTCCCAGCTTAAATTCGTTCAAGTTGTGTGTGTGTGGGGGGGGGGGGGGGGGGGGGGGGGGGGTGGGGAATGGGGAAATCTTTATGATAACTTGACGTATTAATTTGCACCAAATTTAAAGGTCTGACATGTACATAGCAACATGTTGTGTGGTGCCAGTAAATACCAATAAAAAAATTTATATATATATTTTTTTATATATTTATGATCAATTACAAGTTTACAACCCCAATCACTTAAATTAACATATGATCTATCGATTCAGCTAACCTAAAATATTATTTAAAATCAATCGATGTTGTTTTCTGTGGTGCTGTTCAATGTGCAAGAACCATAGAAGGAAAAATCGAAATCGGGATTGGTCTTTTGACCGTGAAATCAGGTGAATCGATCGGAATCGGATAAAAAACTCTGATTTTTTTGCCACAGTGACTCTTCTCTTCAATAGCGGTTTCAATACTTATATTATACATATAGTTATGTATTTTAGTAACAAAAGGTAGCATAGTGTGGTGATAGTTGGCTTAGTTGATAATCATGAGGTTCTTGGTTCGGATCATGCAGGAGGAATTTTTTTTTGGAGAGTGGTATATGCGCGGCTCACGGTAGACCAAGTGTACAGGTTTCTGTGCGGACCGTTTCGTCTGAAATTTGACAGGAATTTGACTGTTTTGACTAAATTGACTTGAATCGGACCATTTCAACTGAAATTTGACTGGAATCGGACCGTTTCGGCAGAAATTGGACAAAAAAATCATCTACCGTGTAACTCGGTCTGAAATTGGATTGATACAGCCCGATTCCGGTCCGGAACGGATGATTTTTCCTTCTATGGCAAGAACCATGCCAGTAGGGTCTCTTCATTGTATAATTGAATTTTTATGCAGGTTCATCCTCCACCCGAAACTCCGATTACTCAAATAGATGGATACTTCGATGGTTATGGAATTAGATGTCTGGAACTCAGCACAAACAACGGCAAGATATGTTCTTTCGGCACAAAAAGTGGTTCTCCATTCATCTACAAGGATCCGAGAGGGTTTACCGGTTTCCACGGATGCTTTGACAGTGTTCGTCTCTCAGCTCTAGGAGTACATGTCAATAGCTCTGCCCCAAAATAGTAGAATCCATAGACTTCAAATGGAAATTGTTTCTCCATTTTTCTTTTCAATTTGACACTGCTATTATAAATATAGTCATATATAATCCATCAGTAATATAATCTGCCATAATACAAACAACAGTGTCTGTTACACTCAGCGAATTATGTTCACTGATTTTTTGTTTGATGTGTATATTTGTTCTGTCTGTGCTTCTGTTGTGGCATGAAGCATTCCGTTTGTAACTTAGAATCGTAGATTATGGAAGACGTAATTAATTTACAAACAAGTCTGTGATCGTATACAAACGGAATGTCATCAGGATTCTGTTTACATTTGGAAAATTGAACAAATTGGACGTGAAGGTTGTGTTTTTTGTCTCAGAAAAGCAACGATCTGTTTAACATTGCTACTCAAGGTGCCAACACAGAAAATACTGCCTTAACAGTAGATGCATGGTTGCATGTCAGCAAGACTTCTTCGTAAAATATCATCAAGAAAATTGGTCAAAATTTCATTGAACCGGTTAAATTCGGCTAAAATATATATCATCCAATGCAACCATTCCAAAGCCCATATCGTAAATTCATGATCTACATCTCGGGTCATAATTATAATAAGAACTTTTCTCCATTTAATTTTTTGGGGTTTCTTTCTCCTTTTCATTATTCTATACTTTATCAAAATTATTTACACCTCGAAGGTAAACTACGTATTGTTTTTCTTAAGTTTGTAGTTAATTGTATTACTAAGTTAATTAACTGTTGAGAATTAAACTAACTTCTATTACAAATGGAGAGAGTACAAAGAATAATATATGTTTCTCACACTCATTCATACATGTCTCTCACACTCACGGACTTGCTACTGTCTCTATTTATACACTACTAAGTCGGTTTGGACTTTTCTGGATTTTGACTACCCACTTTGGCTTTCTAGACTACATAATGCAAACTCCATAAAATACAACAATGTAATAGTGAACTCTAGGTTATTCTCACCGTCATAACAAGTAGTTGGATATCTCTTGAATATTCTAGAATAGATTAATGGGCTTGGGCCTTAGTTCGGTGCTGAACTTCAACATTAACATTTGTAATTATTAACTTGTGATCACTTGATTATTTTAGATCTCTTTGTATTGAGACTGTTCATCTACGAAAATGGTTAATTGCCATAACTGGGGTTCTAGAAAAATAACAAGACAATGAAAATAAAAAATAAAAAATTTGATCCTTATTTTTATTTTCAAAACAAATTGATCCTTATGCGCTTCAACTTTCTTGTTCTCTTCAAAGTTCAAACAATGCCAAAGGAATAATACATTCAGTTTATTTCAATAAAGAATAAATGAAATTAGAGAGCTGTGAATTGAATGTTATTGATGGTTTATATAATAGAGAGGAGAATTCAATTCAGCAGTAAATCTCTATAGAGAAAACTTTAAAAGTTTACTTCGTTCATGGGCGGATTATATATACATAGGGGTGCCTATACATACAAATTAACAATTTATTTTTTTCAATTTACAATTTTTGTATGTGTTAATACTTTTTAGCTTTGTCGTAAAATAAAAAGTTACACTAGTTTATTCAGTCTCTCTAATCTCAAATTTCTATTTTGTTCCTGACTTCTTTTACAAGTGATGTCAATATAATTCTAGAAATTTGGCCTCGACAGAGACAACGAAAAAGAGTCATTTTAAATTAAAAAAATAACAAAAATTGTTAAAAATAATAGGGAAATATGTATTACCATATTTTCGGTAGCACTTCGGCCGAAATGTCATTGTTAAATTTCAAAATTTCTTTTTAAAAAAATTGACCTAAATAATGCAGTAAATTGATTATATATTAAACTTGTATAATACCAATTTTTACTATTTTTGAAATTTTGTAACTATTTTTTATGATTTTTTAAAGATGACATTGTTTTTGGCCTAAAAATAAAAGAATAATACCAATATTTTAAGCTAAAAAGGACTATCTTTAAAAAAAAATAAAAAAGTAAACAAATTTTAAAAATAGTAAAAATTAGTATGTTACAAGTTTAATATATAACCAATTTACTGAGCTACTTAGGTTAACGTTTTGAATATGAAATTTTGAAATTTGACTCTATGACATTCCGACCGAAGTGCTACCGAAAGCATATTAGGAAGACTATAGCTAGGTTTAAGGTTTATTTCGTTCCGTTCAAAACCTTTTCACAATACAAAACAAGTTAGTTGCACAAATTTCTGTGTCAGGTGTAAGGTCCATGGATTTGGGCGGAAGACAAGTTACAAAATACATCGCTTCTAGCCACCTCAGGTTAATAAAACAAATTAACCACTCTGTATTAATTCTTTAAAAGGAGTATGAATTTGCATAGTATAGAATAATATAATCCTCTAATTCTCTCCTGCTAGACTAGTATGACACTAACAAACTAAAAGTAATTAAGCAATCTGTATTCATACTTTTTTTTTCCTTTAAGTAAGGAAAGTTTGATCAGCTATTGAACATTTATATGCACTGAAGACAAAACTAATAAGTAATTGAGCAATCAAGTTATGATATATCTTCTATGTGATATTATTAATTGAACATATATATATCCAACGCAGCTAGCTAGTTTATTTGTTGTTTCATACAAATAATTTCCATCTTCTATGAGATATTATAGCTTTAAACGGTATGAAAATGCATGTATTATTATAAAATCTTTTTCATTGTTACAGGAGTAATAAAGGATGGGAGCAGCTAGATATAGACCTTCTTTTTGAGATCTTCTTGCGCCTCCCTATAATCCCACTTGAGGAATGCAAAGGAGTTTGCACAATGTGGGAATCAGTTATTACAAGCAAATGTTTCATGGAAACTTATCTTTCACGTGAGCATATATATATATATATATATATATATATATATATATGTATATATATATATACTTCATTTCCCTTTAATTATCATCAGTGACCAATTTGTAGGCCAAATTTTCACTGATGGAAATGTGAACAGGGGACAGGAGAATGTATACTCTGTAATCTGTATACACACTAGCTACTACAAAACAACACATAACCAATGACCATTATGTAATTAACGGTTTTGCACATTTTTCTTTTTTTGTAAAACACTTAGTGTATATCCTTTGTATCATACTGGTAAATAAGTCGAACTAACTTCTAACGGTTCATGAGAAAAACAAACACTTAGTAGAGCTTCAAGTAAGTACATTAACGGTTCAAATAGCAGAATTGTTATAAGAGATTGAACATGTTATAACGGTTCAGTTCTTTGAACCATTAGAATGGCACTGCGAACATCTCATAACGGTTCATAGAATAGAACCGTTATAACTTATAACTTAATTATAACATGTCCAATCCCTTATAATGGTTCTGCAATTTGAACTGTCAATATTTTTAGGCCAAGTTTTACTGAGTGTTTGTTTTTTTTTCTCAGGAACCGTTATAAAATATTTCAGCAGTATTTTTCAAAATCTTGACTCTAACATTTTGTAACTGTTATAGGTCCAGAACCGTTATAAGAGATACTGCTATATAAGCATTTCTCCCACACAGCTGTTCGGTTTCGCTCCAAGTTAGAGCTGTTCTGCCAACCTCTCACTGACTTGCCCTGCTGCCCCCTCACTCTGTCTGTAGTCCCCCCCCCCCCCCCCCCCCCGGCTCTCTCTCTCTCTCTTTGAAAGGTTGGCAGTAGCTGCCACCTCTTTCTCTCTCTCTATTGTACATAAAAGATCTGACACTGTCTCACAACAGACAACTTCCTGGTAGATGTTGCAAGTTGTAGCCCTTGAGGCAAATTGCTCTATTAACCAAGTTAAAAAAAACAATGAAACCAAACAGTTATTTTTTTGATGTGGCAAAGCCTTCAATCTTATCATGATTGGTAAAATCGATATATATGCACCAAATTCTAAGGTCTGATATGTCTAGCAACATTTTGGGTGGTGCCAGTAAAACCCAATATAATTTTTAACATCTTTTTGTACATTATGACGAATTACAACCCCAATTGACACTTAAAACATATGATCTGTCGATTCAACTAACAAAAAATGTTATTTAAAATCAATCGATGCTATATATATTCTTCTGGTGTTGTTCAACGTGTCAGAACCATGCCAGTAGTGTCTATAACATATCATTGAATTTTTTATACAGGTTCATCCTCCACCTGAAACTCCGATTACTCGAGTAGATGGATACTTTGACAGAACTGGCATTACGTATCTGGAGTTCAGCACAAACAATGGCAAAATATGTTCTTTCGGCACAAAAACGGGTTCTCCATTCACCTACAAGGATCCGAGAGGGTTTGCCGGTTTCCATGGACGCTCCAACGGCATTTGTCTCAATGCTCTAGGAGTACATGTCACCAGCTCAGCCACAAAATATTTGAATCCATCGACTTCAAATGGTAAAAATGAAGGTCTGTAAATTCCTGCTGGCTTTGCAACCGATGAAAATAATCGTAGTTGCAAGAGCAAAATTCCATTTTTTAGGGGTTTATATGCAAAATTACATATTTGTAGGGGTTTTTATGAGCAAAACTTCATTATTCTATATTTTATCAAAATTAATTACAACTCGAATATAAATTACATATTGTTTTTCTTAAGTTTGTAGTTAATTCACTACTACAAAAATTGGCTTTGTACACTGCACATTGTACACGGATTTGGCAATTATATTAAAAACAGTGTACCAAATATGAGTCCAAAAGATCTGCACGATTTCTACACGGATAATTAGTTAATAATCAGTGTAGAATTATTAGAGAGAGCTACACGGTTTATTAGAAACCACAAATCCGTGTGTAAAGAAGTGGGTGTGCAAATAATTGAGAGAGCTACACGGTTTATAACTAAACATCCGTGTAGGAACATTACACACGGCTTTTTGATTATATAGCCGTGTAGAATTCTTATAATTGTACACGGATTTATAACTAAATAGCCGTGTATAATAGTGTAGGGTTTTTATCTCTTCCCTTCCAGAGCGCCGTTTTGATCAAGTCTTTTAGTTAATACATCTCGAACTGAGCTTTTTATTTCTGCGAATTGATCGAGGCCAGCAGCTGAGATCTGAGATCTTTGAATTAAGTTTGTATTTTCTCCTCTCCATCTTTCTAAGGTTAGTAATATGTATTTAAATCATTTTCTTCCTCTAATTTTCTGTTATTTAGGCTTATTTAATTAGGTCATTTCATGCATGCTTGAATTCTTAATTTTAGATGTAATTAATTAGTGTATTGTGGTCCAATAACCGACCTTTAGATGCTTTTAGGTCCATGCCCGTTCAAAATTAATCCAATAGGGATTAATTTTGGATAGTCCCCGTTTTGGGACTGCTCTTTGAATATTATGTCTCATTTAGGATGTGAACACATATTAGCGGGATTTAATTAGTATTTGAGGAAAGTTCGACAGTATTTTCCCTTATTGCTCCTACGAGTATGTGGTTCGTACGCATACTTGGGGAGTTAAGGGGAAATGCTGCCGAATTTTTCTCAAATACTAATTAAATCTCGCTAATATGTGTTCACATATGAGACATAATATTCAAAGAGTGGGTTAGGATTGTAAACCGGCCCTTTGTAAGCCCAAAATTTTGTACACGAAGGAGAATGTTGACCATGCATGATTAATTGATCAAATCATTTTTTTAATTTAATTTACAGATGAATCGAAGCTGGATGTATGAAATGCGACGTGACAGTGAAGAATATTTGGTTCGCGTTGATGAGTTTATAGAATTTGCTGAGAGTTATAGAGTGAAGAAAAAAGAAGAAGACATTTTATGTCCTTGTAAAGATTGTAAAAATTTATTAAGATTTTTGGACATCGAAGAAATTAGAGCTCATTTGATTTGTCGGGGATTTAAGAAGAGATATACATGTTGGTTCATGCATGGTGAGAAATTTGGAGAAAGTAGTAGTGCCAATAAAGATTGTAATCGTGAATTGAATGATGAGAATGTTGGAATTTCTGATAATTTTGAACTTGATTGGAACGAGGATTATGAGAGTGCCGAATATTCTGATATTAACGTCGAACCCGAAAATGACGATGATGAGATGGAGAGGAATTTTGATGAAAATGTAGAACACGAGTTTACTGAAAATTTGGAGGATATGTTACGTGATGTGGAAGATGAAATTAGTGATAAAAATTATGATAAATTTCAAAATTTGTCTAATGAATCCAAGAAGCCGTTGTATCCCGGGTGTACCAAATTTACAAAACTGTCAGCTGTGTTGAAATTATTAAACTTAAAAGCAGACAATGGTTGGAGCGATAAGAGTTTCACGTCCTTATTACAGCTTTTAGGAGAAATGCTCCCAGATAACAACGAGTTACCCGGTACAACATATCAGGCAAAGAAGTTGATATGTCCAATGGGGTTGAAGATCGAAAGAATACATGCATGTCCGAATGACTGTGTATTGTATCGTAACGAGTACGAGGCCATGCATGTCTGTCCTAAATGCGGTGTTTCACAATATAAACGTCGTAAGGACCAGGACACAAGTGGCCGACCTCCGGCTAAGGTGTTGTGGTATTTGCCGATAATACCGAGATTCAAACGGTTGTTTGCGAATCCCAAAGATGCAAAATTATTGCGCTGGCACGAAGAAGAGCGCAAAAATGATGGTAAACTAAGGCACCCGGCTGATTCTCCTCAATGGAGAAACATTGACAGACATTTCAAAGAATTTGGTTCTGAACCGCGGAACCTTAGGATTGTGGTGAGCTCAGATGGAATGAGTCCGTTTGGAAGTATGAGCAGTCGGCACAGTACTTGGCCAGTTCTTTTATGCATCTACAATCTTCCTCCTTGGTTGTGCATGAAACGCAGATATATAATGATGTCATTACTAATCCAAGGACCCAGACAACCCGGAAATGACATAGATGTATATCTCGCACCATTAATCGAGGACCTCCAAAAATTGTGGCGTGATGGCGTCCCGGTGTGGGATGCGTATATGAAAGAGACCTTTAACTTGCGGGCCATGGTGTTTTGCACCGTAAATGATTTCCCCGCGTACGGGAATTTGTCGGGTTACACTTGTAAAGGAGCAAAAGCGTGCCCGATCTGTGAAGATGACACGCAGGTGCTGAGGTTGAAAAATTGTCAAAAGAATGTATTCATGGGGCATCGTAGGTTTCTTCCTATTAATCACCCATATCGTAAGAAGAAGATGGCATTCAACGGGAAAATTGAGCTTGGAGTGGCTCGTCATCCATTAGACGGGGAGAGTGTCTTCGAACGGGTAAAAAACATTGATGTTGTTTTTGGAAAATGCGCCAAAGCACTACCGAAGAATATTTGGAAAAAGAGGTCCATATTTTGGGAGCTACCGTACTGGAAATATTTAGAAGTGAGGCATTGCCTAGATGTCATGCATGTCGAAAAAAATGTCTGTGACAGTTTAATTGGCTTATTATTGAACATTTCGGGGAAGACGAAGGATGGTATTAAAGTGAGAAAAGACATGGTAGAGATGGGAATACGACACGAGCTCGCACCGCAGGAGAAAGGGAAGCGCACATACCTACCCCCCGCACTGTGCACAATGTCAAAGAAAGAGAAAACAAGCTTCTGTGAATGCCTCAATGGTATAAAAGTCCCATCAGGATATTCTTCGAATATTAAGAAGTTGGTGTCGATGAAGGACTTGAAACTGGTCGGTCTGAAATCTCACGACTGTCATGTTTTACTGACACATATAATTCCGGTTGCAATTCGGGGAATTTTACCAAAGCACGTTCGTCAAACCATTACGAAGCTTTGTTCTTTCTTCAATGCAATAAATTCCAAAGTGATAGACCCTCTAAAATTGGACTCTTTGCAAAAGGAGGTCGTCGTTACTCTTTGCCAACTTGAGATGTATTTTCCGCCATCTTTTTTCGATGTCATGGTTCACCTTGTTGTTCATCTTGTGAGAGAAATTAAGATTTGTGGTCCCGTGTTCCTTCGGTATATGTATCCATTCGAGAGATACATGGGCATCTTGAAAAAATACGTAAGGAACCGACATCGACCCGAAGGCAGCATTATAGAAGGATATTCTACGGAGGAGGTGATTGATTTTTGCACCAACTACTTGACCGGTGTGGATCCTATTGGCGTTCCAAAATCTCGATACGAGGGAAGGCTCCAAGGAGTCGGGACAATTGGGTTGAGAGCCGTAGTTGCTGATCTAAATGAACTACAAAAGGCACATTTTATTGTACTACAACACATGACAGATGTTGCTCCCTATATAGATGAGCACATGACAATCCTTCAACAACAAAACTACACGAGGAGTCAGAGGTGGCTTACTAACGAGCATAATCGTTCTTTTATAGGATGGCTGAAAGAAAGAGTGCAGTCACACCCCGTACCTGAAATTGTTAAACTGCTTGGCGAAGGACCCCAAATTGTTGTTAGAACATTCCAAGGATACGAGATTAACGGATATACATTTTATACTAAATCCCAGAGTGATAAGAGCACGATGCAAAACAGTGGGGTGACGTTGGTGGCGACCTCTCAAGAATTCAGTAGATCCGGAGATGGCCGGGCTGTAATAGCATCAAAGTCATATTATGGCGTTATTCAAGAAATTTGGGAGCTCATTTACAGTCCTCGCCTGAGCATTCCCGTGTTTCGGTGTCAATGGGTCGAAGACCGAGGTGTTAAAGTTGATAACGACGGGTTCACACTCGTTGATTTAAACAGGGTTGGGCATGTTGATGATCCGTTTATACTCGCCAAGCAAGCCACCCAAGTCTTTTATGCCACTGACCCGAGTGATGACAGGTTGAGCGTCGTCCTATCCGGAAAAAGAAGGATTGTCGGGGTAGAAAATGTCGTCGATGAAGAAGAGTACGACCAGTTCGACGAAGTACCTCCATTTTGTACTGATGTGCAAACTGAGGTAGCAACACTTGAAGGGGTAGACGAAGCTGACTACATGCGGTCCGACCACAATGAAGGATTATGGGCCGAGGGTACTGTTCAAATAGTGGAAAAAAGGAGAAAAAGGAAAAAAAAAGCATAATGTGTAATATTTATTTTGTTTAAGACCGTGTAGCTTTTAATATTGCAACTTTAGCTTGTAATATATCAAATAAAAAAGGAAAAAAAAAGGGAAAAAAAGAAAAAAGCATAATGTAGTAATAGTATTATCAAATATTATCAAATATTATCAAAAATTAGTTTAATGCTTATAATGAAGGATTATGTTTAATGCTTATAATATTATCAAATATTAGTTTTCACTAAATATTAGTTAAAATATTTAAGGAAGGATTATGTTTAATGAAAATATTATGTTTAAAATATTATGTTCAACTTTATCAAACATTTAATATTAGTTAAAATAAATATTAGTTAATAAATAAAATAAATATTAGTTTATGTTCAAAGCATTTTACTGAACCTGGGACCCGCCTGTCGGGACAATTTATACACGGACTTTTAGCTAATAGTCCGTGTAGAAATGGAAGAGAGCTACACGGACTATTAGCTAGATGTCCGTGTAGAAAGGTGATTTGCACACGGATTTTTATGTACAACCGTGTAGAAAGGTGATTTGCACACGGACATTAACTTAACAGCCGTGTATAATGAGGAAACATTGGTTATTTCGAAATCCCGACCAAAATTTTCATAAGTTCCGAAAACCCTTCTCTGCCAAAAACCTCCCAAAGACACGAGCTCGATCTTCACCGCTCACCGCGCGCCTCACCGCCTCGCCGCCTCGCCGCCTCGCCGCCTCGCCGCCTCACCACCTCGGTCTCTCTCACCCGTGGTCTCTCTCACCTAGGTTAGCGTCTCTCTATCTCGTTCTTTTTCTTATTGGGTTTGAACCCGTTAGCCAATTTAAAATAGTTTGTGTGTTAATATATGTAAATAGTTTGTGTGTTAAAATAGTTTCCATGTCGTATTTTATATGCAACTTCAGTCAAGGTTGAAATAAAGAAATTTTGTCCCTATTTTTGCTTCTAGATGATAGACTTCTGATTAGTTGAATCTTGACCAAAGCTATTAATTGAGAAGTTTTTCATGACAAAGACTCAAATACCTCTATTTCAATGCATGTTTCCAGTAAATGTATACTTTTCAAAAGCATTCAAGTTACAAAATATTAGCATATACTTGGGTATTTTTTTACAGCATTTTAGTTTCATTTAGATGGACATTAAGAACATAAAGAAAAGTTTTCTAATATTAATTTCATTTTGATAGGAATTAAGAACTAAAAGAACAATGTCAATAAAATTAATGCACCCTAATTGATTTTTTTTACAACTCTTGGGCCGAATTTTTTATTTATAGTAAAAGAAAAAAAAAATAATAATAAATATGAAAGGTGGGAAACAAAATTTAAAACTAGGAAGCTGGTTCTATTCTATAGCGTCCACCAAGGACTATTTTAATTGGAACACTATTACAATTTCCATTTTGGGATGTGTGTGACTGGAATAATTGTCTATGGACTTGTACTTAAAAATGAAAATAGAGCTCATAATTATTATAATTTTTTAAAATAATTAATTAATACTTTATAATGACGGTTCGATTTAAGAATTTTGTCATAAATTTTTTTAATGGATCACCATTAATTATTGTCAAATTTAATTTATCCCTATTGTTCATTTATCCCTACAAAAGACAAAATATGTAATAGACCATGTCGAATGTAGTAGACAAAATATGTAGTTCATTTATCTCTAGTTTGTTAATTTATCTCTTTAATTTATCTCTTCAATTATTGGTCACTTATGATTTGATCTTTAATTTCATGCAGAACCATGTCGAATGAGGATGAGTACTTCGATATGATGGAAGAAGAGGAGCAGCAAGCTACTGCCTCGTCAGAAAGAAGGAGAAGAGGGCCGACAATGTGCACGAGCCATTCTGAGCAGACCCATCAAGAAATCTGGTTCACAGAAGACGGGCGTGCGCAGGGACCAAAACGGCAGAAATACTCAAATTGGTGTACGAGCTTCGTGAGGCAAAATGCGAGTATCCTTGTTGAGAGATGGGATCATTTCGAGGATAAGGTGAAGAACGCGTGGTGGAACACGGTGAAGGTAAAGTGCCTAACAACTCTTCTCTTGAATTTTCACTTATGTATGATCTATACTTAAATACACTAAATTTTTGTGTCAATCAGGCTCATTGGAACATCAAGAATGATGTTCCAAAGAATAAGACTTTGAAGATTATGAACAATGGTTGGAAGCAATACAAGAGCACGTTGAAGACGGATTTCATGGAGAAAGGGAAAAATCCGGTCGGCTACTACAAATGGCTAAAACAAGAGGACTGGGATGCGTTTCAAGCTTTGAAGTCTACCGAAGAGTTCCAGGTATCTAACTCGTGCCAAATTTATGCTTATTCTTTCTCGATATGTACTTATCTTTCTAAAACTAACTGATCGTTATTGTCTTGTTTCTGTGAAGGCAAAGAGTGATACCGGCAGGAGGACCGTTGCCTTTAACAAGTATCCACACCATCTAGGGTCAGGTGGTTACGAGGGTAAGACGGCAGAATGGAGGAAAGTCCTGGACGCGAACAAGGATTCTGACTCACCCGTGGTTAGGATCCAAAATCCTAGGGGCAAAGATTGGGTCATGGGTAGAGCCGAGGTAACCGCTGACGGGAGGATAGTACTCCCAACGGATTTGCAAAGCGTGGCTCAAAGAATGGTAAGAGTCATTTATAACTCTGAAAGTACGTCAATTGTTCTTTTGCTTTAACTAATTCTTCTACTTGAACAGTTGGAAGTGGAGGAGGAGGTCAACTCGGGTGCCCGGAGTGTCGAACGACAAAATGATTCCTTGTCCGCAGCGCTTGAGAATCCAGAACACCCGGGTCGAGTAAGGGGTGTAGGGGTCTACAGGGGCTGGAAGGAGGTGTTCCGAGTGGAGGGAGAGAAACCTCGAAGAAAATCTCGTGCCAAGGTAAACAAAGACGAGATAGTTGCGCAGATACGCGCGGAGGTGAGCAAAGAGTACGACGCAAGGTTTGCTGAGATGGAAGCAATGTTGACACAAATTAGATCAGCAACTACGCAGCCATCCGAGCAACCACCTCCCATTTCGCCGGGAATTCGGCGAAGTAGTCAAGCATCCGGCACGTGGGGCGCCTTAGACGATTTGGATAATCTCAAGGTAATCAATACTTCTTCATAATCTAAAGGTATTTAAAACCTGTTTGCAACCTTGTTTGACAATATCGCATCACTAAAATAAACAACTTTCCTATAAATTTGCAGGACCCCAGAGCATGCGACCTCGTCCTGCGGAATGGCAGTGTTTCTATGATCGTTGCTAAGGGCGTTGTACATCCACTCGCCAAAAGTGTACACAATACTCAGCTAAGACCCGACCATGCATGCGTGCAGGTTGAGTTAGTCGTGGATGGATGGCAGCGCGTACCCCTTCCTGTCCCTACCGACGACGCGGTTGTGCTTGATGACGCACGGATGTCATTTGTCCAATGGCCCAAGAGTCAGATTGTTTTGGATCAGGTAATCCATAAAAAAATTCATTTATTTTGTTACATTCAACTCATTCTTTTTGAAATACTAGAATAATACATCTATAACTTGATACAGACACGAGGAGATGATGTTACCGGTACGGCTCTCTCACCGGTACGTCAGGAGGTGGCTTGCGACGTCGCGCCTGACGCGCCACAATCACCGCCCCGTCCTTTGGTCACAGAAGAAGAATACAGCCGTTTGCCCAATGATTTGCGCTTTCTCCACGACTACTTGATGACGGCGCCCGACGGCATGGAGGCTATCGTCATCCCTGTCCCACCTGGGATGTTTCTACACGAAGGCAGGGAGCTCCTGCTGTCATTCAGAGACTTCAAGGACCTCTTCCACCACTCGTCATCCGACAAATGGCTCGATGTTTCACACATCACCATTTTCCTCATGTTAGTGATATTAAAATATTTTCATTATTGTATAGAACTCAAATATATATTCTAATTACAATATGATGAGTTTTCAGGAAGCTAGTCCGAAACTGTGATGAGATGGTTGAAAGGAAGAACTTGTGCGTGTTTCTGGACCCCGAGAAAGTGAGTGGTACGGCAGCGACATATTATCCGGATATGGCTATCGAGTACATGTGTTCTGCGATGCATCGTGCTAAGGCGGAGGAGAAGAAATTCATTCTCATGCCATACCACGAGGGGTTAGTTCTAATCTTAACTTATGTGTTGTTTATATTTTAATTAAAGAATTGTATAAAGGAATTAAAAGTTAAACATAAAAAAATGAAATCACACCATCAATCATAGCAAATACTCGTGTCACTTTTATATGCTAAAGTACTATAATTCTTCTCCTCGATCCCACAGCAAACATTGGTGCTTGATTCTCATTGTGCCGTACCTAAATGTGGGCATAATTGTTGATTCTTGTAAGCCCAAAGGAAAGACCGCGTCTGCCAAGTGCAAAGTTATCTTGCCTTTTGTGAATAAGTAAGCAATAATAATTCTATAGGTTTGCATTTCTTTCAATCATATCAAATTATACTTTTGCTAATTACATTCACTCACTTTTGTAAGGGCTTTTGTGAAATATATTAAAGAGGGAGGATCAGATAGGACGGGCCCGGGCAAGAAAAGCAAGTTGAATTGGAAGTACTTGTTGGTGAGCACACTTTATGAGTTAGAAATTTCATATCTTGTTAAAAAAATTATTGTCATTCTAACAAATGCCGCTAAATGTAAATTTCAGAGCCCGCAACAGAAGGAGGGTTGGGAATGCGCTTATTACACGATGATATTCATGTTTGACTTTGTCGAAAGAATACAATTCGAATTCCCAAAAGCGGTATGTACTTCATATGAATTTCCTATATAATAAGCAATTGATATCTACCTTTTCTGAAATACTAACTATTATCAAATTATAATTTTGTAGAATGTGACAAAGCAAGATCATTACACTTGGGGTCAGATCGACGATGTGCGGTGCATGTGGGCAAGGTGGTTTGCCATGGAATTTTGTAATTCTCGATATGGATTTGCATAATTTTGTATAATTTGGTGTATATGAATATTGTATAATTTATTGCATATGGATTTCTGGCTAATCTGAAAAATATGAATTTCTTGCTAATCTGGAAAATATGGATTTATTGCTAATCTGGAAAATATGGATTTCTTGTTATATGAAATCTGGAAAATATGGAAAATCTGGAATAGTTCTGTAACAAAAATGGCTAGCAAAACTGGAGGCTAGCCGAAAAACAAAAAATACAAAAAAAAAAAAAAATGTTGTTTCTACACGGACATTTAACTAAAGTCCGTGTAGAAAAAAAATAGCTACACGGACATTTAGTTAAATGTCCGTGTAGAAAGAGGAGAGCTACACGGACATTTAACTAAATGTCCGTGTAGAAAGAGTCAAGCTACACGGTTTTTTAGTTAAAAGTCCGTGTACAAAAAGAATCGTACACGGTTTTTTAGGTAATATCCGTGTAGCTCGGTAAAATGGAGAGCGACACATTCTGGTCTTTGTACACGGCTGTTTGTGAAGTTATACGTGTAGAATCTTTAAAATTGCACACGGGCAAAAATCCGTGTGTAGTTATTGAACTAATCGTACACCCTCGATTTAAACACGGTAGGAAATCCGTGTAGCTCCTCCTTTATTGTCCGTGTATAATCTCTTTTTTTGTAGTAGTGATTGTATAGCTTAGTTAACATGTAATTGTGAACTTGTGATAATTTGATTATTTCAACATCTTGGTATGTAAAAGCAAACTCATATGCTTCGATCTAAGAGACATAGCTTGGTACCTCGGTCTCATTTGTCCATCTTTGAAGGAACAAATGGGAGCTCCATCCCATGAATCATACCAATATGAAACTTTCGTCCTTGTCCCAACCGATCATTGTGTCGACTAGTGGAACAAATGCTTAATTTTGAATAGGTGTTGCCAAAAAAATGAGCCTCCAACCTTCCAGATTACCGGTCCTGTAGACCGAATATTAAGTCTTCTAATTTTATGAATTATGGTGTCCCACAGACCATGCGGTTCCTGATATGCTTTCCACCACCATCTCAACAAAAGAGAAATATTTCTAATCTCCAACTTAGGGACACCCAAGCCGCCATATGTTTTTGGAACACCCAAGCCCCCTTTTCGTATTCTTTTCTCCTTTCCAAATTCTATATTTTTCAAAATTATTTACACCTCAATAAAAGTAACCTCTTGAAAGGTAAGAGCGTACATATTATTTGGAAACAAATATCTCTGTGCACTTAAACATGATATTAGTCATTTCTTTATCTACGGTTTAAAAACAAATTCATGTACGTAGTATCTAGCTAGGAAAAACTTTAGTTCACTTAATTTACTAATTATGTCAATGAAATTCTAAAATTGACCTCGACAGAGAACAAAAAGAGTGGTTTTATATAATGAAAAGTAATGACAAAGGTAAAATGTGGTAGGGAATAATGGGAATTACATAATAAACGAACGTGGTCCAGTATATGCTCCAGGGATCTGGCCCGTTAACAAAGACAGAATGTTATAATTGTATTGCTATGTTGTGTGTACACCTCCTTTATTTGGCCTACAACTAAGCTCACTACTATTCCAACCTTTCACAAAATTAGGGTTTAGTTTAAGATCGGGGATAGATAGCGTGTAAGTGAATATAACAAATTCATCTATTTGGAATTCATTAGTTTAATTTATTCACAATTTTATGACTAACCTTAATTAGCAATTAGCAATGTAATTTAGGAAAATGAGAAGTGGAGACCAGCAGGATAGCGTACGTATTGGTGAGAAGTGGGATGATGGTGTTCATCAGAATTAATTTAAAATAGAGAAGATTTTAATTTGATAAGTTATTAATTATGAACTACGTGGCATATATAACTAGTATCCAAGCTGTTTACAGTGATTCAGATAACATCCAGATGCTAAGAAATTTTGTGACAGCGTTTGAGCACGAAAATTGATGGTATTTGACAAGAATTTGTTTTGCCAGCGTGAAAAGTTGCTTTTACCCTTGTCTTCTCGGACTGGATGTTTAGACGGGAGAACAGTGGAGAGGGAGAGAAAGAAAGCTCTGAACTGGAACTGGATGTTGGGGCTGGGAAGCAGTGGAGAGGAAGAATGAGAAGGAGAAGTGGAGAGAGAGACAGAGCAGAGGGAATTGATGAACTGGGTGTAGGGTGCACTGAGGAGCAGAGAAGAGATGCGAATGGGAGAGACGAACAAATTTTTTAATGGCATCACTGTAATTTTGATGAAAATTATGATCTTTTTATTTGTCTTCAAATCAATTATGATAGTTCTGTGATTTGAGTATTTGAAAAAGAGAGAGTATTTGATGATAGTTAGGTAGGGAATGAAATAATTTTTAATTCTGGTAACCAAAAGTGCCTTAATTTAACTTCTAGTAACAAGGATTTCATTTATTTTATTTATAGTTAATAGTCCCAGAGCTAATGTTGTTTCAGAAACTGATTTGATGTCGTTAATTTTGTTTGTGTTAAGTTAGGATAATTAATTGTGTTTACATTAACAATGACTTTGTTAATTTTGTTTCTCTTATGAGTATGGAACTTCATTTTAATTTATCCTAATAGTTACTTCCATAATTTTGTTTGTAGTAAATGTCAGTTTCTTAATTTTGTTTTTGGTAACAGTCACTTTGTTAATTCTATTGTAACTGTTACTACGTTAATTTTGTGGTAACAATCAGTCCGTTAATTTAGTTTATAACAACGGTTTTTTCGTCAATTTTATGATATAATGCAGTATTGTAAAAATTGTCCGATTAATCGGCCGATTAGTTGTTAGCGTGACCAAATTGTCACGGCCTTTCCCTACTAATCGACCGATTATTCCCGATTAATCACTTGGCGATACCCTGTCCGTCCGACGACCGCATACCGTTATTTACAACACTGATATAATGCATGCCATACTGATCATTTGTGAAATTGTCTTGGCAGTAAATCACCACTGAAGTTTATCATATGGAGAGAAGGCTAATTACTAAGTTTATCATATGGAGAGAGAGGTGTACAAAGATCTTAGAGAAGATATTAAAAGCATGGGTAATTTAATTGAAGAAGTGCAAGAACAATGGAGATATTCCCACTGAAGTGCCCCCGAGAAAAGTTCTTTATTTTATTGATTTTTTTTTCAGAGAAGGCTTTTTGGTTTTACTATCTTTTTCCTTTCTTTTCTTTTCTCTTTTTCTTATCTGCACAATAGATTCAACATTGTTGAATTACCTTTTGCAATCCTGTGTAACAGGTTTCATTTTGAAACCTTGATATCAATAAAGCAAATAAGGACCTTGATCCTTATTTTTCCTCAAAAAAAAAACATAACTCACATGTAATACCCCTCTTGGCCAACTGGCATGCGTGAGAATCCTCTGTTTCGCTAAGAAAAAAAAAAATCTAACTTTAAAGGCACCTTGCATGTCCACGCCTTCACAAATTCCATTTAATCATTCCCTCAGCCGTAAGAATCTCTCCTCTCTCTCTCTCTCTCGATCCTTTCTTCCACCAAGGAAAAGGAAGAAAAACACTCCACCAATTATTTTATTATTTCCTTTTGTCCTTTCTCTCCTCTATCATTTATTCTCATTCCATCTCTTCTCCTCTTTATCTCTCTCCCGCATCATTTATTCTTCCACTCACGGAAAGGGAGAAAAGAACTCCACTAGGGGTGTCAATGGTACCTTTTTAGCTGTTTACTTGACCCGTATCGTATTCGATAAGGTGGGTATGTGTAAGGTTTTTTTTTCGTTAGCTTATTGGGTATGGATACGAATTTTTTTTCGTTAACCAAATGGGTAAGGGTATGAGTAATTACTATTTCGTATCCGTTACCCTATAGGGTAATTATAAAATCTAAATATATATTCAATTCAATTTCCAGGTCACCTAAATATATATTCGTGTTTTTGAATTTTCTTGCTTTATAAAAACAATTTAGTTGGAATTGATTGCACATTTATTTTTATTTTTTTATTAGAAAAACAATTATATATGTGTGAAATTAATGAGTTTTTGATGTTTAATTTGTGAAATATAATAAAACTAATTATTATATTAGTATTATTCGTTATTCACCCGCTACCGTTTTGTTACCCGATAATATTAACGAGTAAGGATAGGGTAGGGTAAGGTCAATTTTTAATGGGTATGGGCAGGATATGGATAAAGTTAATTTTAATAGGTATGGGTATGAAAATGTCTCCACCCGACCCGTACCGTACCCATTGACACCCCTAAACTCCACTGACTTGTGTTAAGAGTCTTGCATCTGCCTGGTGAAATGAATAGATCGTGCACTTGGTATGAGAGACAGAGAGGAAAAAAACCCAATGGCCACAGCTTCTGAAGCTTTGTCTTGGTATCTCAATGTAAGTGATCGCGAATTCGTTGCTCGTTTTACAAAAAAAGGGGACACTATTTGGGAGCGATCTTTTCCATTTTTGCTAGGAGATCAACGCAAATATGCCATTAACTGTGTAATTAAGAGCTCGGCAGAATCAAAGAATCACCTAATTAATCACCACCCTTAATTAATCAGTTGCTTAAAGCTGATAAATATATATACAAGTGTGCTTACCTGAAATAATCTCAAGCTTAACAGATAACATCGTATCTCAATGAATGTAACAATGGTACGTATTGATCATCTTTTTGGAATTCATTAGATTTGTTCAACAATTTTATGACCAACTTAAATTGGCAATATGTTATTTAGGAAAATGATATATCCCGATTTTTCTAATTTCAAAATTTCTTATTCAAAATGTTGACCTAAATAGCTCAGTTAATGGTTATATATTAAACTTGTAAAATATCAATTTTTAGGTTTTTTTTTAATTGTTTTTATTATTTTTTAAGATTTTTTAAAGATATCCTTTTTAGGTGTAAAAATAAAAAATAATACCAATAATTAAGGCAAAAAAAGACCATCTTTAAAAAAACATAAAAAATAGTAAAAAAATTGAAAAATAGTAAAAATTGGTATTCTACAAGTTTAATATATAACCAATTTATTGAGCTACTTAGGTTGACGTTTCGAATATGAAATTTTGAAATTTGATCATATGACATTTCAGCCGAAATGCTACTGAAAACATATTAGCCAGAATACATATATAATATTACTCAATTGGTCAGAAATTTTTGCTTCTGATGCTCAAAGAGAACACAAAGTATCAAATAAGAATAAGAACGTGCTAACACATACATGCACGTTTTTTTTTTTTTTTTTTTTTTGCAAATATAGATTGAATACCTCATTAGATTGTAAACAGTTGAATACCTCAATTAGGATTCGAGGCGGTAACAATTAATTTATCCCGAAACACATGCAGTCTCATTTAATTGGTTGCTTCCACAAGAACCACATAGTTGCCCATGAGCCCTGGCAATGCCTTCCTGCTGCCTTTCTCCACACCTTCACATAATTCCATTTAATCATTTCCTACTGCCGTAAGAATCTTCTCCTCTCTCTCTCTCTCTCGTTCCTTTCTTCCACCAACGAAAAGGAAGAAAAGCACTCCACCATTTTATTCTATTATTTCCTTTTGTCCTTTCTCTCCGGCCCATATCATTTATTCTCATTCGATCTCTTCTCCTTTTTATCTCTCTCTCCCGGCCCTATCATTTATTCACATTCGATCTCTTCTCCTCTTTATAACTCTCCCCTATCATTTATTAATTCTTCCACTCACGCAAAGGAAGAAAAGCACTGCACCGATTTGAGTTAGAGTCTTGCATCTGCCTGGTGAAATCAATTGATCGTGCACTTGGTATGAGAGACAGAGAGGAAAAAAACCCAATGGCCACAGCTTCTGAAGCTCCTTCTTGGTATCTCAAGGTAAGTGATCGCAGATTTCGTTGCTCTTTTTACAAAAAAGGGACACAATTTGGGAGCAATTTGGAAGGTTTGATTTGATTACATTCCCAGCTTGATCTTTTCCATTTTTCCTAGGAGATCAACACTTTTATGCCATTAAGTCATTAACTGTGTAATTAAGAGCTCGGCAGAATCAAAGAATCACCTAATCACCACCCTTAATTAATCAGTTGCTTAAAGCTGATAAATATATATACAAATGTGCTTACCTGAAACAATCTCAATTAAGCTTAATTAACAGATAACGTGTGAATGAATGTAACAATGGTACGTATTCATCTTTTTGAAATTCATTAGTTTTGTTCTACAATTTTATGACTAATCTTAACATAGTATTGTACACCTTTTTATCAAGAATTAACTAATAATTAGAAACATTTTGCATGAATATATAGGGAAGAGAAAAACACATACGGCTCGGTCCTTGTGGAAGTACTGATGGTACAGCCTGGGACGATGGTTGTCATCAAAGAATAGAGAGTATCATTGTGGGTTACGATATCTATTCTATCTGTTCAATCCAAACTGTTTATAGAGATTTCAATAACAACATTTTTGTAGCACCGCAGCGCGGATCCACGTACTCCTGCATTTTTGAAGCGGTAACTATATATTCATTTTATATATTTTTGTCTAATATCTGATGTTCGTTTTTCTATTATTAATTCTTGTCTGCTTAAATTCGTTCAAGTTTTGTGTGTGTGTGTGTGTGGGTGGGTGGGTGGGGGGGGGGGGGGGGGGGGGGGGGGGGGGGGGGGGGGGTGGGTGGTGTGTGTTGGGGATGGGGGAAATCTTATCATAAATGTGAACTTGACGTATTAATTTGCACCAAATTTAAAGGTCTGACATGTACATAGCAACATGTTGTGTGGTGCCAGTAAATTCCAATAAAAAAATTTATATATATATTTTTTTATATATTTATGATCAATTACAAGTTTACAACCCCAATCACTTAAATTAACATATGATCTATCGATTCAGCTAACCTAAAATATTATTTAAAATCAATCGATGTTGTTTTCTGTGGTGCTGTTCAATGTGCAAGAACCATAGAAGGAAAAATCGAAATCGGGATCGGTCTTTTGACCGTGAAATCGGGTGAATCGGTCGGAATCGGCCGAATTGGATCAAAAACTCGGATTTTTTTGCCACAGTGACTCTTCTCTTCAATAGTGGTTTCAATACTTATATTATACATATATTTATGTATTCTAGTAACAAAAGGTAGCATAGTGCGGTGATAATTGGCTTAGTTGATAATCAAGAGGTTCCTGGTTCGGATCACGCAGAAGGATTTTTTTTTTTGGAAAGTGGTATATGCGCGGTTCACGGTAGACCACGTGTACAGGTTTCTGTGTGGACCATTTTGGCCGAAATTTGATAGGAATTGGACTGTTTTGACTGAATTGACTTGAATCGGACCATTTCAGCTGAAATTTGACTGGAATCGGATTGTTTCGGCAGAAATTGGACGAAAAAATCATCTACCGTGTAACTCGATCGGTCTGAAATCAGATTGGTACAGCCCAATTCCGGTCCGGAACGGACGATTTTTCCTTCTATGGCAAGAACCATGCCAGTAGGGTCTCTTCATTGTATAATTGAATTTTTATGCAGGTTCATCTTCCACCCGAAACTCCGATTACTCGAATTGATGGATACTTCAATGCAAATGGAATTACATATCTGGAACTCAGCACAAACAACGGCAAGATATGTTCTTTCGGCACAAAAACTAGTACTCCATTCATCTACAAGGATCCGAGAGGGTTTACCGGTTTCCACGGACGCTCCAACGAGTATCGTCTCAATGCTCTAGGAGTACATCTCAATAGCTCTGCCCCAAAATAGTAGAATCCATAGACTTCAAATGGAAATTGTTTCTCCATTTTTCTTTTCAATTTGACACTGCTATTATAAATTATATAGTCATAATCCATCAGTAATATATATAATCTGCCATAATACAAACAACAGTGTCTGTTACACTCAGTGTATATTTGTTCTGTCTGTGCTTCTGTTGTGGCATGAAGCATTCTGTTTGTAACTTAGAATCGTAGATTATGGAAGACGTAATTAATTTACAAACAAGTCTGTGATCGTATACGCTATATCCAGTTATCAATTTCATGAACAGAATGTCATCAGGATTCTGTTTACATTTGGAAAATTGAACAAATTGGACGTGAAGGTTGTGTTTTTTTTTTCTCAGAAAAGCAACGATCTGTTTAACATTGTTATTGTTGGTTGGTTGCTACTCAAGGTGCCAACACAGAAAATACTGCCTTAACAGTAGATGCATGGTTGCATGTCAGCAAGACTTCTTCGTAAAATATCATCAAGAAAATTGGTCAAAATTTCAATGAACCAATTAAATTCAGCTAAAATATCATCCAATTCAACCATTCCAACACTAATATCACTGGAATTTAGTCCAAATTAATATTGTCTTCTCGCGCGACTAGGTAAAAAGAGCTTTGAGCATCACAAAGACCGTCATAAAACATGTGAGGAAATCAAAAGAGTTTCAAAATTACGAACATAAATGACAACCAGTTTTTGGTTTAGAGGTTAAAATAATGTTCTCCATATGAGAGTCGTATGTTCATATGCTAATTAATTGGCTTATAAATATTTATAGTTGAAAAACTTGATTTAATGTTTAACTAAAAAATAATAGACAAATTAATGCTATTGTCTCATTTTGCTTCTTTTAACGTGGTCCAGTATATGCTCCTGGGATCTGGCCCAGGAGGCCCGTTAACAAAGACAGAATGTTAAAATGGTATTGCTATGTTGTGGGTACACCTCTTTTATTTGGGCTAGAACTGGGCCCACTACTATTCCAACCTTTCACTTATTATATTATTAAAGTAACAATTCATTTACAATTGCATATTAATTAATATAACAAAACCAGTCACTCGGATAGTTGCATCTTATCTATATTAATTATACTGGCGGAAGTACTTTTAATTAGCGGAAATATTAGTTATCTTGAATTTAGTAGGTGTGAAGGTAGCTATGCATGGTTCAATTGGGAGGAAGGCTAGCTAGCTACTTAATTATTCATTTACATTTGAGTCAAATCATGGATTTTCTGGTTTCTACGGTCATGCAAATAGCACCTTCTCTCAGAAGTCAGAACCCTTGGGAGTACATATAAATATACCTCTGCATGCTCAGAAGTATCTATCTAGGCCCCTGCTCCAACTAATTAATTCTCATTAAAATTCTGATGTATTTATTTTACATGCATGGTTATGTTTGGTGTTTCTTTTGCATAGAATTATTGATGTATTTGATATATTTACTAGCCTACAGACTTATTTCTGCATTTTCATTTTGAATTAGACACTACTATTATTGTAAATGTGGTCACAATGCATAGTAACATAATTTGCCATAATATAAATTAAGAACACTGTTTGTTACACTTGGCGAAGATCACATATATATATATCATGCACTGTTAATGGACATATTTCTAAAGTCGATCGGGACTCTTAGATGATGTAATTGTCAACATAAAGCAAAATATGAAAATAACAATTAGCTGATTGTGATTTGGTACAATTATTTGTTTAGCCTTGCGTGTTTATTGATTTAATAAACACGAGGCGAGGACTGATATCATGCTTTAGTCCGGAATTCTCGGTTTGAGGTGTGACAGTTACAGTTGCCAACCCGAGCAAATGACTAAAGAGATATTAGTTTCATTAATATATTTCATTTTTTATGGTATACATAAAGCAAAGGTCTTTACTTACGATGGACCTTTACAATAGTTTACCAACATTTTTCATTCATTGTACTGTTAACGTGATCAATTTATTTTATCTCTTGATACATTAATTATGTAGCCTGAATTTGACACTGATCTTAATCTACTTAGGATAATGAGAAGTTAGCTCCAACACCCATCTTACAGGGGCTGCCGAAATCTCTGCGAGGCGGATTCATTATCACCTTTTGTTTCCTGCCTAAATTTGAACACGTGTCTGACCTTTTCTTTAAATTCCTATTTTTATTTTACTTGGAGACTACAAATTTTAAATGCGACCAGTTGAGCTAAACAGATTGCTACAATTTTTTTTTATTATTTCTCAGGGACGACCAATTTGAGTAATCTGTAGAATAAAATGAAAGGGACCAATTTGAGTAATTAATTTCTTAGGCCTTGAGGTTTGTACCCATTGTTATATATTAGCTTAATATTGAAGACGAAGATTGTATTATTTTTTGCTTTATCTTATAAATGCAGTGTATAATGTTCATCTCTGTAACATCCCAATTTTTTTTAAATATGAAATTTTCATTTTACTTGAAATAAAGTGGTATGGCAATATAGATTTTGAAGTATAATTACAAACTTTGTTATCTCAATAATTTGAAATAAATACACAAGAAGTACATTGGAAAATTTTAATTTGGAAATAGATAATTTTAAAGTCCTTAACAAATATTTAATTATGTTATAATCATAAATACTAAAATATCATAAGATGTTAAGATTTACATTACGATACGGTAAATAAATTATAGATGTTAATTAATTTTATTATACTTGTAAAATATTTAGTCTAACATGGGTTATTTTAAAATTTGGTAATATCATGTAAGTTGAAAACATAGTATTTAAAGGCCAAGTTATTTCTAATAATATATGGGGTTTAGTGCAAAATAACTAATTATTAGAATAAGGAGAAAAATAAGTGAATTTCTTTTAATAAGACCATTTTGCATGAATATACACGTGTAACCACATTGACCTTTAGTTAATGCCACCTAGCAACTCCACTCACATGCTCTTGCCGATTTATTTATGTCCTCTAATTTGATGGTGGGGAAAGGGCCGATAGAGAGGGAGAAATTAGAATGGAATAGAAAGGAGAAATTAAGAGAGAAATGGAAATATAAAAGAGTAGAATGAGGGGAGAAAAAGAGGTGGAAGTAGAGTCGTCGGTAGCTCGAGGTGGCCGGGAGGAGAAGACGAAAACGTGTTGCTTTGCTTAGTTGATTGCTTGTGTTCATGTGGCTGCTCTCGAACGAATCGATCGACTCGATTCTGATAAGTGAATTGACTTTGAGCCTTATTGTGCCCAACATTAAAAGGTGCGGATTTCGAGTTATTCCTAGCTCCTTCTAACTTCCTTAATTGTTGTTGTATGCTTGTGGGTTTGTTTGCTTGTTTTTGGTTGCATGTTGATTTCTTGATGATTGTGATTTAATTGAGCGATTATTGTACCATCACTGGTACGGGTCTGGTGTATTGCTGCACACCAGCTGTTCGGTGAAATGCCTAAGAGAAGTAAATTACTGGTACGGGTCTGGTGTGTTGCTGCACATCAGCTGTTCGGTGAAATGCCTAAGAGAAGTAAATTGTTGGTAATCTTAAGGTTAATATATGGTAGTGGTTTGGAGTTACATGTCCTGATTCTCAAATTGAAATTTTCATGTCCTGATTGCACGAGATTATTTGTTTGATTAGTGTAGCTTGGCTGTTGCTCGGTTGCCAATTGCTTGTAGTTAAAGTCTTGAAGTTGGTATTCTTATTGCATAAACGAGTTGCATGACATACGCTTGCATCATGAACTGAACCATATTTCTGTTTGCATGAAATTAACTTGTATGCATGGTACAAGGCATTAGTTGTACTAGAGACTGTGAAATACATGACATAAGATATGAGCTGATTAACCTTTGCATAATATAATTGCATACATGAAACAAAGCACGATATGAACCATGAACTTGTATATTAGCATAGTCTTGAAGTGAACCATGGGTATACTTGAGCATAACATATAAACATGTGTGCATTTGAATGAATGTTATAGTTGGATATTTGACCGGTCATGTAGGCGCTGTCTTTTCGTGGTAGCGCATGACCGTGGTAATGTATTGATTGAACATTGAACTTGGAAACTTGACCGGTCATGTAGGCGCTGTCTTTTCGTGGTAGCGCATGACCGTGGTAATGTATTGATTGAACATTGAACTTGGAAACTTGACCGGTCATGTAGGCGCTGTCTTTTCGTGGTAGCGCATGACCGGGGTCATGTAGGCGCTGTATTCGTGGTAAGCGCGTAATTTCTGTTATGTAGGCGCCGTTAATTCGTGGAAGCGCATAACAGAAATTGCGTAGGCGCCGTATTCGTGGTAGCGCGTGATTCAGTTATGTAGGCGCCGTTGATTCGTGGAAGCGCATAACTGAAGGCACGTAGGCGCCGTATTCGTGGTAAGCGCACAATTTCAGGTTATGGCCATAACAGAAATTGTGTAGGCGCCGTATTCGTGGTAGCGCATGACCCGTAGTCAGATAAGTGTCGAATCTGGATCGCAAGATAGAAATGTTAAAAGAACTAATTTACAAGAACATTTGTGTATTAAGTAAGATTCACGAGCATTGCATTCGGGTACCTAATTAATATCATATGCATGGCAAAAGATTAAATTTTGTTTCAGTGTTTCTCTTATGGTTACTGCAGTGTTCATTTCTTTGTGTGTATCATTTCTTTTATTTGAACGGGAGCATTTAATGTTGTGAAAATTACATGCATGTTTCTTATTATGTCATCATCACACTTTCGAAACTTAGAATTATGTCACGGTAAGGAGACATGCATATTCTTCATAAACTTTTTACATGAAACTTGATTGGATTTCAGATTTGTAAGTTGTTTATGGATTCTATTATCTTTATTATTTTCTTATAATCGTTCTCAGTGTTGTTTTGGTTTAGTTGGTTGGGTATTAGAATAACTCGACTGGAACTGAATACCGCACTGGGAGATTTTCAATCTCTCACATTTCTACTTCGGTGGGTTCCAGGTACAAAGCGCAAGACACAAAAACGAGATGTCGAACCAGAGGATTGCGTGACGTGCCACAAAGATGAGTATTTGGTTTACTTTAAATAGATCTGTTATGGTATTCTGATTGTCTTTTATTGTACCGTAACAGGTTTATTTTCAATTTGTTTGTTACGTGTAAATTTCGAAACTTAAAAGAAAAGTTTATTCATGTATTGTGGCTCCTGTCTTTGTCATTGGTAATGTATGTATATATATTGTGTATGATTATGGAATTGCCTTGCGCTAATGAGCGCGGCGGGTTGTCTGCCCTATTATCGGGGTGTGACAATCTCTATGTGGAAAACTTCAACATTTAGATAATATATATACATCGATATATGGAAAAGAAAATCAAACTAAAAAACAATGCTATATAGAAAAATAAATTAACATAACCACACTCAAAATTGAATTTACAAATTAACAATGCTTAGTTCATGGGTATCCACATAGAGAGGAGAATTCAATTCAGCAGTAAATCTCTATAGAGAAAACTTTAAAAGTTACTTCGTTCATGGGCGGATTATATATATAGGGGTGCTGGAGGTGGCTAAGCCTCCTATAAATACAAATTAACAATTTATTTTTTTCAATTTACAATTTTTGTATGTGTTAATACTTTTTAGCTTTGTCGTAAAATAAAAAGTTACACTACTATAGTTTATTCAGTCTCTCTAATCTCAAATTTCTGTTTTTGTTCCTGACTTCTTTTACAAGTGATGTCAATAAAATTCTAGAAATTTGGCCTCGACAGAGACAACGAAAAAGAGTCATTTTAAATTAAAAAAAAGTAACAAAAATTGTTAAAAATAATAGGGAAACATATATATTACCATATTTTCGGTAGCACTTCGGCCGAAATGTCAGTGTTAAATTTCAAAATTTCTTTTTCAAAAAATTGACCTAAATAATGCAGTAAATTGATTATATATTAAACTTGTAGAATACTAATTTTTACTATTTTTGAATTTTTTTTACTATTTCTTATGAGTTTTTAAAGATGACATTTTTTTTGGCCTAAAAATAAAAGAATAATACCAATATTTTAAGCCAAAAAGGACTATCTTTAAAAAAACATAAAAAAAAGTAAACAAATTTCAAAAATAGTAAAATTAGTATTTTACAAGTTTAATATATAACCAATTTACTGAGTTACTTAGGTTAACATTTTGAATATGAAATTTTGAAATTTGGCTCTATGACATTCCGGCCGAAGTGCTACCGAAAGCATATTAGGAAGACTATAGTGGTTGGCTAAGATCAAAGTGCTATGACTAAGGTTTTGGTGCTACTAATTCGTTTTTGCGATTTTAGAGTTCAAATAGTTGATCTGAAGTGCTCAACGTGTTCTCCATCTTAAAATGTTCTTGGAGACCAAATTTTACATTTTTTGGGATTTTTTAATCATAATAATAATAAATAAATAAATCTGAAAAACAATGATTTTTAAATACTCATATAAAATAGTAAAAAAATTCAAAATATATAAAATTTGATCTCCAAGCACCTTTTAATACGAAGAACATGTTGAGCACAAAGTATCCAATAAGAATAAGAACGTGTTAACATAGACACAATTTTCTTTTTTTTGCAAATATAGATTGAATGCCTCGTTAGTTTCTGAAAAAAAATTGGCTTATTATTTTATTTTATTTTTTGGCAAATGGCCCGTTGGCTTATTGATAATTCATCGGAACAAATAAAAGTTTTAATGAAAAGTTGTCTTTAATTTAGTGATTATGGTAGTGATTTCAATACAGACAATCATATATTAGAATTATTGATCTCATCTTTATCTCGAAATAAACAAACATAACTAAATCTATAATTAGCCAGAAGGCCTACAACTACAAGGCCCGTTAACAAATTAAGGCTTAAATGAATCTATATATAATTGTGTATTGTTATGTTTTGAGTCACAAAATTAGGGTTTAGTTTAAGATTGGGGATAGATAGCGTGTAAGTGAATTAGTGGTTTGACACTACCCATCAGGGGTTGCCCGAACCCGGTCCGCCCGTGCCCGGTGCCCGGGGTACCCGTACCCGTGCCCGGGTATACCCGGGTAAACGGGTACACGGGTACGGGTTTCAAACGGGCAGGTCATCTATTTTTGGAGAAAACCCGGGTGTACCCGTACCCGCCGTACCTGAACCCAAATACCCGAACCCGCCCCGGGTGTACCCGCACCCGTTTACCCGCTACCCTTACCCGTACTGTAGCACTGTACCCGAACCCCTTTTTTCAAATTTTTTTCCCTCCGGTTCTACAGTAACCGGTTCAAATATAAACCTATTTAGATTTGAATTTAGATTTAATTTAGATTTGAATTTAGATTTATATTGTTTTTTTTTCTTTTGAAATTCGGCAGAGGCACCTGCCTTGTTTTTTTTTTTTTTTTTTGAAATTCTGCAAAGGCCTTGTTTCTTTTATTTAATTTAATTTAGATTTAAATTAGATTTGGATTCAATTTAGATTTAGATTTAGATTTATATTCAATTTAGATTTAATTTAATTTAAATTTAATTTAGATTTGAATTTAGATTTAATTTAGATTTATATTTAATTTAGATTTGAATTTAGATTTGAATAGGTTTTATTGTTTTAAAGTAATTGATTTAAGATATTTTTTATTTATATTTTGGATTTTGCTAATATGCTACGCGTATATAAGGGCCCCTCCGTGCTACGGCTCACTTTTTGAGTTTTCAAAATCCTAACGGTCGATCCGAACCGTTCAACATGATCTCCATATGAATATGTACTTGCAAACCAAATTTTACATTTTTTAGAATTGTTTTACTATTTATTAAGCCACTTTGAAAATCGCTGATCCAATGGTCCAGAAAAGTTTACTGTTGTGTACAAATTAGTGTTTTTTTCAAAGTGGCTTAATAAATAGTAAAAAAATTCTAAAAAATGTAAAATTTGGTTTGCAAGTACATATTCATATGGAGATCATGTTGAACGGTTCGGATCGACTGTTAGGATTTTAAAAACTCAAAAAGTGAGCCATAGCACGGAGGGCCCTTATATACGCGTAGCACCGTAGCACTGTCCTTATATTTTATTTAACCTATTAAAAATAAATGAACGTTTAGAAAATATATTATCAATTTAAAATGAACGTTTACAAAATATATTATCAATTTAAAATGTAAACTACAAATTTCGAGATATAAATAAATTATGAAACTATATAATTAGAATGCCGACATTTTTATTAATATCCAAAGTTTAATACAAATTATTAATTATGTTGAATATTAATATCCAAAGTTATATTACTTCTTTTGATATATAATTAGCATATCAGGACTACTAATATCACGTTGGATTTTTTGGCACCCAACCATCTATTCGTTCAGAGAGGATTTCAGCCATCCATTCAAAAGATCTCAGCCACTCATCAAAACAGATCTCAATCTCAGCCTTTAATTAAAATAGTTTGATTTTATACATCTGTTTCATGTTGTCAAACGTGTAGAAATCTAAATTTAGTGATTTATATGCATGCTACATACAGTGACACACAGAAATTGTATCACTGAATCTCCTTTTCTCTCTTAAAGCTCCACGCGTTTTCTCTTCCCCACGCGTTTTCTCCGAATTCATAGCACCGACGGTACCGTAAAAGGGAATCTTTTGCAATTACTTGATCTGGACCGTTCTTTTTAACTTGGCACGACTCTCAAAGTCAAATAATAATGCCCCCTTCCCCACGCGTCCCTCTCCTTTCTTTCTTTTTTTTGAAAGAGTCCAGCAGCAGAGGCTGCTGGATTGCAGCGTCCCTCTCATTTCTTCGATCTCTCCTCTGAACAAAATATCAGTTCTTCGATCTCTCCCCTGAAAAGAAGTTCCTCTCCGCCGTGCAAATTCAAATTGAAAAGAAGAAAGATTCCGCGCAAATTCAAATTGGGAGGACATCGGTTCTTCGATCTCTCAATGGATTTGACAGGTAATGTCCCGCCATTGCAATTTCAAATTCAACCGACTCTTTTATGTATATATATCATTCAAATTCGTTAATCTCAAATTGCAGACCTGATTTTACCCTTTCCTCAACTTGTACCAATTGAAAACCGAAGAAAAGCTGACAGTAAATGCTGGTCTGTATATGTACAGACTTCACCAGAATCCAGTACCAAAATCTGTGATTTAAGTACTTCATTATAAGTTTTCTATAGCAGCAGCTTCAGCTCAACAATTTGCACTTGGCTGCACTTAACTGATGGAACAAGATGAAGCAGCTGTTTCTGTTAACTGGTTACATCAGAATTTGAAAAATCCTGAAATAAAGGTAAGTATATGTTTCGTATTGGTAAATTTAACCATACTCGGCTTAATATGCTGTAAATGAAACATAAGAAGCTGTTCTTACTAAAATTAAATTCAAATATTAATAATGATTTTTTGTTTTCTTTTTTTCCAAAAAAATAGTGGTACATTATACCACCTGTTTCATATTTATTGAAACAACCTTTAACGACTCATGGGTAGTTATTAGTTATTCATCATAATTTAATGCTCCACATCCCAAATAATTTGAGCAACTAATTTGTGATAATAAAGATTTTGATATCAGTCGACTCATGGCTTGTTAAATTAGGTATTGGATGCTTCTTGGTATTCAAGAATACAAGGTTCAGCAACTTGTTCTACTATTGTTCTATTTATTATTATTTTTAATTTTCTTTTGCCTTTGGAAAACTTCCATCTGTTGAAAAACCACAGAATGTCTGATAACCATGGAAATTGAAGAAACACCTTCCCTTTTATGCGCCTCTGCACAAGATTTCTGTAAAAGTCGCACCCGAGCTACCCTTTCCTTTTCCCTCTTTCAGTCAGAATACAGTACTTGAAATGGGGAAATTTTGATAGGTCTAAAAGAAAATGTTTAATAAGGTGCCTGGAGGTGCACAAAAAATGACCCATGTTCCTTATGTAGGTCTATTGGGTAGCCAAACTATTGGTTTCCTTTTTAATAATAAAAACTCATGGCCTTGATTTTGTTATTTATATTTATGTCAGGAGGAACACATACCTGGTGCACTATACTTTGACATTGGTCGTATCTCAGACCTTAATTCTAATGTAAGACTAGCTTTCTGAGATGTAATTTCTCATATATTCATTGCAACATTTTTGTGGATAGGGACCATATACACAGAAGCTACAGTCTCAGGTTTTATTATCCTATCAGTATTTTTTTTTCTAGCATGCCAGGGTCAAACAGACTCGAGTTCAACAAAAAGAAACTAAAAAGAAACAAAAATCTCCTACTAGAAAGTGTAGCTGTGGAAACAATTGGTGCATATTCTATCAGACATCAGTTGACAGTACCAAAATGTACAACACAAGTTCACACATATTTTCACCATTGTAGTATGGTACCTCAGCAAAAGAAGTATTGTTGAAACCGCAAGGCCTGCTATTATATCAGAGTTTTTGCATTTGGTCTGCTTTTTCTTGTTTTTTCATTATTCATTGCATCATTTGAATGTAGTTGCCACACATGCTTCCTTCAGAGAAAGCTTTTGCATCAGCTGTTACAGCTCTTGGTATAACAAACACAGATAAGATAATAGTTTATGATGGCAAGGGAATGTATAGTGCCCCTCGAGTTTGGTGGTAAGATGACAACTTTGCTCTGAAATAGTAGCTTATTATGAAGTAAAAATTATAATTTCAGGTCCTATTGATTTGAATTTGTTCAACCCACTGTTTACTACTTTTAATATAGATTACCCCACCTTCTATACTATTTTCTTAACAATCTATGAAGATGGTATGATTATTCTTAAAAGTGGTATTCATTCAGAATTCTATACTATAGATAGAATAGGTGTACATAATAAAAAAAGTGAACTCTTTATAATTTTATATTACTGCATTGGAATTTAATTTTAAGATAATTTTGATAATATTTCAGGACATTTAGAATTTTTGGCCATGATAATATTTGTGTATTGGATGGAGGATTCCCAAAGTGGAAAAGGTTGGTTTTGTTAGTGGGCTTGTGTCAAAGGAGAAGGCGATGGCATTTGAGAGGATATTGTTTCGTGCCACCAGGGGTAAAATGTTTTTGAGGCAAGAGCCTGTTGATACTCCTTTCATCCTGTTTCTGCATAAAAGGTTATTTGCATTTATTACTGCATATAAAAATTACATTTCTTTGCTGTATATTTTCTGAATGCAAAGTTATGGTTTTTTTGTTCTCGATTCTGCTTCTGTGCTGAGATGAGTAACTTAAAATCTATTTCTGTTGTTTTTATGTTGTGATGTACATGTTGCAAAAAATGTGTTTGTGGTATTTTTCTCTGGAGAAAGGGTAAAATCCAAGATATTAAAGATATGCGAGGTCTTTGGTGCAAACCAGTATCATTTTCCTGAAGAATTGGGCAAACAGTTGCGGGCACTTGAAGAGGTAACTGTAGAACTAACGAGAGACAAAAAATAAATACAAGACTTTTAGATTGATACCATTTGTCTATAACAAGTAATATTATTGGGGCTAAGGATCTATTAATATTAATTCAGGTATCAACAAAGACCAAAGGGCTGAAGACCACAATAGATCTTAGTTTTCTTCATCACAACAGCATTCTGAAAGATATCGCCTCTCTATATGAGCAATGGAATTACCAGGTATGTCAGACACTTCATTCTTCTATACAATTCGATACATAACCCTTTATTGTGCTTATTGGATGGTTGACTTATCTGTACAATGCAAAACTTTGATAGCTTTTGACATCATATGTTATTTTCTGTATGCAGTATGTACATATTCATGCATGCTTTAGTATTAGAAATTATACTAGGTGGTTCACTAGGCCAATCCAGGTCTAGCTGTTACAACCTAAAAAATTTTAGGTGAGGAAGGAAAAATCAGTTTACCACTTTACCACACATTAAAAGTTGGTGCAAATTGGTGCTTAGCTATTTGGGTCGAAAAGTCATAAAAATTCTATTTATGACATTCAGTTCTGCTACTTGATCTTTGATTTAATGATTTTTGGAGTTTGATTCTGTTTCCTTTGGGTTTTTGTATTGAAATCAGTGATATAGACCATTTAAAAATCTATTCTGGTACCAAACAGAACATAAATCAGATTGTCACAGTCTTTAACCAGTTCCTGGTATCAATGTACACCTGGTACCAGTAATGAAATGCATTGCAAGTGCTATTGGCACCTTTACATTTATATTTGGTTCAGACTTGATCATGATTGTATTTGGGCCTCTACTAAATTTGTATTCTTGATCATAGAATGATGCCATAATTAACTTCCTGCTATTCAGCATTCAAACCAGTGGCAGTCAACTCTAATTTTGCACGAATTCGCTTTAAACTTGAACCTTAATTGCAACTGACTAGATGAAATATCTAATTCAAAAAACTAATGTCCGCTGTATACACTTCTTTCTTCTTTAAATTCCAGTACTGCAAAATTCTTTTCCAGTCTAAACTATTATGATCTCTCTTCACATTTCATATTGCATTGTATCTAGGGCTGACAAGGGAGAGACACTAAAAGCTTCTTACATCCACTTGTATAATCCCAAAAGAGGAGATGCAGTTGCTACTGAACTAACCCACAGGTTCAATTCTGGGGACAATAATTTTGCCCTTGGTAGTTCTCATGCAATCGATCCCCTAACCACACTTAAAACTAGGGTTTGTGATAGGGGGAGGGTTGCGGTTCTGTGCCAACATCAGTGGAGACCGAAATCATTTATCACTCTCTCAGCTGAGTATGACCCAAAGGCATTTACTGAGCCTCCTAAAGTTGGCCTTGCTCAAGCTCTTAAGCCTTGAATCAACAATGAATGATTGGATAAAAAGTGGTGAATTGGGTTTTTATGACCTTGGTCAAGAACTACATCCTTTTTTTTCTTTTCTTTTTTTCATTTTTGTTCAATTGGAAATTCTTAGAGTTGGGACAATTCAAGGATGAATATGTGAATTGTCAAAGGAGTTTTTGAGTTTCTAGATGTTTTCTCTGTATATTTGTTTGGGTGGAAAGCTAAAATTCACTTTCAAAGTGCTTACGCATTTGCTGTAAAAGAGCAGGTTGTGAGATCTATTTGATAAAAAATCGTACTGCTATTGGCTCAAATAAGAACCGCATAGCAGTGGATACACTTCAATTTGTTTAGGCATTCAAGTTTGTACTGGATTCTGTGTTACATGTGTGAATCATGTCTTTTTACTAATGTTGGTAATCTGCTTTTCTATTTTTTTTTATATGAGTAGGATCTAATTAAGAATAGCTTAAGATGACAATTATGTACTTCTCAAATAAAATCAAATCTAAAAAATATTAAACATTAGGAAAAAGTTTGTAGACATGTTAGTGTTTTTCAAATTGTTATGCACTAAATTTTATATAATTTGTGTTATTTGATGGGTCATGAAAGATCATTAAATATAAGTTGTTGTTGCTTTGAAGTTGTTTGATCAATTAATAATATTTTTTTGGAAAAATGTGAATTGGTGTCACCCTTTTCATTGAAATTTGAAAATGAAACGAAATTTACAGAATTAAGAATGAATAAAAATGAAAAAAAGAAAAGAAAAAAAAGGATGTAGTTCTTGACCAAGGTCATAAAATGAAAAATGTGAATTGGTGTCACCCTTTTCATTGAAATTTGAAAATGAAACGAAATTTACAGAATTAAGAACAAATCTGCTTCATGAAATTCTGTATGCTCTACCGTTCTGTCATCATGTATCAGGCGTAATTTGTTGCAACAATCTCTCTATTTTAAACTCTACTAATTCAAGAGAATTAAAATAGTACATAAAATATAATCCCTCTACAATATACGCCATAATTTATGTTTATTAAAAATGTTTCAGATCGATGTTTGACGTATCACTTAATTAATATATGAGTATTAAAAACCATCTAAGCTTCAATCGTGTCTTAGAATTAATTAATAATATTATTGTAGTCGGTCTCATATAATGAGTAGAACTAGGGTGTGATGTGCTCACCAAGTCCTTTGGTGAGCACACCTCCAAAAACCGCATTTCTAAAGTTCAAATAGTCGATTCGAACCTTCCAACGTGTTCTTCATATTAAAATGTGCTTGGAGACCAAATTTTACATTTTTTGGAAATTTCTTACTATTTTTTCAGAATTTTTGAAAATCAGTGTTTTTTGAATTTTTTTTTTTTATTTAATGAAAAGCTGTGATTTTCAAAAATTCTGAAAAAATAGTAAAAAATTTCCAAAAAATGTAAAATTTGGTCTCCAAGCACATTTTAATATGAAGAACACGTTGGAAGGTTCGAATCGACTATTTGAACTTTAAAAATACGGTTTTTGGAGGTGTGCTCACCAAAGGGCTTGGTGAGCACATCACACCATAGTTCTACTCCTCATATAATAGCCATATTCGCAGCAAGCACATGGAATTAATAATATTATTGTAGTCGGTCGCTATCAGATTGTGACGGTTTTGTCTGGCTTTAGTTGATACAATCTGCCACCAAAAATATAATTTTCATGTGTCGCCAATGAGGAAAATAAAAAGGATGGAAACTTTTGATTTCTATTCATATATATTTTGAGGCTTTAATTTTCGTGCAAGAGGATTTTTTTTTAACTGTTTATTTCGGCATCTATTTTTTTAAAATATTTTTTTACAGAAATCAAACATGTATCTCTCTGTAAAAAAAAAAAAATTTAGTGTTAAATTTTCGCGCTTTTTATTTTAGGCTGAAGTAGAGATAGATGAACTGTTCAATCATATATTAAGTACAGATTATATCAACAAGACAAAAATAAAATTAATGCAGGGTCTAATCTTCAAAATGTGAGTTGACATTTCATTCAATAATTGAGCATATATTTCTCTCTCTAGAAATAATAATGTTACTAAGGAATAATTAATTATCGGTTCTCTTACACTTAAATATATGTTGTAGTACAGAACAATACATATAAAGAAAGAACAGATCGACAGAAGCAGCAAAAGAATGCCCACCAACAAAAAAACATGATCTTATTTCTCATATTTGTTTCGAATAACCTTTTTCAGCGTAATTAATTAATGCATGACTTACTAAATATTTTTCATGGGTAATTATTCATGCATGAATTAATTCAGCGGTAATTAATTCATGCATGTCTTTAAAAAAAAAGAAAAGTAGTTGCCAAGTTGATTTATAGTAGCTCTCCAAATTATGTAGCAGAAACTTGGGTTATCTTCCTTCTTATAATTAGAAAATTAGATTAAGGATTAGGGTTTCAGTTTTGCTACTGGCATGGTTACTGGTATTATAGAATTTATGTTACTGGCATGGTTAGTGGTACACGATATTGGCTACTGGCATGGTTTCAGTTTTGCTACTGGTAACCTGAATTTATGTAACCATGGTTTCAGTTTTGCTACTGACATGGTTACTGTTTTTATGGGAAAATTGGCTATTTTAAAAGTTTCCATGGGTACACTAGAGATTTTCCCTTTAATAAATTGCATCATTACCTTATTGTACTTACAATTTTTTGTTAATCATTGTTAGAAAGGGCTCTTGGATCAAAAGTTCTTGGCATTGATCTGAATTTACCAATTGTTGAAGAAACTTCTGACGTTGAAAGGGTACTGAATAAATTTAAGATTTATTGATTTTACTATTATCATATATGTTTCCTTTTACAAGAAAAAATAACAGTTTCACTTCGATGCTTCTTACTATAGGTCGATTTGCCCGACCCTGCACTGGTGTGAATGCTCCTCCAATGTCAGTAATCTATCATTTTGTTGTCGTTTATATTTTTTCCTATATTTTTCCTATATTATAATTTTTTCATAACTTTTAGGAGGAAATATGGAGACTTATCTATTGAGTTGGTCCGTCCAATGTTTAGAAAACTACAAAATGAAGTTGCAAAAGAGCTCCGAGTGAGCCAGACCACGCTTAAGACGTGGTGCATGATTAAAGGTATAAAGCGATGGCCCTATCGCATTCTGACAAGCATGGACGGTCTGGCAAGGAATGTTAAGATACTATATATTGAGAAATCATTTGAAGTCTTAGCTTTAATTTTGTGTTGTATTTTAGTGACTTTATATGTGAGTTACTTGAATATTACATTTACTTTTATCATGTACATCTTTGCATTGTGTTGTAGGAATATGGAATGGACTCATACTTGAAAGTGAACGGGATTCATCTGACTCTGAGTGAGTTAGAAGAGAAAAAAAGAAAGTTTGAAGAAGATCCACCACGCCAATAGATGATGAAATCTTTTTGTCAAGAAACTATATGTGTAAGAAGAAGTCTAACAAGAGACGCTATGTCAAGCATGTGCAAAGCTAAATGTGTATTACTTGGTTTTGGGAATCTGTTTTGTATGTTTGTTCTCTTAAAATTATATATTAGGCATTTTTTGAATCTTGAAATTATGTATGTGGCTCTTTTATTTTGGAAATTATGTATGAGAACAATATTTTTTAATGCTTATGTTTTTCATTTTGACTTGTATTGATGAATTGTCAATTAGAATTAGGATAACTTTTGTGTATTTTATATCATTTGTGATTGAAATCCAATTAGAATTGCTGACGAGAAGGAGAGAATAAAAATGAATTCTCCTTTACTTGTTTTGTCATTTCATTTTTATTCTCCTTTACACTTAACTAGCATACTTATTACGTGAATAAATATTTGATAACTAAAAATTTGGTTTCCCGTTGCAACGCACGGGCACTTGACTAGTTTATACTAAAATACACTAGATTAATTGAAATTATGTTGAATAACACTATATTATGTTAAAGTACGGTAAATTACATTACATTACGCTAAAATACGGTAAATTACGCTAAATTACAAATGAATAGGGAGGATATTTTTCACTGAAAAGGCGAAAAACGATGGTGAAATTTCAAACGGTCATAAAACGGCGCTCGAGTGTCCGATTTCAGCAAATGACCACTTTTCGGAAAGCTTGCGAAAATGCGCATTCGTCTGTGCCGGCTATGCCGGATTTCGAAATTCAGAATCACCAAAAAACAAAGAGAAGAGCCTCAAAACTTGAGTTGAAGTTTCCGATTAAGATTTTCATTTCTATCATTCAATCCAAGTAGCTCAGTAAATTAGTTACATAATGAACTTGCAGATTACCAATTTTAACTATTTTTGGAATTTTTTTACTATTTTTTATGATTCATGAAAGATGAGCAAAATCAGTCTACTACAGCGTAATTTTGTGTAGTTTAGTGTTTTTTTACCGTATTTCAGCATAATTAGCGAAGTTATTGTAATTTAACGTAATTTAGTATAATTGAACATAATTTATTGTAATATAGTGTAATTCAACATAATTTCAAGTAATCTAGCGTATTTTAGTATAAATATGCTAATTATACATCAAAAGAAGTAGTATAACAAATAATTTAAACAAAAATTTCAAATATTTTGTACTTCATAGTCTCTCTCTAAAAAAAAAAATGGAGTAATAATTTTATGTATATATATATACAATATTTGATATTGAACTATTCAGATTTTAAAAGTCGAATTATAAACACGTGACGTAATAATATTCGTACGACACTGTAAAAAAAATAAGAAAAAAAAAACAGAAAACAAAACAGAAATTTTTGGCAGAAACAGAAAAAAAAAACCCGTCTACCCGTCTACCCGCCTACCCGCCTACCCGCCTACCCGTCTACCCGTCTACCCGAGACGGGCACGGGTTTGAAACGGGCAGGGCAGACTTTTTCAAAAAAAAAAAACCGTCTACCTGTGCCCGTTGTACCCGAGTACCCGTTGTACCCGTGCTCGTTGTGCCCGCTACCCGTCCCGGGTTTTGCCCTGCCCGGCCCGAGGTACCCGAGAGCAAATGCCTAAAGTGAATATAACAAATTCATCTATTTGGAATTCATTAGTTTAATTTATTCACAATTTTATGACTAACCTTAATTAGCAATTAGCAATTAGCAATTAGCAATTAGCAATGTAATTTAGGAAAATGAGAAGAGGAGACCAGTAGGCACTACTAGAATCTCCGTTTTTACCAACGGTAGTAAAACGCATTTCCAAGTGTGTGAAGAGCTCATGGAAATAAATCAACTTTTCTGACACCATAAACTATTTCCAAGGGGCAGCTCATGGAAAAAGTTACGCATGGAAATATTGCCTGCTTGCCCATGGAAATGTATCATTTTCGCCCTTGGAAAAAGTTTTGCATGACCCGTGACCCGCCAAACAGACCAAAAATAATATTTTATTGAAGGCCCATGGAAATAATCAACCACTTGCGCATGGAAATAAACCTGAACAAACTGGACAGAGTTTTTCCATGGGCTGGCCGTTGGAAATGTTTTGTTCATTCTTATTATAATATTTTATAGTGAAGGCTCATGGAAATACTGGAACAAATGCGCATGGAAATGTTTTACAGCCCCAGTTTATATTATTTTATGCCTGGACATACTTTTTCCATGGGCGGGCCGTTGAAAATGTTTTGTTCATTCTATAATAATATTTTATAGTGAAGGCTCATGGAAATACTGGGACAAATGCGCATGGAAATGTTTTATTGATCCAGTTTATATTATTTTATGGCTGGACATACTATTTTCATGGGAGGGCCGTTGGAAATGTTTTGTTCATTCTGATTATAATATTTTATAGTGAAAGCTCATGAAAATACTGGGACAAATGCGCATGGAAATGTTTTACTGATCCAGTTTATATTATTTTATGGCTGGACATACTATTTCCATGGGCGCGACCGTTGAAAATGTTTTGTTCATTCTGACTATAATATTTTATATGAAGGTTCATAGAAATACTGAGACATGCGTATAAAAATATTTTATTGATACAGTTTATATTATTTTATGATGGACATACTATTTCCATGGGCGCGCCGTTGGAAATGTTTTAGTTCCTGGAGACAGCAACATTTGTATATATTTTAAATCTCCCTTTGAATTGTCTAAATAAATAAATCACAGCTGCAAGCAAGATTTAATTGTGATAAATTGAAACATTAGATTGAAAACTTAAATTTCAGTATTTAGAATAAGCCAATATATAAAATTTTGATACAAAACATTATGGCAACAAGCAATATTACCTCTTGTGTACTCTTGCAAATAAGAGGTTGTAAATGAGTAAAATTAGCTTAAAATTGCAGCAACTAATTAATCATGTTTAAGTGCCCTCTTCCCCGTACCAACAGGAAATGGGAAACTGGATGCACTATAAAAGAACTTTCGAGAAAAGACAAATGGTTGGTTCCCTTGACCAACAACCTGCCGAACAGAAAAAGTAAATCAAGTGAAAAATAATAATTTTGAAGACAAATCAGCAATTTCATATTTGGATGTCAAAACTGATTGTCCACAAATATATAGCTGCTATCTGGAATAGAAATTTGTCCATTTCATTACCATCTCTTTGTACTTGATCAAGACAGTTCAAAATAGAGTAATATGATGCCATCTTAGACTATACCTACTGAGTTCTTCCACTAAAGATGGGTTTATTTTAGATTCTAACAACCATAAAGCACCAATAAGAGAAAGGAAACCAAAAATAAAATTAAGGAAGTCTACCCTCGTGCAGATCTTGATCTGACCTGAACTGACTGTACATTATCATAATAATTATCATAATGAAGATGAAATTGTTCAGAAAAAAACATGTATTATAAGATCAGATAGGTTAAAGCTGTGAAGATAGGTGTAACACTGTTGGATAATACATGTATTATATGTGGGCACGGTGATATCTTAAACATGTATTATATGACAGATCAGATAGGTTAAAACCACCAACCATGTAATTCTTGTCCCTGAGATAGGTTAAAGCTGTGAAGATATCACTTTCAGAATACAGCTGAAGGGTCACAACCACAGAGGCCTGCACATTTTCCGATCTAGCTGTGCTCAGAAAAACCAATTTCAATATTTTCACTGCATTGGCAACCGCCAAAGACTCCTGCACTGTCTTTCTTATAACTTCACCCCTGCTGTTTAAGATATCACCGAACCTTCTCTCAAAATTCTCCTTTCTGCGATCTCTGGTGCACACTGCGTCAGCATCTCCATTTTTCTTGTCTTTCTCTGATGTACTTCCCGGTGGGCCTCCTTTTTTTGCATCTTGGGAGACCTGCCAATTTGGAGGTGAAAAGGTAATAAAAAGATCTTTTAAAACGAAACCTTTACCTATTAGATATTATTACTGTAAAATAATCCTGCCTGGCTTTCCAAACCTACAAAACTATTAATAAATATTTCGATGTAATGGAACTTCATCTAGCTTATAGGATTACCCTGTAGTTGTGTTTATAATAATTCTCAAGCCCTAAAAGTCAAAATGAAATTTATATACATAAAACCTGTCATTTCAGTAAATAACATTACAGAACACAATGTTTTACATATACTAGTGATTCTTCTGCTTCAAATTACTTCATATTCCTACGGTTAGTAGTCAGGAAAACAGGAAAAGAAAAGAAGAAAAAAGATATCAATTATGAAAAATATTTCAAAGATAGCTAGAGAGAAGTGCTTACAATTCTTTCTTTGGATAAGCTTGCCAGCTTAGCTAATTTTCTGTACTCAAGTACCTCATCCAGGACCTTTTTCACCTCAGGGTCCCCAAAATCATCCCAGCAAAAGGCGATCTGGCCTGGATCAATCTGACCTTCTGGATCCTCTTCAGATATTTCCTTCCTCTTTGTCCTTGCCATTTCCAAATATTTGGCATACCTATGTCACCCCCATATGGACATTTTATTTTATGACCAGTTGACAATAATGTATTCAAATCAAGTTTGAGCCGGAACATTTTGGGATGGCCAGTGAAGGTTAACCATTACAAGGTATGCTACCCAGGTACACCAGAAAAGTTAAATACCTGTATCAGACTGTATCTGATACGGATTCATGCATGATATGTGTGCATATGTATATGACATAACAGCTGGCGAACCAAATATTTCATATATTATATTAAAATTCAAATATCAATGCTGTAATTCACAAGGCCTTGGGAGGACCTTTACATCTACATAATATGACAAATACAAAATATCATATCCAGTTTTCTAAAATTTGAGCACTCTTATATTTAAACAAAAAGTTTCATTAATTTATTTTTAAAGAACTGTTTTTTATGTACATTTCGTAAAAATATATGCATATAAACGTACCAAATCTTAGAATTTTGAAATTTATGTATCCACATCAGATGTGATACTCATGGCTTTATTCGTGCAGCTTAAATTACAAACATATGACATTATCAAGAAAAATATTTAAGAGCTTATTTATCTCACTTAATTTCTTGCTAAAACGTACCTTTTACTGAGGTGATTACAGAGACGCATCAACACTCGTCTGATATTCTCATGTGATTTTAACCAAGCCATGCGCCTCCTGCAGGTAGCTGGTGGTGCTGGAAGGTCCGGAGGGAGCTCCAATCCACCCGATGAATCCGTGCTCCCATAACCACACGATTTCTAGTGTACCGCATTATTAATTTCCTAAAATAATTTTTTAGCTAGTTAGGTTATAAGCAAACAAGGGACATACATAATCATTCTAATCAAAGATGCCTATCCATGGTTGATTTATAAATCGGAACATAAGATCTTCGTGCTGGTTAGGTCAACATTGGTAACAAATTTGTAGACACAAGTCGATACCAGTTCTAGAATTTTGTGCTGCCTCCTAAAAAGGCCATGAGCAGTTCTAAATTGTGAAACTGATCTTTTTCTCTTTCTAGCGGTTACTCCAGCAGTAGAGGCAGTAAGTAGAAAGCACCCAATCTCCTAGATAAAGGCCCTACAGAAATCATGTGACTTGAAAACATAAACATCTCCAATAAGTTTGGAATGTAGAGAAGGCGTGGTTAATTGAAGATTTTCAAAAGCCAAATTAAAGAATCCTTGAGAACTAACTGAAAATAGGCTGTTACACCTATATTGGGTTTAAAATTAATCTTCAAGTCAGGGATACTTTGGAACTGAACTAGCCTTAATTGTAAAACCATCACTTTTATGCTAAAGGTGAAAGACTAACAATACCTAAGTAAACTCGTCTAACAATTCATCTATATCCAGCTTTAATGGTTTTAGATCCATTGAAAAACAACCGAGTAGCACTGGGTCATGTAGCCGCCTACTAAATCCTTATCAAACGCTTGATAAGCCAAATCGAATAATTCGAGAATCAAATGGGGCATTTCTACAAACACCTGTAAGGCGCGAGCAAGAGAAAAGGAGACGGTAACTCGCCGAGCAGGACCCTTCATTGCTTATCAGACGGTAACAGTCGGGAGTCGTGACTCGTGACCGCCTCAAGCACACCAGAGAAAGGGAAGGTGAAAATCCACCTTGGGTTTTAGCCTTTTATTTAGGTATAAGGGAAAATAGTGGCCCACAGTTGCGATAAAAGAGTTAAAAAATCTTTACCGTGTGGTGTGAGGCCCGGACGCTGTTATACTACTGGAGCATTGTATCAAGAGGAGAGGAAGAACAACAAATAAATTGCAATTTCGAGGCCCGGACGCTGTTATAATACTGGAGCACTGTCAGAATCGCAGCGGCCGATCAGAATCTGAAGTGGCAGAGGGAAAAGGGGGAGGAGTCGAGGAGAGAGGGAGAGACAGTGAGAGTGAGATAGTGAATAAAAAAACCTGGCACTGGATGGTTCTGCTGTTTTGGGGGTTTTAGAGGGAAACGAATTGGTTTTAGAGGGAAACGAAAAGGAAGGCTGTAAGAAGAGAAAAATGCAGCTAAGGAGAAAAAGATGAAGTATACAGAGAGGATTCCTCTCTGGATGCAACAGGGGAAAAAAAAATTTGGCAAGTATAGATTTTAACAGAGCAGATTTAGCTTCAAGAAGTTTGTTAAATATATTGAACGCTCTTTAAATTATATATCAGTGTGCTGCATAAAATAAAAAATGCTCTGCTAACAAAATTGCCCAAATGAAGCCATCAGGACCCTTCATTGCTTATCAGACGGCTCGGAACTTGATATTTACTAATTATGTGATGCATGTACAACAAATAATATGAAAAAAATTCAAAAAAAAATTTTAATTTTTTTTTACATCTTCTATGGCCAAATCATACTTATAATTGTCAATTTTATAGACTTTCATCATTATTTGCCCCTTTAAATTTAGCAAATATTTGCGGACCGTTCATTTTCAAGTGAGCGATCGTCGGTCGATGTGAAATGAAATTATTCCAAATTTTTTTTGAAATGATCAAGGGAAAACACTGAACGTAACTAGCATAAAATTTTTGCAAGTTTGTTACGTCCGAGCTTCGATCCAATATGAAGTATTTATAGCCCTTAGATGTTTCAATATTCTGTCGACTCGATGGATATGTAAATAAAAATATTTTTTTGTCAAACTTTGACACATGAAAATAAATGCAATGCTCTTTAATTTCAACGGTTCTGATCGACAAGCGGACGACGTATTTTCGTGCGCCTTCATTAACTCACAAACTAGAGTTTATGTTTCATAAGACATATACTCTTGCTTTAGGAGTTAATGAAGGCGAACGAAAATATGTCGTCCGCTGGTCGATCGGAACCGTTGAAATTAAATAGCACTGCATTTATTTTCTTGTATCAAAGTTTGATAAAAAAATAATTTTATTTACCTATCCATCGAGTCGACAGAATATTGAAACATCGAAGGGCTATACACACTTCATGTCGGATCGAAGCTCAGATATAATTAAACTTCATAACTTCTGTGTTGGTTACATTCAATATTTTTCTTAGATCACTTCAAAAAAAAAATTGAAATCATTTCATTACAGATTGACCGTTGATCGTTCATGTAAAAATGAACGGTCCACAAATATTTGCTAAATTTGAAGGGGCAAATAATGATGAGTCTATAAAATTGACAACTATAAGTATGATTTGGCCATAGAAATGTAAATAATTTAAAAACATTTGTATTGAATTTTTTTCATATTATTTGGTGTACATACATAACTAATTTGTAAATATCAAGTTCAAGCCGTCTGATAGGTAATAAATGGTCCTGATGGCTTCATTTAAAAGATGTGGATAGATAGTCTCTATTCTCTGAGGTAACAAAATATTGTTGTTTAGATCAAATCCTAGATGATGCACATGTTCTTTTAATATTCGTGCATAATAATGATCAAATGGTTCCGATGTAAACACAAATTTTATTTTACCTCAAAGTTTATGAATTCTCCCCAGTAAATACAATACAAACCCTTTTATTTTTCTTCTCTGGACAAAATAAACCAAGCACGATTCTACCAAAACCCCAAAATTTTCACTTTCCCTCCGAAATTTCACGCAATTCCAAAATTCTTTTCATCTCTTGCTTTCCTTCGCCGCTCTCTCTCTTCCTCACTAAACCCTAGCCTTGCTAGCCATCACCTCGCCACTCTCCCTCTTCCTCACAGATCGCCTGTCTCCCTCACTAGGCCTCCTTCGCCCCTACTCCGCTACCTCCTCCGTCGCACCCTAACGTAACCCTAGCCGCTACCTCGTCACACCCTAAACCCTAGCCGTGGATGCCTCAAACTCTCAGCCTCCAGCGAAAAAGAAGCGAGTTGAGCCTAGCTAGTTGCCCAGTCCATTAGATGCTGTGAATCCTCAAATTGGCGACGTTGAGAAGTCAAAAGGTGTTCGATGCACTTAAAAAGCTTGAATTTTCTTATCAAATACCGTAAGTAATCCATTTCATCATTTAATTCGGATTGGTAGTCCACGCACTTAAAAAAGCTTGAATTTTTTAGATGATTTTATTGAATACATTAGTGCATTAAAGGTGTTCGATGAAATGCTCAAACCAAAATTAGATTTTAGATGAGGGTAGTGGAGTTGTCAATGATTGTGTTCAGATCTTTGATTGTTGGCTCCATGGCTATTCCAACACTACAGATGCCTATGCTGGACATTATCTCCGTGCGAGCCTTACCGTTCATGCTGGTATAATGAACTTATATGTTACAACTCTATCGGCAACTTTTCTTATTTTTATTTTTCTGTTTAGTATAAACTATATACGCGGGGGTGGAGACACATAGAAGGAGAGTATACAATTAAAAAAAAACATCACTGATCATTTTGTAAAAGTACCTTGTAATTAATTAATTTAGTTAATAGTCAAGCAAACTTAATTAATTTAGTTAATAGTCAATGAGCAGTATGTGCTGCAAACACTAGATGATGATGATGATGAGCAACACCGATCTCCAAGTTTAGGTTCAAGTCCAAGAGCACATGAAAGTGGTGCCCAAAATGCTGATGTACCAGAAAGCCCTAGGTAAGATACTTTTGTTACTGGTTTCACTGCTAAGGCTGTACCTCGTATGACATAATCACGGGAAAAAGCTAAAATAGTATTTGATATACTCTGATTTAGTAGGATACTTGTATTTGGCTCTTCAAATTGGAATATTGAGTATTAGGTTTAGAATTTAAAAAAACTAAAATGGAAGTAGATTTGGTACGAAGAATTGGGTACTGATATAGTTGCAATTTGTACATAATAGGGGTGAATTTGAGCCTTGTACTAGACTAGAAGACCTAAAACTGGGCATTCATTACCCTGATGGCACTAATGGAAGGGATTGCACCAATGAAGTTCTTTCGGCCAGGTTGTCATTCTTATTTTTTAACATTTTCAGAATATGCTTTTTATCTTCAGTTATGTCCGGGTAATTAATTTTGGTAAGTTGAGTTACCATTATAAAGATGGAAGTGAAAAAAGAACATGACGTAAATGAAAGGATCGAAGAAGATCCCTTGGACTGTATTTGATAAGAGTTATCACCTTATCAAACCACTTTGTCCCACTACCAAACATGGCTTTAAGAGGTTGCCTTGCAAATACTATTAATTTTTGTATTTGTATAGGAAAGTGATTTTTGCCACCTGTGTCTGTATAACCTCTTTTTATCTGATATAGCTATTTTTGAAGTGATATGCGTAGTCTTTGATGATTTATACCTTTTTGATACAAGACATATATGCCTTTATTGTACTCTGGTGATTCCCGTTGTCATCTTTGTCAGGTGTTCCTTTTTCATATACACTGACAAAAGCTGTAATTGAGATATTGTAGGGCTATAAATTATTTCCGAAAAAAAAATAAGAAGATAAAATAAAAGCTCTGATTAATTAGACAGTTGGACAAATTGGTCATTAAAATAATCATTGATGGTACTTCCATGACAAAATACTTAGTGCTATGCATGCTGAATACTCAGTATAATTCTTAAGGGATAGGTGTAGGTCCGATGCCCATCGGACCTAGTTTGGTTCCGATGGGCAGATCTACCGTAGGAGAACGGAGTAATTTGTGCGTACGAAACTTGAAACATACACGCACGGGGTTTAAAGTATTTCGCACGAATCTAAGAGAAAATCAATGGTGATTAAACCCGTCGAACCGAGGTAGGTCCGATGCCCATCGGACCTACTCTCAAGTCAATTCTTAATATATCGTCTTTAGTTGGTCTTATGTGCATGGAGTCATCAAATTTATGCGTGTTATCTTGTGAATGTTATATCAATGCAGGAAAGATGCAGAAATCATACCTCTTCATGAGATAATATTTTCTTCCCTGGACAAGCCAAAACTACTTAGCCAAGTACAGTTTTTTTTTATTTTCCTCTTAATTTATTTTTTCTTATCTCCTTTTGTATAAGAAATTTACTATATGCATTTTTGTGGGCATTTGTTTCGTAAGCTATCGGCCTTGCTATCGGATCTTAGTTTGAACATAAGGGAAGCACATGTATTTTCTACATTGGATGGTTATTGCTTGGATGTCTTTGTTGTTGATGGTTGGCCCGTGGAGGTTACCTCTCTCTCTCTCTCACACACACACACACACACACACTCACTCACTCTCACTGTTTCTCTCTGTTTATGTGCGCTTCTGCTAGAAAAAAAAAACATGAATTGACACAAGACAAGAACATGAATTACTTAATTTTTTTACCATTGATATTTTAATCTGGTTAACAAGTTTGTGAAAAAAAAAAATCTTTAAAACAGTGATTTTGCTTATGTGCATGGTCTCTCTTTGACTACCTCTCATTACCTTTGTTGATATGAATGACATGAATTTACTGAAAGAAGTACTGCAAAACCACAAGGTCAGTTTATTAATCATAAATAATATCTTTTTTTTTAACTAGACAGAGTCTGTCCATAACTAACATCTTGATTTCTGTTATTTTCAATATGGATCAAAATCTTACAAAGCACAACTATTTGTGCTTCTGCCGATTCATTTAGTTCCCACATGCGTTGACAAGAACTGATTACATATATATACCATACACAAATTACTAAGTGAAATATAAATGTTGCATAATTTGTTTTAAAAAAACAGTCATCACAATATTGCATAACTTTTTATTTAAAAATGTAAGACCCAAACTACCTATTCATATTTATCTATGGCATTGCATATGTGTCCTCTTCTATGCAGATTCGCCAAGCAATCCATTGCTCAACTGCCTTGATATCAAGAAGGTTTCTGAGCTATGCCACAGTCATGGAGCTTTAGTTTGCATTGATACCCTTGCCTCTCCAATTAATCAGAAGCCACTGACACTAGAAGCCGATCTTGTCCTTCATTCTGTCACCAAGTACATCTCAGGACACCATGATGTGCGTATTTTTTTACATAAATTACAATTGAATGCGAGTATATTCATCATTTTTACAGTCAATTATTAGCCTAATACAATTATTTTAAAGCCTGCAAACATGAACTGAAATGACCTAGGTTGAGGGCTTGAGGCCGTTGAGCTATAACCTGTTAAACAGCCTTTCAAGTTTCAATAAACCAGTTTAGATGTGTTACTTCGAAAAATGCACAAGGAACTTATTCATCAGTCATCTAGCTGTATAGTCAAATCTTTCTGACATAAAGAATTGTTTGAAAACACTTATATAAATAATTAAATATGTTACTTTATGTCCGTGGCTAACACCAGGTACTGCTCTATATATTTGATGTAGAATTTCTTAAAATGAGTTTGATTTAACATACATATACACAGGTAGTTGGAGGTTGTGTTAGTGGTTCTGAGAACCTGATATCCAAAATCCGCTTGTGCCATTTTGACCTTGGTTCACCTCTTGTTCCAGTAAGTACTTTATGGAACTTTTATTTTTGTCTTTCATTTTTCTTGGAGATTGGTTCTTCTTCCTTTAATTCATTCCTCTCGAAATGCAATGCTTGGTCCTTAAATTTTGAATACAGAATATTTATTAATAAGGGGAATGAAAACCATGCACCTTCGAGTAGAGACAAAATAAGGGGAATGAAAACCATGCATCTTCGAGTAGAGACAAAATAACACAGCTCTAAAGATGACTCATCTCCTAGAAAAACACCCCATGGTATGTATATGTTATGAAAAACACCCCATGGTATCAAGTTACATGTTCAGCAATGGTTCTTCTATGCCAAGTCGACCTCTCTTGACAACATCAAATTTTGATGATTTTGGAACGTCTGACCAAGTTACATGGTATGAAAACCTTATATATTACTTGTAGTAGAAAATCAACATTTATAAAATTTTATTTCTAAATTATTCCCAAGTGTTTTATCAAGTCTAACATACTTACTGCATTCCTGATCAGTTTTTTTTAGTTATATATGTTGTTGCTGGATTCCTGACAGCTTATATTAAACAGGAGAAAGTGACTGATTTATATTAAACAACTTTTTTTTTAATTCTTTTATGCATTCGGGCACTTGGAGACATTGTAGAAAGCATAACTGGGGCAATATTGATTGACACAAAATTCAATCTAAGTATGGGAAATTGTTGAATCTCTGTTATCTGTATTAGTGACACATGAAAGGAAAAGCTGCTTTCCATTTGTTGAAGGATCTTGAGGTAATGATTTTCAGTCCCAAATTAAAATAGCCTGTTATATTTCAGCATGAGACCTGATAGTAGAATATTGCAATTTGACCCAAAAATTACTTAACATCACTCAACATACAATTACGGTATAATCTAGTTGAAATTTGACTTACCGAAAGCAAGCATCAATTGAGGATTAACAAGTACTAGATTATTTATTCTTATATAAATGACAGAAACAAGGGGTCATGCCCTCGAGATATGACACCCAAGTGAAGAAGCCATATCGCAATACAAAAAAGTTGACGGCTTTTCAAATTAGATTAATGGCTTTTTGTTGACTTGGTTGATATCCACATGGGTTTGTATGATTTGTGGCTGAATCATGTTTGAGCCCTCAAACCACTTGTTGTAATTGTATGATCTAGTATTCTCTTAAGATGGACTATTTATTTGCAATAGAAGTAGTGACTACAGAGCCAACCTTGAGCTAAATTAAAATACACAATCATTTTTAATTTGATTCCATTTTTTTTAACAGTGACTAATTCACTACTGGTGAATTTTTGTTTCAGGATTGATAAAGGTAGTGGGATTAGCAGAAGAACAATTTGACTGGTATCTAGACTTTAGAAGACATGGTACGGTTAAGCACGCTAGTTTTCAAATCAATTTTGATCAACTCGTGATGTTCTTAATGGGTTTTGGACACGTCAGGGATGTAGTTTCATATCTAAGAACAAAAAATGATGCTAAATGTTAATAAACTTGTTAACCATATTAAAATAGTGACTGTAATATTGCTAGTTGTTTAAATTCATGTACATATTGATGTACGGATATATTTATTGCTATTACTATGTTGATTAATGTTTATTGCATGTTTTCGATATGTATATCAATGTGTTTTGTTTATTTGATTCAACGGGATGTGGGGAATGTAAAAGAGTACCGGGTTGGTACGGAGAGGATTGTAGAATGAGGACATGCTGATATGATGCAATTTATGGTTATTATTAGCTCATGGAAATAGTTAGATTCGCTAGCCTTGGAAATACTCAATGGGTCCCAGGTTCGCTACCCCTTGGAAAAAACTCAGTAGGCCCCACCTTAACTAGCCTTGGAAATACTCGGTGGGTCCCAGGTTTGCTATCCCTTGGAAATAGTCAAGTGGGGCCCACCACATTCATCCTTGGAAATACTCAGTGGGTCCCAGGTTCGCCAACCCTTGGAGATAATCAAGTGGGGCCCATCTCAGTCATTCTTGGAAATACTCAAGTGGGCCCCGTTCACAATCCCTTGGAAATAATCCTGACAGGGGCCAGGTGTTAAACTATTTCCATGCGTACCGTTTCCAACGGCCGTCGCATGGAAAGGCTTAAAAAACTATTTCCAACGGGTAGCGCTTGGAAATAACAGTTTTTTTGAGTTTTTCCATGGAGGCTTGTTGCGACGGTAGTATTTCCAACGGCGGCCGTTGGAAATGACGTTTTTTGGGCTTATTCCAACGGGTAGCCGTTGGAACAAGCCATTTTTCTCCCGTTGGTAAAAACGGAGATTCTAGTAGTGAGGATAGCGTACGTATTGGTGAGAAGTGGGATGATGGTGTTCATCAGAATTAAAATAGAGAAGATTTTAATTTGATAAGTTATTATGAACTACGTGGCATATATATATAACTAGTATCCAAGCTGTTTACAGTTATTCAGATAACATCCAGATGCTAGGAAATTTTGTGACAGCGTTTGAGCACGAAAATTGATGGTATTTGACGAGAATTTGTTTTGCCAGCGTGAAAAGTTGCTTTTACCCTTGTCTTCTCGGACTGGATGTTTAGACGGGAGAACAGTGGAGAGGGAGAGAAAGAAAGCTCTGAACTGGAACTGGATGTTGGGGCTGGGAAGCAGTGGAGAGGAAGAATGAGAAGGAGAAGTGGAGAGAGAGACAGAGCAGAGGGAATTGATGAACTGGGTGTAGGGTGGACTGAGGAGCAGAGGAGATGCGAATGGGAGAGACGAACAAATTTTTTAATGGCATCACTGTAATTTTGATGAAAATTATGATCTTTTTATTTGTCTTCAAATCAATTATGATAGTTCTGTGATTTGAGTATTTGATGATAGTTAGGTAGGGAATGTAATAATTTTTCATTCTGGTAATCAAAAGTGCCTTAATTTAACTTCTAGTAACAAGGATTTCATTTATTTTATTTATAGTTAATAGTCCCAGCGCTAATGTTGTTTCAGAAACTGATTTGATGTCGTTAATTTTGTTTGTGTTAAGTTAGGATAATTAATTGTGTTTACATTAACAATGACTTTGTTAATTTTGTTTCTCTTATGAGTATGGAACTTCATTTTAATTTATCCTAATAGTTACTTCCTTAATTTTGTTTGTAGTAAATGTCAGTTTCTTAATTTTGTTTTTGGTAACAGTCACTTTGTTAATTCTATCGTAACTGTTACTACGTTAATTTTGTGGTAACAATCAGTCCGTTAATTTAGTTTATAATAACGGTTTTTTCGTCAATTTTATGATATAATGCAGTATTGTAAAAATTGTCCGTTTAGACCGATTAATTGGCCGATTAGTCGTTAGCGGTGACCAAACTGTCACGGCTTTTCCCGACTAATCGACCGATTATTTCCGATTATTTCCGATTAATCACTTGGCGACACCCTGTCCATTCGACGACCGCATACCGTTATTTACAACACTGATATAATGCATGCCATGCTGATCATTTGTGAAATTGTCCTGGCAGTAAATCACCACAGCTTTCTATTTTAACAACTCTTATAATAAGGGGAATTTATATGACTTTATACTAAATTAACACAAAAATTTATAAATTTTACATATAAACACATCATCCGTGAAGTCAGCCTTGACAGTTTAAATTCGTCATTTATGTCGATCCGATAGATTTTGAAATGAACTAATCAAGTGATTAAAGAATACCATAATTCTATTCTTTACCCATAGAGCTTTTAACTTATTCACAGAAAAAAAATGATAAATGATCTGCATAAAAATTAACTTACTGTAACTTACTGATGGTGCCCTATATATCCATACGTCTGATATATGCCGTATTTTTACAACTTCCACATAATGATTGCAGATTTTCATCAAAATAAAATCCTTCTAATCAGATGGACCGGATATGGGCGCGCTTCCGAATTTGGATCCTAAAGTAAGTTTGAGTTTGAATCCAAACCGTCTGATCAGATTATGCAAGAATATTAAAGAGATCATGTGAATTATATATATCTTGTACCAGATTAGTCAGATTTTGATCGGACGGTTTAAATTTAAACTTAAATTTTGAGTCAGATCCGGACCCAGTATATCCGGGCACATAACACTTTCAATTGATTTTGGAAAATTTATTGGGTAAAAAAATCAGATAAGGAATAAAAAATTATGATCCGAATCATCCCTCCTTGTTCCATTAATCTTCTCCCTTCTGCACTAAACCAAACCACATGGTTGCACTAAACCAAACTGCCCATGAGCCCTGGCAATGCCTTCCTGCAGGGGCGGAACCAAGGCCTGGGCCCTGGCCCCCTCTTGGCCCAGAAAATTACTACTACACCCTTTAATAAAAAAAAAAAACTGGCACCCCTACAGGCCCTGGTTCCCTCCTTATACCGTCTCTAGTTCCGCTCCTAAAACTGATATCCTGAGAGAAACTAGTTAGGCTCCCCCTACCGATCATTCCTGGTTCTGCCACTGCCTTCCTGCTGCCTTCGTTCGAACACTGCAACTACTTATCCCAAGTCTCCTGAACCGATTCCCATAACACCATCACTCGATACCCAAGCCGTAAGGACTTCGCATATGCACACTCATATAGCAAATGGAAACCGGTCTAATAACCACAATTAGAGCACATCACACAACATGTTATTTTTAAAGAATAAAGCAATTAAAGCAATAATTGGTATTTTCCAGAATAAAGCAATAGATTTCTAACTTTTGTGCGCTAGGGGCGGAAACCCTAGGCGATTTCAAAGGCGACGAAGGCGAACGACGTACAACGACAGGGATGGATGCTTCGATCAAGACAACGGAGCATCTTCAAGGAATTCAAGAGATAGACAAAATAAGAAGAAATTTCTTATGGAAAAGGAATTCAGCTAAGGGAAAAGGGATACCTTTGGCAAATTGGGATCTAGTCTGCAGGCCAAAGAAGAATGGGGGTATGGGCATCATTGATCTGCAAACCTTCAATGATGCCCTTCTGGCAAAATGGTATTGGTATTGGATCAAACCAGAATCAGGATTATGGAAGTCATTGATCATTGCTGTTCATGAAATGGATAGACCGACAAATATGCCTGACTGCAAATTTTTCACTCAAACGCTAAGTAGAATACAAAACTTTTGTGATTGCTTTCTGACAAGGCTGGTGGTGAAGGAACAAGGATTAAATTTTGGGTTCAAAATTGGGGCCATGGTCTATTATACACAGAATTTCCAGTGTTGTACAGTGAGGCTAAAGACAAGGACATATCTATTAAAGAGGTAACCCAAATGCAAAATATCACAGAGATGTTTCAAATTGAAGAATCTGATGAATTCACAAGGCAATTGATAAAATTCCACTCTTTCATGGAATCCTCAATTCCAATAAGTACAGCCAAAGATGATGCTTTGTGGAATTTAACAGATTTTTTACTGTCAAAACAGCATACCAAGGCCTTAGAAATGTACCAAGAATTTCAGAGACAGTACATAGAATATGGAAATTAAAAGTACAACCAAGATTAAAGGTTTTTGGATGGCTTGTATACTACAAAAGAATTTTAACAACTGAGAACTTAGAAAAGAGAGGATGAAACTTGCCTAGTATGTGTGTCATGTGTTGGAGACAGTGCGAATCAGTGAAACATCTATTCACTGAATGTGCCTTTGCACCATGGTTCAAAAAATCGGAATCGGAATCGGAATCGGATTTTTGACCGCCGAGTCAGAATCGGATGAATCGGCCGGAATCGGAAGAATCGGATCGGTAACTCGGGTATTTTGGCAAAAGCCTTGTTTTGTAGCCAAAAAATAGGAAAAAATTGATAAAAATAATTTGTAAAAAAACTATGTTAATTAAGTGTTATATTCCAAAATTTTAAAACATAATTTAATTATTAAGTTGATCATTTCGTCTAATTAAATTTTTTATTAGATTAATGAACGATCAGATTTATCTGAGTAACATAAAATGAATCTAAAATTTAGAAATATAAACGAATCAAATTCGTACATTAAAAATTGGAGGTTAAAAACATAAGATAAAATATAGCACCATAAATAAAGTGTAAATATTCGGTAAATCTAAAATTTGTTGCAATCGTGAAACTAAGAAAGGAAATAAATCAAATCATGTAAATAAATAATTGAATTCTAACTAAGAGTAATTAAATTAGGAATTATAAATTGATTTGGTAATTATATATATATATATATATATATATATATATACTACTCGAAATTTAATTAGTCGGATCTAAAAATCAAATTATAAACACGTAATAATACTCGTATGACATTATAAATTGTTTCGAATCGAAGATTCGAAATTTGAACGAAAACAGATTTTTAATAAATTAAATGAATACATATTAAGTTCTGGATTGCTTGGACCATTGGATTTAATCCCAACATGAATCTTGAACTCATCCTACACTTTGATTTTTGAATTGATGAAAGGGATTTAAACCCTTTGAATAAAAATTTCGGGTCCGCACCAAATTCTCATCCTCTGAGATATCTCATTTTTGCGTGACTTGTTGAAAAATCAAAACCGTTCAAATAAGTTATGCACAAATCTCAAAGCTCAAATAATACTGGCCTCCCTGCGCTATCCTTCTCTTTTTCCCTTCTCTCCCGTTTGCGCAAGAAACATTCCCTTCTCTCCCGTTCGCGCAAGAAACAGGGAGCGACTCCATGAAACTTCTCTCCAGCGATCTCAGTGATCTCCTCAGCCATCTCCATGAAACTTCTCCTCAGCCGGTCTTCAGCCTTCTCCTCCAGGGACTCATCTCCTCCTACGGTAGAGCACAGTCCAGGTTAGTTGGAAATCGAAATTTTTTGAAATGAAATCCGTTCAAATCGGCTCAACTCGGCTTGACTCGGTGTAACTAGGCCGGAAAATCGGAAAATCGGCCGATTCCGTCACTGTTCATCCGATTTTTCTGAGAAACTCGCATAGGCCCAAGAATCGGGTAAAAATCGGCCCGGTCCCGTCCGATTCCGAGTTGAATCGGCCGAGTTGACTCGGAATCGGCCGATTTTTTGAACCATGCTTTGCACTAAATATGTACAGCGAATTAACTGGTATTTTTGAATTACCAGACAGAGACTGGAAAAGAATGTTGAAGGAGGAAGGGGCGCATAAATGGATAGCAGGCAAAGGTGGATATGTAAAATCTAGAGAGGTGTTACTAATTACTATGTTTATCATATGGAGAGAGAGGTGTACAAGGATCTTTAGAGAAGATATTAAAAGCATGGGTAATTTAATTGAAGAAGTGCAAGAACAATGGAGATATTCCCACTGAAGTGCCCCCGAGAAGAGTTCTTTATTTTACTGATCTTTTTTCAGAGAAGGCTTTTTGGTTTTGCAATCCTTTCTTTTCTCTTCTTTTCTTTTTCCTTTCTTTTCTTTTCTCTTTTTCTTAACTGCACAATAGATTCAACATTGTTGAATTACCTTTTGCAATCCTGTGTAACAGGTTTCATTTTGAAACCTTGATATCAATAAAGAAAATAAGGACCTTGATCCTTATTTTTCCTAACTCACATGTAATACCCCTCTTGGCCAACTGGTCATGCGTGAGAATCCTCTGTTTCGCCAAGAAAAAAAAATCTAACTTTAAAGGCACCTTGCATGTCCACGCCTTCACAAATTCCATTTAATCATTCCCTCTGCCGTAAGAATCTCTCCTTTCTCTCTCTCTCTCTCTCTCTCGATCCTTTCTTCCACCAAGGAAAAGGAAGAAAAGCACTCCACCAATTATTTTATTATTTCCTTTTGTCCTTTCTCTCCTCTATCATTTATTCTCATTCCATCTCTTCTCCTCTTTATCTCTCTCCCGTATCATTTATTCTTCCACTCACGGAAAGGAAGAAAAGAACTCCACTAGGGGTGTCAATGGTACCTTTTTAGCTGTTTACTCGACCTGTATCGTATTCGATAAGGTGGGTATGTGTAAGGTTTTTTTTTTCGTTAGCTTATTGGTATGGATAAGAATTTTTTTTCGTTAACCAAATAGATAAGGGTATAGTTAATTACTATTTCATACCCGTTACCCTATAGGGTAATTATAAAATCTAAATATATATTCAATTCAATTTCCTGGTCACCTAAATATATATTCGTGTTTTTGAATTTTCTTGCTTTATAAAAAACAATTTAGTTGGAATTGATTGCACATTTATTTTTATTTTTTTATTAGAAAAGCAATTATATATGTGTGGAATTAATGAGTTTTTGATGTTTAATTTGTAAAATATAATAAAACTAATTATTATATTAGTATTATTCGTTATTCACCGCCTACCGTTTCGTTACCCGATAATATTAACGGGTAAGGGTAGGGTAAGGTAGGGTAAGGCCAATTTTTAATGGATATGGATAGGGTATGGATAAAGTTAATTTTAATAGGTATGGGTATGAAAATGTCTCCACCCGACCCGTACCGTCCCCATTGACACCCCTAAACTCCACCGACTTGTGTTAAGAGTCTTGCATCTGCCTGGTGAAATCAATAGATCGTGCACTTGGTATGAGAGACAGAGAGGAAAAAAAACCCAATGGCCACAACTTCTGAAGCTTTTTCTTGGTATCTCAAGGTAAGTGATCGCGAATTCGTTACTCGTTTTACAAAAAATGGGACACTATTGGAGAGCGATCTTTTCCATTTTTGCTAGGAGATCAACGCAAATATGCCATTAACTGTGTAATTAAGAGCTCGGCAGAATAAAAAAATTACCTAATCACCACCCTTAATTAATCAGTTGCTTAAAGCTGATAAATATATATACAAGTGTGCTTACCTGAAATAATCTCAAACTTAACAGATAACATCTCAATGAATGTAACAATGGTACGTATTGATCATCTTTTTGGAATTCATTAGTTTTGTTCAACAATTTTATGACCAACTTAAATTGGCAATATGTTATTTAGGAAAATGATATATCCCGATTTTTCTAATTTCAAAATTTCTTATTCAAAACGTTGACCTAAATAGCTCAGTTAATGGTTATATATTAAACTTGTAAAATACCAATTTTTACGTTTTTTTTAAATTTTGTTTACTATTTTTTAAGATTTTTTAAAGATATCCTTTTTAGGTGTAAAAGTAAGAAAATAATACCAATAATTGAGGCAAAAAAGACCATCTTTAAAAAAACATAAAAAATAGTAAAAATTGGTATTCTACAAGTTTAATATATAACCAATTTATTGAGCTACTTAGGTCGACGTTTCGAATATGAAATTTTGAAATTTGATCATATGATATTTCAGCCGAAATGCTACCGAAAACATATTAGCCAGAATACATATATAATATTACTTGGTCAGAAATTTTTGCTTCTGATGCCCTACACACCTAAACACTTCAAAGAGAACACAAAGTATCAAATAAGAATAAGAACGTGGTAACACATACAAGCACGTTCTTTTTTATTATTTTTTGCAAATATAGATTGAATACCTCATTAGATTCTAAACAGTTGAATACCTCAATTAGGATTCGAGGCGGCAACAATTAATTTATCCCGAAACACATGCAGTCTCATTTAATTGGTTGCTTCCACAAGAACCACATAGTTGCACTAATTAAATCAAAGTGGCCATGAGCCCTGGCAATGCCTTCCTGCTGCCTTTCTCCACACCTTCACATAATTCCATTTAATCATTTCCTACTGCCGTAAGAATCTTCTCCTCTCTCTCTCCCTCTCGTTCCTTTCTTCCACCAACGAAAAGGAAGAAAAGCACTCCACCATTTTATTCTATTATTTCCTTTTGTCCTTTCTCTCCCCTATCATTTATTCTCATTCGATGTCTTCTCCTTTTTATCTCTCTCCCGGCCCTATCATTTATTCACATTCGATCTCTTCTCCTCTTTATAACTCTCCCCTATCATTTATTAATTCTTCCACTCACGGAAAGGAAGAAAAGCACTGCACCGATTTTAGATAGAGTCTTGCATCTGCCTGGTGAAATCAATTGATAGTGCACTTGGTACGAGAGACAGAGAGGAAAAAAAACCAATGGACTTGACGTATTAATTTGTATGTGTGTGTGTGGGTGGGTGGGTGGGGGGATGGGGGAAATCTTATCATAAATGTGAACTTGACGTATTAATTTGCACCAAATTTAAAGGTCTGACATGTACATAGCAACATGTTGTGGGTGCCAGTAAATTCCAATAAAAAAATTTATATATATATTTTTTTTATATATTTATGATCAATTACAAGTTTACAACCCCAATCACTTAAATTAACCGATTCAGCTAACCTTTCGATTCAGCTAACCTAAAATATTATTTAAAATCAATCGATGTTATTTTCTGTGGTGCTGTTCAATGTGCAAGAACCATAGAAGGAAAAACGAAATCGGGATCGGTCTTTTGACTGTGGAATCGGGTGAATCGGTCGGAATCGGCCGAATCGGATCAAAAACTCGGATTTTTTTGCCACAGTGACTCTTCTCTTCAATAGCGGTTTCAATACTTATATTATACATATAGTTATGTATTCTAGTAACAAAAGGTAGCATAGTGTGGTGATAGTTGGCTTAGTTGATAACCAAGAGGTTCCTGGTTCGGATCACGTAGGAGGATTTTTTTTTGGAAAGTGGTATATGCGCGGTTCACGGTAGACCAAGTGTACAGGTTTCTGTGCGGACCGTTTCGGCCGAAATTTGACAGGAATTGGACTGTTTCGACTGAATTGACTTGAATCAGACCATTTCAGCCGAAATTTGACTGGAATCGGACCGTTTCGGTAGAAATTGGACGAAAAAATCATCTACCGTGTAACTCGGTCTGAAATCGGATTGGTACAGCCCGATTCCGGTCCGGAACGGACGATTTTTCCTTCTATGGCAAGAACCATGCCAGTAGGGTCTCTTCATTGTATAATTGAATTTTTATGCAGGTTCATCCTCCACCCGAAACTCCGATTACTCGAATAGATGGATACTACGACGGCTATGGAATTACATGTCTGGAACTCAGCACAAACAACGGCAAGATATGTTCTTTCGGCACAAAAACTGGTTCTCCATTCATCTACAAGGATCCGAGAGGGTTTACCGGTTTCCACGGACGCTCCGACAGTTATCAACTCAGAGCTCTAGGAGTACATGTCAATAGCTGTGCCCCAAAATAGTAGAATCCATAGACTTCAAATGGAAATTGTTTCTCCATTTTTCTTTTCAATTTGACACTGCTATTATAAATATAGTCATAATCCATCAGTAATATATAATCTGCCATAATACAAACAACAGTGTCTGTTACACTCAGTGTATATTTGTTCTGTCTGTGCTTCTGTTGTGGCATGAAGCATTCCGTTTGTAACTTAGAATCGTAGATTATGGAAGACGTAATTAATTTACAAACAAGTCTGTGATCGTATACGCTCTACCCAGTTATCAATTTCATGAACAGAATGTCATCAGGATTCTGTTTACATTTGGAAAATTGAACAAATTGGACGTGAAGGTTGTGTTTTTTTTTCTCAGAAAAGCAATGATCTGTTTAACATTGCTACTCAAGGTGCCAACACAGAAAATACTGCCTTAACAGTAGATGCATGGTTGCATGTCAGCAATACTTCTTCGTAAAATATCATCAAGAAAATTGGTCAAAATTTCAGAACCGTTCAAATTCGGTTCAAATATCAGCCAATTCAACCATTCCAAAGCCCATATATTTAATTCATGATCTACATCTCGATCGGGTCATAATTATAATAAGAACTTTTCTCCATTTTTTGGGGTTTCTTTTCTCCTTTTCATTATTCTATACTTTATCAAAATTATTTACACCTCGAAGGTAAACTACGTATTGTTTTTCTTAAGTTTGTAGTTAATTGTATTACTAAGTTAATTAACATGTGTAATTATTAACTTGTGATCACTTGATTATTTTAGATCTCTTTGTATTGAGACTGTTCATCTACGAAAATGGTTAATTGCCATAACTGGGGTTCTAGAAAAATAACAATTAAGACAACGAAAATAAAAAAATAAAAAAATTGATCCTTATTTATGTTCAAAACAAATTGATCCTTATGCGCTTCAACTTTCTTGTTCTCTTCAAACAATGCCGAAGGAATAATACATTCAGTTTATTTCAATAAAGAATAAATGAAATTAGAGAGCTGTGAATTGAATGTTATTGATGGTTTATATAATAGAGAGGAGAATTCAATTCAGCAGTAAATCTCTATAGAGAAAACTTTAAAAGTTTACTTCGTTCATGGGCGGATTATATATATAGGGGTGCTGGAGGTGGCTAAGCCTCCTATAAATACAAATTAACAATTTATTTTTTCAATTTACAATTTTTGTATGTGTTAATACTTTTTAGCTTTGTCGTAAAATAAAAAGTTACACTACGGTAGTTTATTCAGTCTCTCTAATCTCAAATTTATGTTTTTGTTCCTGACTTCTTTTACAAGTGATGTCAATAAAATTCTAGAAATTTGGCCTCGACAGAGACAACGAAAAAGAGTCATTTTAAATTAAAAAAAGTAACAAAAATTGTTAAAAATAATAGGGAAATATATATATTACCATATTTTCGGTAGCACTTCGGCCGAAATGTCAGTGTTAAATTTGAAAATTTTTTTTTCAAAAAGTTGACCTAAATAATGCAGTAAATTGATTATATATTAAACTTGTAGAATACCAATTTTTACTATTTTTGAATTTTTTTACTATTTTTTATGATTTTTTAAAGATGACATTTTTTTTTGCCTAAAAGTAAAAGAATAATACCAATATTTTAAGCCAAAAAGGACTATCTTTAAAAAAACATCAAAAAGTAAACAAATTTCAAAAATAGTAAAAATTAGTATTTTACAAGTTTAATATATAACCAATTGACTGAGCTACTTAGGTTAACGTTTTGAATATGAAATTTTGAAATTTGGCTCTATGACATTCCGGCCGAAGTGCTACCGAAAGCATATTAGGAAGACTATAGAGGTTGGCTAAGATCAAAGTGTTATGACTAAGGCCTTGGTGCTACTAATTTGTTTTTGCGATTTTAGAGTTCAAATAGTTGATCTGAAGTGCTCATCGTGTTCTCCATATTAAAATGTTCTTGGAGACCAAATTTTACATTTTTTGGGATTTTTAATTATAATAATAAATAAATCTGAAAAACAATGATTTTTAAATACTCATATAAAATAGTAAAAAATTTACAAAAAATATAAAATTTGGTCTCCAAGCACCTTTTAATACGAAGAACATGTTGAGCACAAAGTATCCAATAAGAATAAGAACGTGTTAACATAGACACACATTTTTTTTTTTTTTGCAAATATAGATTGAATGCCTCATTAGTTTCTGAAAAAAAATTGGCTTATTATTTTATTTTATTTTTTGGCAAATGGCCCGTTGGCTTATTGATAATTCATCGGAACAAATAAAAGTTTTAATGAAAAGTTGTCTTTAATTTAGTGATTATGGTAGTGATTTCAATACAGACAATCATATATTAGAATTATTGATCTCATCTTTATCTCGAAATAAACAAACATAACTAAATCTATAATTAGCCAGAAGGCCTACAACTACAAGGCCCGTTAACAAATTAAGGCTTAAATGAATCTATATATAATTGTGTATTGTTATGTTTTGAGCTAGTACAGCTATATATTTAATTAGGCTAGAAGTAATTAAGGTCCAATGCTATTAATTCCAACCTCAGACAAAATCATCAATCTCTCAAATATTTTTAGTAACATGATGTGCATTTTTAAATTTCTAAATTTATATTATGCTATTTGCGGAGGAACTTTCTTATTTATAGCTAGGTTTAAGGTTTATTTCGTTCCGTTCAAAACCTTTTCACAATACAAAACAAAGTTGCACAAATTTCTGTGTCAGGTGCAAGGTCCATGCATGGATTTGGGCGGAAGACAAGTTACAAAATACATCGCTTCTACCCACCTCAGGTTAATAAAACAAACCACTCTGTATTCTTTAGAATTTTTTTCTTAATTACCTTTTTTTTCCGGAGCTAATTTGCATATTCTGTCAAGGCTCTGTTTCTTTTGCTCTTGATGTTTGTATATTAATTTGGTGCAAATGATATCATTACAAAATCAGAAAATTTTGAAGAATGAATTAAGGAAATTTTGAGTTATTGCTACCCAAGAGGATGGATAAATTAATTAAGCTGGCACCTTATTTGTTTGAGTGTAATTAATTGTTAGGGGCAAACAATAAATGAGAAAGTAAAAGGAGTATGAATTTGCATATTATAGAATAATATAATCCTCTAATTCTCTCCTGCTAGACTAGTATGACACTAACAAACTAAAAGTAATTAAGCAATCTGTATTCATACTTTTTTTTCCTTTAAATAAGGAAAGTTTGATCAGCTATTGAACATTTATATGCACTGAAAACAAACTAAAAGTAATTGAGCAATCAAGTTATGATATATCTTCTATGTGATATTATCGAACATATATCCAACGCAGCTAGCTAGTTAATTTGTTGTTTTATACAAATAATTTCCATCTTCTATGAGATATTATAGCTTTAAACGGTATGAACATGCATGTATTATTAAAAAATCTATTTCATTAATTGTTACAGGAGTAATAAAGGATGGGAGCAGCTAGATATAGACCTGCTTTTTGAGATCTTCTTGCGCCTCCCTATAATCCCACTTGAGGAATGCAAAGGAGTTTGCAATTATTGGGAATCAGTTATTACAAGCAAATGTTTCATGGAAACTTATCTTTCACGTGAGCATATATATATATATATATATATATACTTGATTTCCCTTTAATTATCATCAGTGACCAATTTGTAGGCCAAATTTTCACTGATGGAAATCTGCACAGGGGACAGGAGAATGTATCCTCTGTATACACTATACACACTAGCTACTACAAAACAACACGTAACCAATGACCATTATGTAATTAACGGTTTTACACATTTTTCTTTTTTTTGTAAAACACTTAGTGTATATCCTTTGTATCATACTGGTAAATAAGTCCAACTAACTTCTAACGGTTCATGAGAAAAACAAACACTTGGTAGAGCTTCAAGTAAGTACAATAACGGTTCAAATAGCAGAATTGTTATAAGAGATTGGACATGTTATAACGGTTCTGTTCTTTGAACCATTAGAATGGCACTGCGAACATCTTATAACGGTTCATAGAATAGAACCATTATAACTTATAACATGTCCAATCCCTTATAATGGTTCTGCCATTTGAACCGTTAATATTTTTAGGCCAAGTTTTACTGAGTGTTTTTTTTTTCTCAGGAACCGTTATAAAATATTTCAGCAGTATTTTTCAAAATCTTGACTCTAACATTTTGTAACTGTTATAGGTCCAGAACCGTTATAAGAGATACTGCTATATAAGCATTTCTCCCACACAGCTGTTCGGTTTCGCTCCAAGTTAGAGCTGTTCTGCCAACCTCTCACTGACTTGCCCTGCTGCCCCCTCACTCTGTCTGTAGTTCCCCCCCCCCCCCCCCCCGCTCTCTCTTTCTCTCTCTCTCTTGAAAGGTTGGCAGTAGCTGCCACCTCTCTCTCTCTCTCTATTGTACATAAAAGATCTGACACTGTCTCACAACAGACAACTTCCTGGTAGATGTTGCAAGTTGTAGCCCTTGAGGCAAATTGCTCTATTAACCAAGTTAAAAAAAACAATGAAACCAAACAGTTATTTTTTTGATGTGGCAAAGCCTTCAATCTTATCATGATTGGTAAAATCGATATATATGCACCAAATTCTAAGGTCTGATATGTCTAGCAACATTTTGGGTGGTGCCAGTAAAACCCAATATAATTTTTAACATCTTTTTGTACATTATGACGAATTACAACCACAATTGACACTTAAAACATATGGTCTGTCGATTCAACTAACAAAAATTTTTATTTAAAATCAATCGATGCTATATATATTCTTCTGGTGCTGTTCAACATGTCAGAACCATGCCAGTAGTGTCTATAACATATCATTGAATTTTTTATACAGGTTCATCCTCCACCTGAAACTCCTATTACTCGAGTAGACGGATACTTTGACAGAACTGGCATTACGTATCTGGAGTTCAGCACAAACAACGGCAAAATATGTTCTTTCGGCACAAAAACGGGTTCTCCATTCACCTACAAGGATCCGAGAGGGTTTGCCGGTTTCCATGGACGCTCCAACGGCATTTGTCTCAATGCTCTAGGAGTACATGTCACCAGCTCAGCCACAAAATATTTGTTTGAGTGTAATTAATTGTTAGGGGCAAACAATAAATGAGAAAGTAAAAGGAGTATGAATTTGCATATTATAGAATAATATAATCCTCTAATTCTCTCCTGCTACACTAGTATGACACTTGAGGAATGCAAAGGAGTTTGCAAAATGTGGGAATCAGTTATTACAAGCAAATGTTTCATGGAAACTTATCTTTCACGTGAGCATATATATATATATATATATATATATATACACACACACACACACACACACACACACACACACACACACTTGATTTCCCTTTAATTATCATCAGTGACCAATTTGTAGGCCAAAGTTTCACTGATGGAAATGTGTAGAGTGGACAGGAGAATGTATCCTCTGTATACACACTAGCTACTACAAAAAAACACATAACCAATGACCATTATGTAATTAACGGTTTTGCACATTTTTCTTTTTTTGTAAAACACTTAGTGTATATCCTTTGTATCATACTGGTAAATAAGTCGAACTAACTTCTAACGGTTCATGAGAAAAACAAACACTTAGTAGAGCTTCAAGTAAGTACATTAACGGTTCAAATAGCAGAATTGTTATAAGAGATTGGACATGTTATAACGGTTCAGTTCTTTGAACCATTAGAATAGCACTGCGAACATCTTATGACGGTTCATAGAATAGAACCGTTATAAGATGTCCAATCTCTTATAATGGTTCTGCTATTTGAACCGTTAATATTTTTAGGCCAAGTTTTACTAAGTGTTTTTTTTTTTCTCAGGAACCGTTATAAAGTATTAGCAGTATTTTTCAAAATCTTGACTCTAACATTTTGTAACTGTTATAGGTCCAGAACCGTTATAAGAGATACTGCTATATAAGCATTTCTCCCACACAGCTGTTCGGTTTCGCTCCAAGTTAGAGCTGTTCTGCCAACCTCTCACTGACTTGCCCTGCTGCCCCCTCACTCCTCCCCCCCCCCCCCCCCCCCCCCCGGCTCTCTCTCTCTCTCTCTACTCCAAGTATATCTTCACTCTGTCTCTCTAAGGTTAGTCAATTTACTTTTTTTCTTATGAATAATTTATTGTTATATATTGATTAATGGTAGTTTAGATTAACTATACATGTTAACTATTTATAAATTTATATATATATATATATATTTGAACGGAAATATACATATAAATAGTGGGTAGTATATTGTGTTATGATTCAAATTTAACTGAACATTAATTTAGTATGCCTTTAGGTCAATACATGTTCAAAATTAATTTTGAATAGTCCTCAGATGGAGACTGCTTTTGAATGTTTTGTCTCATTTAGGATTTGAACATATGTCAGTGGATATGATATTCAAAAAATTCGGTAGAATTTCTCCTTATTGTTCCCACAAGTATACATATTGAAATTCATGTCCAAACTCCAAACGGATGTGATCCTTACGCGTACTTGGGAATACAAAGGGAAAATTTTTAACCAAATTGTTCTTAAATACTCAATCGGTTAATTTGAGTTCACAAGTGAGACAAAAAATTCAAAGAGTGGGTTAGGATTGTGCACCGGTTCTATGTAAGCCCTAAATTGGTTCTTGAAGACATTAACATTTTGTATTCTTAATTTTATAATTACAGATGAACTAGAAAATGGATGTATATATGGAATATCATAAACCTCAATTGAGTATTGAGAAGGTGTTGATCGTTTCATAAAATTTGCTGTGCATGGAAGACAATGAGGAAAAAAAGGTGAAACTCATTTTTGTGTTGACCTTGTAATGTTTGTCATAATTTAAAAATGTTACATAACACTAGTCAATGCAAGTGAAGAGTCATCTTTTTGAGAAAATGTTGAAGGTCAAGTCATCCAACTATTTAATATTCATGAAGAATTGTCTTTTTCTTATTTCAAACTTGTGACTTGTCACACGGAGAGTATTATCTTTGCTACTAGACCTAAAGCTAGTTCTCAAGTGAAGAGTCAACTGATTCGTCATGGGTTTACAAAAGGATATACACGTTGGACATGACATGGCAAGAGTTTCTGAAAAACAAGCATCGGTACTAAGGTGGGAAGTGATCCGCACGAGAATGCTAATGTGGAGATCGAGTGATCCTAAAAAAATCATTGTAATAATTATGATAATTTCGATGAAATGTTACGTGATGTAGAACAAGATTATAGTGATAAGGATTCTGAAATTTTTGACAAATTATACATGCACTGATTCTGAAGGATCTTTATTTTCTACTTGTACAAAATTTAAAAAATTATTTGTTGTATTAAAATTATATAATTTGAAGGCAAGTAATTAATGATTGAGTGATAAAAATTCTCTGGTATATTACTAGATCGTTAAGGAAATAGCGTGGGTATATGCCATATACACCATCGGTACTCAACCGGTGTTAATTCCACTTGCATATATTCACCACCTCTCCTATTACCAGCTCTAGCATAAGCGCTGTTGATTTTCACTTTTAACCGGTGGTGATTTGCATTTACGTAGTAGTTACTTAATCATTTCCCTTCTCTGCTTTCACCTTAATTTTCAGAAATTAAAGTTTGTCAAATCACACTCGTGTTACTGAATTTTAATTTGACCTTAATTTGATCAACTTAATTAGTTTATTCTGATTGAACATTTATTAAAATAAGAATATATAATACCGTGCTAACATAAACATTTTTTGTTTTGGCAAATAAAGATAGAATACCTCATTATTTATGGAAAAAATTGGCTTATTGATTTCATCACAAATTAAAAAATTAACTAGCTGAGTGAGAAAAGGTAATTAACTAGTAATACAAAGGCAGTCATTATATAAAAACCTCAAAATTAACAAGACAAAGATAAAGCCAGTAATTAAAAAAGAGCTACAAGCATTACAAATTAATATTATTATAAAACGTGCGAGAGCAAAAAAGAATTACAAAATGACAAGCTTAAATGAAAACGAGTCTTTAATCTAGTAACTATGTTAATGGTCTCTATACACATAGTTATATATTGAAATGTTGATGGCGCATCGTTGGAGCACGAAAAAAATGAGACATTTGAGCCCTCCTCTTATATATTTAAGCGGTAGGTATTAACTTGTATTTCATTCTACAGCTACAGGAGGATAACAATAACAGGCCAGAGTACTAATGAATGGGAGAAGCTACATATAAACTCCCTCTTATTCTCAATACTTTATCTCAGCGGAGGAGCGGAAGTAAAATTTGAATATGAGCTACGGGATTTCTAAATTTATATATGCTACATTATTTTTTTCTTTTAGTGTTTCTTAATTTTATTATTCAAATTAAATTAAAAATGTAATCTAGATCACAATAATATTGATTTTTTTTTTATACACTAGACATGATAAAATAGAGACTAGTACATGTCTAACTAAACACTAATATATATTGATCAAAATTCACGGGGGTGACTTTTGTCGTTTGATGGCATCATATCAATCGGCCAAATCCAAATTCAAAAAATAATTCATTAACTTTTGAATGTTTTCATAGCCCAATTAATCCAAAAAATAATCTAGAATTGGTTACTTGAAATATTATCCAAGAGGCGTAAATGGTTCCAGGTAACCGAGCAAGCCCAATTAATCCAAGAGGAGTAATGGTTCCAAATTAAAATACTTTTGGCACAGATTCAGAGACAAAATACATTTGCATAATTTAACTAGAGGGGATTCCTCTGTTTTTCTTATAATCAAGATTATAAAAAAAACAGAGCAATCCCCTCTAATTAAATTGTGCAAATCTATTTTGTCTCTCAATCCGTGCAAAAAATATTTTAATTTGGAAGATCTATAATGCATTTTCTTCGATATGCTGCGGATGTATATATACTAATAAGAATTTACACACACAGATATATATATCAAATGACTATAGGGTGCAGAAAGTTACACAACGGGATGGAAGGTGTGTGCATATGTTAAAATGTCTCAAGGTTCAATGCTCTCGATTTTCAAGACATGGGGGAGAACATCGAACTTGAAACATTCATTTCTTTCTACAATTCCTTCGGTTCACCCTCGACAGACTTACGATTCATAATCAGTCTATCGAGAGAGTTTATTGATTGCGGGGACGTTTAACTCCCAGCGGGCGCAAGCCCCCGCTGTTAATTACATCATATGACCCTTCCAAGTCATTACTGAATACCTCGTCCATTCCGGGATTTGTGCCTATCTGTTGTGAATTGAATAAGGGGGCTAAAAGGGGGACTTATGTATTGACTTTGGTTTTGATTTGGCTTTCTATATGTTGGATATGTATGTGTGTGATTTTACATTAAAATAATGTTTATTGTATTTCAGAAATGGGAATTTGGGCATTTGAAGAGTGTATGTACACTATTTGTTTATATTTAATTTATGGCATGTTTATTTACATTTTTGTTAATAAAATCATTTAATTTTGAAGCAAAGGGTATTTTGGTCATTTCAGGATTTGGCTGATGTTTGGACATGTTCAATTTTGATTTAGAAACATGAATAATTCAATTTGGGTTCATTTGGAGGTGGTTTGAGTCAATTTGGACTTGAAATGAAGAAGTTATGGTTGAAAAGGACTGAGAAGGACCTATTTGTAAATATTTATTTTTCTGTTAGGGGCTTATTTATTAAGCTGAGAGGATATGAATTTAGGATTTAAATTTTAGATAAGGTTTTACATGAAAATTGGGCCTTTAAGGGCTTATTTGAGAAAGTTTTAGCCTGGCAGGGACTCATTTGTAATTTTATAGGACTGTCTTGTGAATATTAAAGATTAGAAGGTTTTATTTACAAAAAGGATTCGATTTTATAATTCTATTGGTTATTCGGGCTTTAAGATTTGCACTTCTGGGCTTTGAGATTTGTGTTTTCGGCTTTAGGATTTGTGCAGAGTATTTGATTTTAAAGTTGGGCTTTGAGATTTGGGCCTGGGCCTTTGGGATCTGTACTCAACATCAGGAGCATAAACTTTGGACTTTGAGATCAGTGCATGGAGAATTTATTTATATGACAAGTGGACCCCAGAGACAGGAATTCATGTAGCGGTTGGATCGGACTTTTGCTTCAAGATTCGGGTTTCGTTTAAACTTTCTTTTGGCGCCTGGATCAATCGGCTCTAGTTGTTTTAAAAGGCGTGCGACTGAGATGTGGATCGGGTCTCCAGACCCGAACTGAGATTTGTCCCGGTTTCAAGGGTTCGGGCTTCCGGCCAGCTCCGGCCACGGCAAGGCAAAGTGAAGGCATGGTTGGCATCGCTTTTGTGTCTGGAGTGTTTTGCACTCCGTGTCGGCTACCTCCGGTCATCGGAGGTGGCGGTCCGCTGTGAGCTTCACCGAGACACCTCGGTTTCAATTTTGATTTCGTTTACTCCAAATTGGATTTTGATTTCTTCAATTAGGTGATCAAACATCATCGTATCTTCATTTAGAATTTGTTTAAAGCTTTAATTTTGAGTTTAATCGAATATTTATCATGTTTGAATCTCGGGCTTTTCCGGTTTGGTACCGATTAGGTACCGGTTTGGTGATAAACACTTTAGGATCATAAATGAGACATTGGATATGTTTTGTTTTAAACTTCTAGAATCTGGCAAAGTGATCTAGACTTGTTTTTGTGTTTCATTTTTGAATATTAACCAATATGAACTTCATGAATTTCATGAGAAAGGTAGAATCGAAGAAAAGTGACTTTTTTACATATTGGAATTGGCTCAATTCTACTCTTCCACTGTATTTCAAACGTGCCAATCACAAAAAAAAAAAAAAATTTGGCAACTCTCAATTGATTCTTAAAAAATTTATTGGGTTCACGTTCAGACGAAATATAAAATGTTATGATCCGAATCATCCCGCCTTGTTCCGTTAATCCTTCTCATTTCTCTCTCTCTCTCTCGTTCCTTTCTTCCACTGACCAAAAGGAGGTAAAGCACTCCACCATTTTATTCTATTCTTCCCTTTTGTCCTCTCTCCCCCCCTTTCCATTTTATTCTCATTCTCTTCTCCTCTTTTTCCTCTCTCGTAACAATCATAACTTGGAAGAAAAATGGTACTTACTCTATTCCAAACAATTTGTTAGTTGTCAATTAAGTTTCATTCCAGTTCAACAAATATATATACCTGACTATACTGATGTAATACAGCAAAAGGAGATCCATGTCAAACTGAACTCAATAGGATGCGACAGTTTGGGTAATAATTGGGATGATGGTGGTCATCATAAAATTGAGAAAATCATAATTGGTCGCAGAGGATCCATAATAAGTTCTATACGAGTTGTTTATAGTGATCCAGATGGCACCAAGGTGGTGGGTCCAGACTCCAGAGCACGGCGGCAAATCGTTGACCTCAGTCAAAGTGGTAATTTTGTGTTTTCTGCTCTTTTTGCTTTTGCTTTTGTTTTCTTTACAAGATGTTTTTCTTTTAGAACTGTTACTATGGTTATTTGTTTTAAGATTATTATCTTTTAGGTGGATGTGTATCAAATATGACTTATGAGTCAGTTTTAAATTCTTTGCTAGAACAATAAACGATTTTTAAATTTACCGAAATCTAATACATGCCCTTAAAGTAATATACAAATAAATCTACAATTTTTTCATAAATCTATAATTTAATTTTCATTTTGAATAATATTTTAAAAGATATATGCAAGTTGGATGTAACCTAGAACAACTAATAAATAATAAAAAATTTGAAACTTCAAGTGGCAAAGATCCGCAGTTTGAATTTTAAGAATGATGATTTCAAGCCAAATCATCAGTTTATTCGAGCTTTGCAAAGTACAGTAGCCTACTTCATATTTTTTATTATACGTAACTTTTGTGGATCTATAAATTTGGATCCAAGAACTTAATTGGTGTTGCTTTTAAGAGTATGTTACTGCACTGATATTTTTTTTTTAAGAAGATGCACTAGTATATTAATATTGTACAAATTTGACTGAAGTACTATTGTTTTGGCGAGCTGGTAGTATTAATGATTTTTCAATATTCTTGATTGATAAGCTTTGCTATATTAATTGCAGATTAATACGAAAAATCCGATCACTAGAATTGTGGGAACTCATAGTTATTTTAAATCTGAATGTGGCTATGGAATTACTTACCTTGAATTTAATGGTACCATGAACAGCTATGGTTCATTTGGGGAGAAGGCTGGTGATGTCTTTACATTTGAGTCAGATTCTTCTGGATTTACTGGATTCCATGGTAAAGCAACTGATAATCAAATTTGTGCTTTGGGGGTTTATGTTAATTCCTCTGCTACGAGATACTTGAAATCTCAAAAAAAAAGTAATTAAAAAATTAACATTAATTTGTAAGGATTATAATAATAGTCATGATGGTGGTAATAGTAATGTAATAATTAAGTGCACCTCTCTAAACCAGCTTGATGTATTGTTAACATAGTGCTATTGCATTGCAAAATTTGTTGCGTTGTAAATTAATTGTTAGCTTGTATAGTTACCATCAAACCTTGAGAAAAAACAGTGATGCTATCTTTTGAACACCAAATTAGCTGCTAAAATCGGTTAATCGACTGTTCTTCCATTAATCGGCAGCAAACTTTGTATAGTCATCAAAATGTAATTCGGACTGTAAACTTCAATAGGTGTTATGAAAATTGAAAACACATGTACAATTGTATTTTATATTTAAAATAAAATAAAATAAATATCCTATTCCAAAGACGATGTTAATGTACATGCGATCCCTTCTGCCATTGTACTCAAATTATATGCACTCACAGTTATTTAATTTTGATATTTAACTTTATTTTTATAATATTAATGGTTAAAAAAAGCAGTCTAACGGAACCAGCAAAAAAGAAAACATTTCAAGCTTTCTGATCTCTAAATTATTACAGAATAAACAAAAAGTGTTATGTTAGCTAGGCAAGTTCATCACCTGTTAAGATTTAGATTTATTTTTGTTCCTTTATAACATTGTTGTTTATTTGATAATTGATATATTATTGTTATTAGAACTTGATTGTGTAATCAAGAAGAAAAATAACTGTGAAAACTGAGAAAATTACCAGTAGTATAAAGAATGAAACTTAATCATATGTTTCAATGAAATCAAGTGATTTAAATATTTGAGTCATCCTTTCTAAAAGGTAAAAAGTACGGTCAACAGAAAAAAAAAAACCTTCCATTGTAATGCTATATTCCAATGACATCAATTAATATTAACAATTGAGTATCATACTTTCTAAAGAAGATTAGAAAAAAATAATTTATCATTTGAGAGTTGCCAAGTATGTGTGTCATGTGTTGGAGACAGTGCGAATCATTGAAACATCTATTCACTGAATGTGCCTTTGCACTAAATATGTACAACGAATTATTAACTGGTATTTTTGAATTACCAGACAGAGACTGGAAAAGAATGTTGAAGGAGGAAGGGGCGCATAAATGGATAGCAGGCAAAGGTGGATATGTAAAATCTAGAGAGGTGTTACTAATTACTATGTTTATCATATGGAGAGAGAGGTGTACAAGGATCTTAGAGAAGATATTAAAAGCATGCGTAATTTAATTGAAGAAGTGCAAGAACAATGGAGATATTCCCACTGAAGTGCCCCCGAGAAGAGTTCTTTATTTTATTGATCTTTTTCAGAGAAGGCTTTTTGGTTTTACTATCTTTTTCCTTTCTTTTCTTTTCTCTTTTTCTTAACTGCACAATAGATTCGACATTGTTGAATTACCTTTTGCAATCCTGTGTAACAGGTTTCATTTTGAAACCTTGATATCAATAAAGCAAATAAGGACCTCGATCCTTATTTTTCCTCAAAAAAAAACATAACTCACATGTAATACCCCTCTTGGCCAACTGGTCATGCGTGAGAATCCTCTGTTTCGCCAAGAAAAAAAAATCTAACTTTAAAGGCACCTTGCATGTCCACGCCTTCTTAAATTCCATTTAATCATTCCCTCTGTCGTAAGAATCTCTCCTCTCTCTCTCTCTCTCTCTCGATCCTTTCTTCCACCAAGGAAAAGGAAGAAAAGCAGTCCACCAATTATTTTATTATTTCCTTTTGTCCTTTCTCTCCTCTATCATTTATTCTCATTCCATCTCTTCTCCTCTTTATCTCTCTTCCGTATCATTTATTCTTCCACTCAAGGGAAGGAAGAAAAGAACTCCACTAGAGGGTGTCAATGGTACCTTTTTAGCCGTTTACCTCGACCCGTATAGTATTCGATAAGGTGGGTATGTGTAAGGTTTTTTTTCGTTAGCTTATTGGGTATGGGTATGGATAAGAAATTTTTTTTCGTTAACCAAATGGGTAACGGTATGGGTAATTGCCAATGTTTTAAATAGCGTTTATAGCGTCATAACGGGAAGGTTACAAAAAAAGCTATAGCGAAAGCTATGCTACATAGCGTTTTTTTTGTTACAAAAATTATATTATATATTTGTACTAAATATCAACATTATAAAGTCTCATAGAACAATAAATAATACCAAATTAATTAAGAAATTATAATATTCATATTGAACCAGTACAAAATTCAAATTGCGGTTCAAAATATCCATAGTAATATCATAAACTATCGATATTTTTCTATTCAAAATATCTTAAGCATCATGATTTTGTAGCAACAAGTTTTCAATTGATTTCGGTTTGGGTTTTTATTTAACTTTTTTGGGTCTTTATTTAAAGCCCATATAAATTGCCCAAAAAAACCCATTATGCATAGCGCGCGCTATTTGCGCTACACGCTTTGCGCTACACGCTATGCGCTATAGCGGACCGCTATTACCGCTATAGCGGCCGTAGCTCAATTAGCGTATTTTGATGTCATAGCGTAGCGTTTAGGGTCCAAAAACGCTATAGCGCGCTATTTAGAACACTGGTAATTACTATTTCGTACCCGTTACACTATAGGGTAATTATAAAATCTAAATATATATTCAATTCAATTTCCAGGTCACCTAAATAGATATTCGTGTTTTTGAATTTTCTTGCTTTATAAAAAACAATTTAGTTGGAATTGATTGCACATTTATTTTTATTTATTTTATTAGAAAAGCAATTATATATGTGTGAAATTAATGAGTTTTTGATGTTTAATTTGTAAAATATAATAAAATTAATTATTATATTAGTATTATTCGTTATTCACCCGCTACCGTTTCGTTACCCGATAATATTAACGAGTAAGGGTAGGGTAGGGTAAGGTCAATTTTTAATGGGTATGGGTAGGGTATAGATAAAGTTAATTTTAATAGGTATGGGTATGAAAATGTCTCCACCCGACACGTACTGTATCCATTGACACCCCTAAACTCCACCGACTTGTGTTAAGAGTCTTGCATATGCCTGGTGAAATCAATAGATCGTGCACTTGGTATGAGAGACAGAGAGGAAAAAAACCCAATGGCCACAGCTTCTGAAGCTTTTTCTTGGTATCTCAAGGTAAGTGATCGCGAATTCGTTGCTCGTTTTACAAAAAAAGGGACACTATTTGGGAGCGATCTTTTCCATTTTTGCTAGGAGATCAACGCAAATACGTCATTTACTGTGTAATTAAGAGCTCGGTAGAATCAAAGAGTCACCTAATTACCACCCTTAATTAATTAATTAGTTGCTTAAAGCTGATAAATATATATACAAGTGTGCTTACCTGAAATAATCTCAAGCTTAACAGATAACATCTCAATGAATGTAACAATGGTACGTATTGATCATCTTTTTGGAATTCATTAGATTTGTTCAACAATTTTATGACCAACTTAAATTGGCAATATGTTATTTAGGAAAATTATATATCCCGATTTTTCTAATTTCAAAATTTCTTATTCAAAATGTTGACCTAAATAGCTCAGTTAATGGTTATATATTAAACTTGTAAAATACCAATTTTTACGTTTTTTTTATTTTGTTTACTATTTTTTAAGATTTTTTAAAGATATCCTTTTTAGGTGTAAAAATAAAAAAATAATACCAATAATTGAGGCAAAAAAAAGACATCTTTAAAAAAACATAAAAAATAGTTAAAAAATTCAAAAATAGTAAAAATTGGTATTCCACAAGTTTAATATATAACCAATTTATTGAGCTACTTAGGTCCACGTTTTGAATATTAAATTTTGAAATTTGATCATATGACATTTCAGTCGAAATGCTACTGAAAACATATTAGCCATAATACATATATAATATTACTTGGTCATAAATTTTTGCTTCTGATGCCCTACACACCTAAACACTTGAAAGAGAACACAAAGTATCAAATAAGAATAAGAACGTGCTAACACATACATGCACGTTCTTTTTTATTATTTTTTGCAAATTAGGATTTGAGGCGGCAACAATTAGATTGAATGCAGTCTCATTTAATCGGTGCAATGCCTTCCTACTGCCGTAAGAATCTTCTCCTCTCTCTCTCCCTCTCGTTCCTTTTCTTCCACCAACGAAAAGGAAGAAAATTAAAGCACTCCACCATTTTATTCTATTATTTCCTTTTGTCCTTTCTCTCCCATATCATTTATTCTCATTCCATCTCTTCTCCTTTTTATCTCTCTCCCCTATCATTTATTCACATTCGATCTCTTCTCCTCTTTATAACTCTCCCCTATCATTTATTAATTCTTCCACTCACGCAAAGGAAGAAAAGCACTGCACCGATTTGAGTTAGAGTCTTGCATCTGCCTGGTGAAATCAATTGATCGTGCACTTGGTATGAGAGACAGAGAGGAAAAAAACCCAATGGCCACAGCTTCTGAACCTCCTTCTTGGTATCTCAAGGTAAGTGATCGCAGATTTCGTTGCTCTTTTTACAAAAAAGGGACACAATTTGCATGGGAGCAATGTGGAAGGTTTGATTTGATTACATTCCCAGCTTGATCTTTTCCATTTTTCCTAGGAGATCAACACTTTTATGCCATTAAGTCATTAACTGTGTAATTAAGAGCTCGGCAGAATCAAAGAATCACCTAATTAATCACCACCCTTAATTAATCAGTTGCTTAAAGCTGATAAATATATATACAAATGTGCTTACCTGAAACAATCTCAATTAAGCTTAATAATTAACAGATAACGTGTGAATGAATGTAACAATGGTACGTATTCATCTTTTTGAAATTCATTAGTTTTGTTCTACAATTTTATGACTAATCTTAACATATATAGTATTGTACACCTTTTTATCAAGAATTAACTAATAATTAGAAACATTTTGCATGAATATATAGGGAAGAGAAATACACATACGGCTCGGTCCTTGTGGACGTACTGATGGTACAGACTGGGACGATGGTTGTCATCAAAGAATAGAGAGTATCATTGTGGGTTACGACAGCACTTATATCCGTTCAATCCAAACTGTTTATAGAGATTTCAGAAACAACATTTTTGTAGCACCGCTGCACGGATCACAGCACGGATCACAGTCCGGGTACTACTGCTGCATTTTTGAAGCGGTAATTAACTATATATTCATTTTATATATTTTTGTCTAATATCTCATGTTCGTTTTTCTATTATTAATTCTTGTCTGCTTAAATTCGTTCAAGTTTTGTGTGTGGGTGGGTGGGTGGGGATGGGGAAAATCTGATCATAAATGTGAACTTGACGTATTAATTTGCACCAAATTTAAAGGTCTGACATGTACATAGCAACATGTTGTGTGGTGCCAGTAAATTCCAATAAAAAAATTTATATATATATTTATATATATTTATGATCAATTACAAGTTTACAACCCCAATCACTTAAATTAACATATGATCTATCGATTCAGCTAACCTAAAATATTATTTAAAATCAATCGATGTTGTTTTCTGTGGTGCTGTTCAATGTGCAAGAACCATAGAAGGAAAAATCGAAATCGGGATCGGTCTTTTGATCGTGAAATCGGGTGAATCGGTCGGAATCGGCTGAATCGGATCAGAAACTCGAATTTTTTTGCCACAGTGACTCTTCTCTTCAATAGCAGTTTCAATACTTATATTATACATATAGTTATGTATTCTAGTAACAAAAGGTAGCATAGTGTGGTGATAGTTGGCTTAGTTGATAACCAAGAGGTTCCTGGTTCGGATCACGCAGGAGGATTTTTTTTTTTGGAAAGTGGTATATGCGCGGTTCACGGTAGACCACATGTACAGGTTTCTATGTGGACCATTTCAGCCGAAATTTGATAGGAATTGGACTGTTTCGACTGAATTGACTTGAATCGGACCATTGCAGTTGAAATTTGACTGAAATCAGATCGTTTCGGCAGAAATTGGACGAAAAAATCATCTACCGTGTAACTCGATCGGTCTGAAATCGGATTGGTATAGCCCAATTCCGGTCCGAAAGGGACGATTTTTCCTTCTATGGCAAGAACCATGCCACTAGGGTCTCTTCATTGTATAATTGAATTTTTATTCAGGTTCATCCTCCACCCGAAACTCCGATTACTCGAATAGATGGATACTTCGACCCAACTGGAATTACATGTCTAGAACTCAGCACAAACAATGGCAAGATATGTTCTTTCGGCACAAAAACTGGTTCTCCATTCATCTACAAGGATCCGAGAGGGTTTACCGGTTTCCACGGACGCTCCAACGAGTATCGTCTCAATGCTCTAGGAGTACATCTCAATAGCTCTGCCCCAAAATAGTAGAATCCATAGACTTCAAATGGAAATTGTTTCTCCATTTTTCTTTTCAATTTGACACTGCTATTATAAATATAGTCATAATCCATCAGTAATATATATAATCTGCCATAATACAAACAACAGTGTCTGTTACACTCAGTGTATATTTGTTCTGTCTGTGCTTCTGTTGTGGCATGAAGCATTCCGTTTGTAACTTAGAATCGTAGATTATGGAAGACGTAATTAATTTACAAACAAGTCTGTGATCGTATACGCTCTACCCAGTTATCAATTTCATGAATAGAATGTCATCAGGATTCTGTTTACATTTGGAAAATTGAACAAATTGGACGTGAAGGTTGTGTTTTTTTTCTCAGAAAAGCAACGATCTGTTTAACATTGCTACTCAAGGTGCCAACACAGAAAATACTGCCTTAACAGTAGATGCATGGTTGCATGTCAGCAAGACTTCTTCGTAAAATATCATCAAGAAAATTGGTCAAAATTTCACTGAACCGGTTAAATTCGGCTAAAATATCATGCAATTCAACCATTCCAACACTAATTTCACTGGAATTTAGTCCAAATATTGTCTTCTCGCGCGACTAGGTAAAAAGAGCTTTGAGCATCACAAAGACCGTCATAAAACATGTGAGGAAATCAAAAGAGTTTCAAAATTACGAACATAAATGACAACCAGTTTTTGGTTTAGAGGTTAAAATAATGTTCTCCGTCGTATGTTCATATGCTAATTGATTGGCTTATAAATATTTATAGTTGAAAAACTTGATTTAATGTTTAACTAAAAAATAATAGACAAATTAATGCTATTGTCTCATTTTGCTTCTTTTAACGTGGTCCAGTATATGCTCCTGGGATCTGGCCCAGGAGGCCCGTTAACAAAGACAGAATGTTATAATGGTATTGCTATGTTGTGGGTACACCTCTTTTACCGAAATTTTTATTTATAACATTTTCAAAAAAATAATAAACCAAATAACCACCGTTTTGGGGCAATTTTAAATCTAGCACGGCCGCACCGGCATTCTGTGGACCCATTTCTGGGAGGCCATAGAATGCCGATGCGGACCCTTATTTTTTATTTTTTAAAAAAGAAATATGTAATTTGTTAAGAGTGTTATTTATTTTAGTTTCAAATGTTGTTTAAATTGATTTTTGGTCGTATCGTATTTTAGATATGTCGTTCGTTTGGAATATTTTAGATAAGTCGTTCATAAATATTTTAGATATGTGGTTCCTTTGAAATTCTTTTGTGTACGATGAGATAATGAAATCAACAAAATAAATAAATAACAACAAAATCAAACAAGCAAGAAACTAATCAACGAAATAAATAAGTATCTGACAAAACATCTACCAATACTACAAATAAGAATATAACAAAACATCTAACAATACAACAAATGAAAGTCTACGGCTCTGGACTAAACACCGTCCTCGCCTCCTTCTTCCTAAACCCCGCCCCCGCCTGCAGAGTGGCGTCTCGTCAGTATCTGCTTAGGATGTAGAGTCCTTAGCCCGGACATCCGTAGACTGAACCGACTCGTCATGAACCTCCTCAATCTCGGATGTCTGTTGGACCCCAGGACCAAAAACCGTGGTCTGTCCAAACTCAGCCTGCGTGAATAGAAATGCCTGTCTGGTAATTGGGTCATCGTGGAGGGAAGGGTGAGGTACCTGCTGTGAGGACTGTCCAGGAAACTACGGGATGGGCTCTGTCTGAACATACCCTGGCTGATAGGCAGGAGGTGCTGTCTGAGTGGGACTGTAACCCGGAAAATACAGTCCATCTCCCTCTGTGCCAAAATCAGTTGAGATATTGAACTAGAACGGCTCCTCCTCCTTGTCCTCACCCTGTAGTAACTTGCAAATTAGATAATGTTTTGAATAAGAAAAAAATCACAGTTATGTATTTTAATTACAATTATACCTCGGCATCGAACCAAGCCTGGGATCCCATGGCCTCATGTGCGGCTCGACGCATCAACTCGGCACCTCGGTCGAATGCCTGACCGACCGTCTCAGGGTCATGGACTGGTGCAAACACAGCCTCATCACTTGTGTACGGGACGTAGACATCGGGCTCGTCAGATATGTCGTCGACCGCATCCACACCGCCCAAGCCAGCGCACCTCAGTAGAGAGTCGAGACGCGCCCTGTACCCACACTGGCACACCGCAGGTATGTTGTGCTTGAGGATGACCTTCCCGAGCCTCTTCCATCCCCTGGTCACGGCCATCGTAGCCCCTATGACGCAACTCTTGACAAGATATAATGCCTGAAAATTAAAAAAATTATGAAAAAGTTGTACAATTGTAAATATTGTTAGTTTTTAATTTGAAACTTCAAATTAAAAATACCGTGGCTGCGAGAGGTGCACCGGTAGGGATAATACCATGAATCCGTCCTCTCCAATCCCTCGGCTTCGGAACCCGTTCATGGGGGTTGTCGGCGATGTACCCCTCCAGGAATATGGTGTACGCGCCGTGATCCTGGTACCAATCTCTGTAAGATCTGTACGAATTAGAACAAATGTTAGATATTCCAATCAGAAAGCTATAGTGAAGGTTTTGAGTTAATAAAAAAAATTCTTACACTGGCGCGACATCCATGGTACGATCTGGCTCGGCCAATGGGGGATCTGCAGCTACTACCTCAAACAACATGCATACAAATTCAAACAACATGCATACAAAACAAGGTATCGAACTACATCGTAACCCTTGAAACAAAGAAAACTACTCACACATAGTCAAAGAACAAAGAAAACAAATAAAGATAAAAGAGTTCATAGAAAAACTAGAAGAACGATGAAGATTCGTCGCAAAACTCTCGTTATGCTCCTCTCAACTTCGTCTCCAAGCTAGCCGTCGAACCTCAACCCTAGAACCTGTCTCTAGCTCTCTGGAATGCACAATAATGAATGAGATACCCTTCTGTGGCAAGGGATCCCGTAATATAGCCAATCTGGCCGACCTTTCCTTCATTGAGCTCTGTTTCCTTTTCTGTTTTCTTTCCGGAATAGACTAACGCGACCCGCGTACAGTGGACGCGGTCCGCGTGTCTGTGCTTCTCGCGTGTAAGAATGGAGGTCGCGTCTGTGGTCGCGTCAGGTTTTGATGCGACCCGCGTGGATGGTCTCAGAACTTGCAAACTTCCCTGATTTCGCTGTTTTCTGCAAAGTAGACATAAAAACACAGCAGTACCACATTCTATAGATATTCAATGTATTTTCAATGTAAAAGACACGATCTAATGGTTTGAAACACAAATTTTGGTACAGAAATTGGTCGGATTTATAGGTCTAGTATTGAGACATCATTAGCCGCGGAACGGCATGGTTACAAACACTCCTCTCTTCTCTCTTTAATCAAATCTAACCCTAATTACGAAGATCAGTTATTCTTCTGCCCAGGGGCCTTATATAGGAGTGGAGGGATGTCTGGAGATTGAGTAGGGGCTAAGAAACTGATCTGGATACAATTGTCGGCAGTTATTTCCCAAGGGGTGCCTTCGGTTACGGTCCGTATCAGGTGATACGGTCCGTATTAGGACCTTGTCGCTGAGGGTTTTAGTGCTTCTCACGCTATCTCCTAGTCTGTGCTAGGCTTGGTCCGTATTAGGTAATATAGACTGTAACAGAGACTTTGTCGATAAGCGTCGCTGATCCGATTGACCCGATTCTAGCTCCATTTGGTGTAAAATAGTCCCAAAACCTGTTTTCTGCAATAAAACATAAAGAAGGGTGACAGTAGCCTTTTTCTCTAATAAATTAAACATAAGTGTGAGAAAATATGCAAAACCTAAGCCAAAATCCTACGTAAATCATCATTATTTTGACTCTGATCAGATGCTCGATCTCCTGTCTCCAGAATATGATGCTGAGAGACGAGCCATGCCCTGCACCCACCCAAATCTTGGGATAGCAGTACCTGGCGCCGTATGCAGGGCAGTTGTCTGGCTCGGACTTGCCCCACTCCAGCACATTTGTCTTGTTGGCCAGGACTGGACGGCCAACAATCAGATGTGCGTAGGACCAATGCTGTAGTAACATGCATGGTCTAATAAAGGTATTGTTCTTTTTCAAGCAGGCATTGTTAAGACCCCTTTACAATGTACAAAGTCAGTGTTACTACACTACGATGTATAATATTTGAAAAAATTAAAAAATTATAAGAATGTGTTTCTTACCTATATAAGCATGCCAGCGTGGCACCTCCCCAGTTGAACCTGCCCGCAGTGGACAGGTCGCGCAGAAGCTCGAGGTAGCACAGCCGCACCTGATCTCCATGCGAATCCGGAAACAACCGACAGGTGATCATCTCCAAAATATAGGCGCACAGCTATCGGTTAACAACCACCTGTTATTGATTTAAATTAGAACATTATTTACAAGAAAATAAATCTAATATTATTTAAATTAAATATTGTACAATTAAATACCTGATCTGATCGATCCGGAAAATCCTTGAATTTTGCCTGCAACTTTGACAAGCTGATGTTGCTGGGCAAGACCACGGTCTTCTCACCTCTCTTTTTCTCTTTCTGGAGCTCCTCGTGCGAGATACCCAACAGCTCCAAGCACAATGCACGGAAGTCTCCATACTCGACGCCCGTCACCGGTTCCTCGATAATAGTCATACCCCACACGCAACTGACGTCCTGTAGGGTGACTGTCATCTCAGCATGAGGGTGATGAAAGGTGTGCGTCTCGGGACGCCATCGCTCAATGAGACCGGAAGATAAACCCTCGTCAGCATTCTCCTCGGCCATCTGGGATAGCTGGTACAATCCCATCGAGCGTAATACCCCCCATACGCCGGCTGGTACCGTAGCCACATGCGGTTGTGACGAACCGTAACCGCATCCAAACCTTGCATTTAATTAAAAAATCATATCAAGTTCATTCATAAAAAAATTAAGTTATTAGTATTTTTATAAATATGACAAATTTATAACTTACCCCAGTGACAGCCTCTAAAATCTAATGCCTCCGCATTCGGGTACCACAAGAAGTCGCTGACCCTGTCGGTGCGACTCCGAATACCCGGAACATCTGCCAATGCTATCTCGATGTACTGAGACATCTCGTACGGCGTGGCTGTAGGGCCATGCTGTGTACCTCTACTAGAAGAAGGTACACTCCTACTGGAAGACAGTATATCTCTACTGGATGTCATGCTGTATTTGATAATTTTTGGTCAAATATGAGAGTTTTTGTATAAGTCCAGTTTAATGTTGGTGCTCAAATAATTAATTTTGGTGAAATAAACCTAGTTCAATTTTGGTACAATTTTATTTGAGTTCAATTAAACTTAGTTCAATTTTGGTACAATTATATTTTGGTACAATTAAACCTAAACCTTTTTGGTACAATTCTATTTAAATTTTGGTACAATTCTAATTCTAAACCCTAAACTAATATCTAATCCTAAACACTAAACCCTAACCCTAAACCCTAAACCTAAATCTAATTACTACTCTACACTAAAAATTAAAACTAGAGAAGAAGAAGAAAACTTACCCGAGGTCGAAGGGATTGAAACTTCCTTGAATTGATACCAAAAATGAAACCAGCGGACCCCTTATATAATGTCCTGTAGGGGTCCGCACCGGCATTCTGCAGACCCATTTAAGGGTCCGCATCGGCATTCTGCGGCCTCCCTGAAATGGGTCCGCAGAATGCCGGTGCGGCCATGCTAGATTTAAAATTGCCCCAAAACGGTGGTTATTTGGTTTATTATTTTTTTGAAAATGTTATAAATAAAAGTTTCGGCCTCTTTTATTTGGGCTAGAACTGGGCCCACTACTATTCCAACCTTTCACTTATTATATTATTAAAGTAACAATTCATTTACAATTGCATATTAATTAATATAACAAAACCAGTCACTCGGACAGTTGCATCTTATCTATATTAATTATACTGGCGGAAGTACTTTTAATTAGCGGAAATATTAGTTATCTTGAATTTAGTAGGTGTGAAGGTAGCTATGCATGGTTCAATTGGGAGGAAGGCTAGCTACTTAATTATTCATTTACACTACTAGAATTTTGGTTTCTTGCATGGATAAAACTTAGTTGTTACATGGATGTGAATGTCCCATGCAAAAGAATTGGCATTTCTGACACAACAATATCTGTTGCATGGGTGTCCCATGCAAAAAGTAACGCATGCAAAAGATTTGATGTTTATCCATGCAATTGTCTCTTACTGACCCATGCAACTAATATTTGACGACCCATGACCCGCCAGCGACGCCTGATAGTATATTTTAATGAAGGTCCATGCAAAAACCAAAAGAAGTATCCATGTAACAAGTCTGCAGAACTAAGACCCAACAGTTGCATGGGCTTATCCATGTAACAAGTTTTGATGATTCTTTGTTTATTATTTTATTCTAAAGGTCCATGTAAAAAGTCCTACACTATCCATGTAATAAGTCTACAGAATTGAGACGAAATGTTCCATGGGCTTATCCATGTAACAAGTTTTGATGATTCGTTTTTTATTATTTTATTCCAAATGTTCATGTAAGAAGTCCTACACTACCTATGTAATTAATCTAGATTGTCGAGAAACATTAATTGCATGTGACTACCCATGCTAAATGTTTTAAATTCCTGGACAGAGCCTTTCCTGTATATATTTGATCTCTCCTTTCAAATTGAATATATTTTGTATATCACAGCAATATGAATTACAACAGTATATTGAAAATTAAATGAGATGCACAAATCACTACAACAGAAAGGGGCATCAGCGACCGGGTTTCCGGTCGCTGATAATACAGGCGCCGGTCGCTGATACCTATTCCGGTCGCTGAAAGGCCGGTCGCTGTAAGCCTTGTCGCTGATACTCTTCTGATGATGTCACCGGTCGATGAATGACGTCATCTCGGTCGCTGATAAGTTTTTGCGACCAAATTTTTTTGGTCGCTGTCGTTTTTTCTGACGTCAGCAAAAACATTCTGCGACCAAATGTAACGGTCGCTGATACTTAAAACCGGTCACTGATACTCTTCTGTCAAGTTTTTTATATTTTATTATATTATTTAAATTTGCACCATTTAATAATTGGTACGACACGTACCAATATACAACATAAACATTGATATATACAATAAATAAATACAAAACATCGATACATGCATACACATAATACAAGACATCGATACAATAGTAATTAAAATCCACAATTACACTCTTATGGAAAATTAAATCAATCATTCAACCAATTGAAAATTAATGGGTAACTTGACTAATCTGGGCCGTCGGATAAAATGATTCATATGCAATTGACTTCTCGAAAATAATTTTCGCCGAGCTCGACAGAGCGGTGCTTCGTAACCTCAGACACCGCTCGTAGGGGGCTGCCGCCCCCCTGCCACCCCTCGCATACTCCTAGAATCAGGCCCACATACATAACAGTTGTAATATTCATTTTCTATAATTAATAGCTTCCTAAAGAAAAGAGCAATTGTGAAACAAACAGCAGCATTATAATCAACTTGCAAGGACCCTCCCTTTATAAGTTTATTTCTCTTCCTTTTGTTCAAATAATCATGCATGCATGGCTTTTGAGAATAAATGAAAGCAAACTAAGTAAAATAGTTACCTGAAATGACATAAAACAGCTCATCTGCGTCAATGTGGCTCGGCATGGCAAAGGTTCTCGGCCCTGTCTCTAGAATTGCGACACGGTACTTCTCAATCCCCTTCAATAACCTTGATCTACTTGAGAAATTTTCAAGAACTCTGAAACGCCCTTCTTGAGTTCTTGCTACTTCCTCAAACCTGTAAATCAACTCAAAATTCACTTAATTTTAGCTTTTAATTTCCCCCAAGTTCACTAATTGTGCTTTAGAAAGACGAGAGATCAGAGCCTAATTAAATTCACTACTATTGCACTTAGAATATAATTTAAAACTCATTTTCCTCTGAGATTTGAACATTTTACACAAAATTAGAGCCAGATGAAAATTAAGAGGGATGAGTTTTTTTAATGAAGTGAGAAATTAATTTATGTTTATTAAAAAAAAAGATACGAGTTATGACAGCAAAATTATTGAAAAATATTAAGCCTCCTAAATTTCAAGTCAAAATATATACATGCAATTTTTCATTTTATTTAATGACTACACTAGGTGTACCATGTAATTTCATGTCACAATACGGGGTCAAGCATTTAGGTAAAACTGAAATTGATAATAACAAATTAATAAACCTCATATTAATATTATCAAAGTACCTTTCTTTTCCAAAGTGATAGGGATTGTGCCTTTCTTCTTTTTCTCCTCCTCTTCTTCTATCCTCATTCTTGATACCCGGCTCTTCATCACTGCATATTTGCGTGCATATCCTCGTGCACTTCTCCTTCGCCTCCCCTTCAAACGCACTACAACTCGAATGACAGTCACAGGGGTTACCAGATTGGAAGGAGAAAGCAACAGAAGCAAAAATTATAAGAAGAAGAATAGGTAAGAGAGGTCGATGAGCACTGGCCATTGACGCCATGTTAATTAGATAAGTGTTATAATGGAGAGATGGTAATTAATTGTGGCTTGAGACTTGAAAAGATACACGATGCATTAATTTACTGGTACAAGCTCCTCTTTATTGGTACAACCCTTCCTAAGCTTCTATTTTACCCCAACCCAAGCATGAATCAAAATTAGTCTCGGTTAGCTTCAATTTCTTAATTGAACTCAAATTAATTTCAACTATATTATGTAATTAGCAAATTAAAGAAAGAAACTGAGATTTTATGCAGGGAATTACAAGTGCAATTTTAACCTCAAGACAGTTGCCACCAGACAAGTGCAAAAGAGGTCATACCAACTATTACAAAATATTAGCTGCATGTCTCAGACAAAGGATAATTAGTCAAAAAAATTACCAGAATTCTTTTATAGAAAGAAATATTTATTACTAAAAACTGAATTACAACACTGTGCATGCAAAATGTCAACATCTATAATCTTTTACTAGTAGCATAATCTAATTGGAGGTAATCCATCTTGTGACTAGTTGCACTAAGAATTCCAGCCATGCAGGCAAAAAAGATAAAATAGATAGATAGATGGGGGGAGAGAGAGAGAGAGCATACAAATGCTAGAGAGCACAAAACCAGATTGAACATCCTCTTCTTCAATGCCAGACAACTTGACTCTCACATTCTCTGCAGGCCCGCTTGTCTGACTTCATTTTCATCACAGTATACCGATAGTACCTTCACATTTGCTTGCTTAATAAATAATTATTAGCCTTAATTGCTACATAAATTATATAGAAACAGATTACAAAAATGAAACCAACAAGCCAAAAAGGGTCGGTACCGGTGCGGAACCAGTACACAAAAGGAACAAGCCACAGAACAGAAACCCGCAAACTCACCGTACCAGTACTGGTACGGTGCCAGAAAAACAGCAGCAAAGGAAAAACCAGAAACAGTTGGGGCGTACCAGTAACCAGCACACCCGCAGCCAGTACACAGAAAGGCAACCGCACAGCCCCAATGTCACCGTCTCACCGAGAAAATCAACAACTCGCGTGAGACAATTTAATCTTCCCCAAATCGCAACATCATCTCACAAAAATCAAAATAAAGGGTGTGCTTTAATTACCCGAAAGAAGGAATCGCAAAGAGGCAAGGTAGGCCGGTTCCGAGACTCGTCTCGCCTCACGGCCGTCTAAGTCGAATCAGCAAGCAACCACAGAGGAGGGCTCCGCTAGGTACAGGCAAACACAAGCACAGAAAATCGAAACCCTAGGGTTCGGTTATTGTCACACCCCGCGGCCCAACGAGGCGCGACAGGTGCTCCTGCCGTAGACATACGGTTGCCCGTATGCCTACAAGGCAATTACGATACAATAAGAACTAAAAACATAAACAAACAACCAAACAAACAAATAACATAAATCCCAACTGGTCAGGTAATATCATACAAACCCGTATCTCGATGGATACGCATCATAAAATGACATAGAGACTATATATGTACACAACCAAAACATAACTATATACATAATCTCTAATGTCCCCATACCAGACAGTCTAAGCAGCGGAATAACCAGGCCTACCGACCTCGTGCCTCTCTCGGATCTGCTGACCCGGAACCTGAAAAGATAACCCAAAGAGGGGGTGAGAAATAAATTCTCAGTGCGATAAATTTGCCACGTTTCGCTCCTGGACTTGCAATCACAGATTATATTCAAAAATAAAGCACAAATAAAGCTCAGATTAGTTTATAATGATATATATAAACATGAACGCAAAAACCGACATCAATAAGCCAAATGAAATCAACTCAGGATTTGCCAAACCGAAATTCAATCACACAATATTTGGTTTAACTCGAACTCAGAATATTTGGTAGTTACAGGCTTAACCGTTTAATTACAAGTCTGGTTCCATTTCATATCCGGAAAATCCATTTAAAACCAATCGACCATTCAAACGCATTCACCCCCTGGGTAATGCCTCCGATACACAAGTCACCCAAAACCAATTCATAATACAGAGTCACTTACCCCTCGTCCCAACCGGTACTGGGAACTGCCGACGGCCAGACGATCTAAAGCTTTAGAATACTGGGTCGTCAAAGTCCATGCATAGACTTTGACAAATCCGAACTCACCCCCTGGGTGACGTCGCCACGATGGGAGACGGTAATACCATATCCACCAACCGATGGTGATATAAATCACGGTGACTTTCAATTCCAAATTAGATCATTCAGATCAATACACAAATAACAACCATACCAGCATGCAGATCAATCAGATAAACAATCCGAGTTTCAATTAATTAGGGCAATGCAATGCATATGCAACACAATCCGATAATGCAATTCAACCAATAATCAACATGTCAATAGAAACACAGTTTAATTCTGAATATAAACTATCAAACAAGTCCAGAAACCCCGCACCTGAGTATATAGCGCACTCGTTTAAGGCTCAGGCGTCTCGAACGATCCCGAGATCCGATGCCTCGTAGGTTTACCACCTATTTATTCGTTTAGATTCGATTAAAACATTCGATTGGTATCCCGTAGGTTAAATCAAGTTACATTAGGTTAAACACGGTTTAGGGTTCGTATTCGGGTCCTAATGGTATAGGTTTAGGTCATGGTTCAACCAATTAGATTTGTACAACACAAAATACACATTTGCAGAAAAATTGGGTGTGCATTGCGGCCCGTAATGGATCTGTTGCGGCCCGCAGACAATCCTTCCAGAGAGTTGTGTTTTCTGCCAAGTTCATTGCGGCCCGTAATGGCCCTGTTGCGGCCCGCAACAACAACACAGAGCAGCCCGAATTTTGGTTAAGTTCCCTTTTCCCTTGCGGCCCGTAATGACATGGTTTCGGTCCGCAATAACTCACACAAAAGCTGGATTTTCAGGTTAAGTTACACTTGTTTCGATCGAGTTTCGATATAGTTAACCATTGTTACATATCATTGATTCGGAAGGTATAGTTCACATCTAGGTTGTCGAGAATCGACACAATTTAAACCATGAATTCAATTGGTACAAAATTGGTACAAAGCTTGACATAAAACCCTAATTCCAAATTCAACTCAAACGGATGATTCAATCGAATACCACGAATCGAGATGTTCAAACGATTATAACTCGATCGATTCAGATCCAAATGGTGCATAACACCTGAAAATTTAGTAATTTCCCCAAATCCCACCATTTTACCAAAACCCTAATTCCCTTTCCAATTTCTCAAACAAAACCAATCGATTCAACACAAATCAAACCGAATATCGAGTTATATCGAATCAATCGAACTTTATTTCGAATTCTCAAAGAAATACCACAAATCAAACAAATTAGGGTTTTCAAAAGATTACAAGGAAGGAAGATATATACCAAATTGAAGCTCTAGAGTTGAGCACGATCGTCTAATTAGCTCGAATCTCCGTTTTCCGACAATTCTGACCCGATTTCACGTTCGATTTCACTCTCTCTCTCTTTCTCTCTTTGGTTCGGCCAACCCTAGCTCTCTCACGATATAAGATGTTAAAATGAGAATTATCAAGTGAAGAAGATGGATATTAACTTAATATATGGAATTTTTGCACATAAGCCCTCCAAGTTTTAAATATTGCATAACTTAAAAATCTTCACAATTAGGCCCTTTTTGCATATTTTTATTTATTCAAGGATCATAATGTAACAGTTATCGCAAGCACATGCAAACAGAAAAGAGCGAGAGAGAGATAGATTTTGCTCAGCGCATGCGCGAAGGAAGTAGAGAGAGAGAGCGGAGAGAAAGAGAGTAGGGCGGAGAGACAAATGAAAGAGAGAAAGAGAAGGGGTTATTGGATCTGGCTCGCGTGAGACAAATGAAGGAAGCAGAGAGAGAGAAACCCTACCGTATCGCGTCGAGAGTGGCGCGCGATTTCAGCGCGCGATATCGGGGTTTTTTTTTTTCACCCAACACTTTCAGCGACCGAGAGAAACCGGTCGCTGATACGGTCGCTGAAAATATTGGTCGCCAAAACTATTTATTTTTTATTTTTTTTGGAGAAAAAAACTTTCAGAGACCGGCGACTTCACTGGTCGCTGATGCCGGTCGCTGATACTATATTTTGCTGTAGTGAATAATTCGGAAACTTAAATTGTAGAATCTTTTCCTTTTGGTCTTAAGAATAAACCTTAAAAAGTCATTGAGATACAAAACAATTTACCAAATTAATATACAAAATGATTCATGTAACTCTTCTTGTATTTCCAAAGAGAGAACTATGACATTATATTAAGAGATACACATCCAAATCAATTACTTATGTGAAATAAGATTTTGATAATCCAAATCACCTAACATTACATACATAATATTTTAAAGATTAAGGCTCGAGTTAAAAATCAAAGTCAAAACAATTTCTCCATTTTAAAGTATAGTAATTATCCAATAGTAATTTATTATGCTTCTTGACCACTTTACTTCAAATTATATTATTAATAACTGTAAATACCTAAAATGTATCAAATAAGTTTCAAAACAATATATGCTTTAACTAAAATTACTATTCCACACGATTACAAATATTTTATACATTTTTAATCTTGTATTTTCATGAAATTCTCATGAGAAGAAAGCTCTTCCTACAAATTTCTACATCCTGTCACAAAAAGGTCCCTACCAGGGACTGTTTTCTAAATTAACTTATTTTCTGTCACAGTTTAGTCCTCAAATCCTGTCAGAAACGTATTTTTGCATTTAGACCCTGGCATTTACCAGAATCCATTCAAGGTAGTATAGAATGCTGGAAATTAACCGAAAGACTCTTAAACGATGCATAATTGCTCCAGTACTGTACAGAAAACTAGGAACTTATAAAACAAACCCTGAACAATATCAGAATTTTAATCAAAATGCTGAAATTTGCAGAAAACACCCTGCTTTGTACCAGAAACTTATCAAAAAGCTAGAATGCGCTGATACTAGTAAAATATGTATTTATATCACACTTTTTCTCATTATATGTACAAGTTATTACCTTAGAGACCAATCAAGGGCTTATGCCGATGATACCAGTGGACAGTTCGATTAACACACATATTTGGAATTACCGTATGCAAAACCTCAAATTCAACTAAGTAAAAAATCCATATAAATGTGAAATAAATCATAGTGAAAGATCTTAATATCCACACATATTTTGGTACCAAGAACACTCAATTTGGAGTTGTAGTTTGTCCTGTGTAAATTATACAAAACTGGTTGTCAGAATCATGAAAAACTGGTACAGAACCAAAACTGGAACAAAACTGATCTTGAGAAAAACTTAAGTTTGGCATAGCTCTAGGCAATACAATGAGTTGAAATTAATTGTGGGTGCAGATCATGACTTCCTGAAATTTTAGATACAGAAAACATCCAATTTGGATCTATGGTTTGTTCTACACAAAAATAACAAAACAACATGTCAGAATGATCCAAACTGCACCTCACAAACTGAAAAGTGATGAAATAAATTGTTAGAAATATTGCAAAAATAAGGAAAACATGCACACAGGTTGTATGAAGGTCTTTGGGTAAGTTGTGCATACATTTTTGTGATAAAATCATCAGATTGAGCATCAAGGAGACTACAGACCCATAGTATATGTTGCTTTTGCACTGTGTATTGACATGAACTTACACAGTCTCACACTCAATCCAGTAGCATAGATGCAAAGGTATTAGTAATTTCTTCTTGCTAACTTTTTAAAAGATATAAATAATCAACTGTGCACTTATGCCATTTCATCAAACACTTTGTGTGCCATAATCAAACACCAGTATACAACTAAAAAAACTAAAAAAATGTACAACAAGGAACTCTCAATATTAAGCAATACTAAGCAAAAATGTCAGCTTGTAGTTATATTCAACCTATATTTATTTTTAAATGCATACAAAACACTTCTTCCCATTCAAGCATTTCCACAAATATTTTATGTGCAACACATTGTTAGTTCACAAATTAACTACTATCAGTTAGGAACTAACAATGTACCAGTTAATTGAATGATTGTAATTCTACAACAGTTGGACATGTACAATTATTGAACTAACAACTTCCAGTTAATAAATATATTAATAAAAAATAATTGAACTGGTACATGTACAATAATTGAACTAACAACTTCCAGTTAATTGAATGATTGTAATCCTAATATTTTTTATCAATAGTTAATTGAATGATTGTAATTCTACAATCAACTACTATAAGTTAGCCTCTCTGATTTCTTTTTTCTTAAGATATTTGTTGTTTAAATGTGCAGTTGAAGTATATTGAAACTAAATTATGTTCCAACTTCCACGGAATGAGAGTTGAAGCAAAGACGGTTTTCATTGAGTCGACCTTGAATTGGTAGTTATTTTCATATGATCATATACCAGTAACAACAGATCCGATATTGTAAAGAATTTATCAAAGAAAATCGCAATAATTTTAAAATAAAACAGAAAATAATTACCCCAAATCCTTGGTTAACCCAATTGTCCCAATTTCTGCACATTTCCCATTTAAACGGACTACATCAATATACTATTATGCGTGGAAATGAGAACTGAACACTGAAACCTTTGAGGCGAACGATCCCTCCCTGAATTAGGAGAAGGAACGGCGGAGTTGGAGTTGGGCATGGAGAAATTGAGGCCGACAAGGAGAAGGGACGGGGCGTGATGAGAATGATAGCCTAGAAGTCCTTTCTTTCGATTTTGAGGCGCAGTTCTAGGCCGAGAAGGGGAGAAGGGAGGAGGGCATAGTTTTACGGTAATAGAAGGAATCAAAATATAGGAGGGAAAGGGGAAATATTTGGAGGGAAGTGAAATTTTAGTCATTTGGTATAATCGTGAGAATGGAGAGAGTCCTCTCAGAGAGATCTTTTAAGAGAAGACTCAGATAGAAGTGAAATAGGTAACATAATATTTGTGTTTAAGATTGGACTGTGCGATTTTCTTTACACACTAATATCAAAGGATTATGTGCATCAGCTACTGTCGGATCTAAATAGAGATGTTATTTTACCTCAGAGAATAGGGACTCCCTATCCACATCACAGAAATATGCACACTTTATCACAGATCAGACGGCTCATATTCACAACCCTAATCTGATTCTAAACACTTGTACAGAATTAAATATGAAAAAATTAAAAACTAGTTTTTTACATTTTCTATTTACAAATCATAACAACCGTTGACGAGTTTATAGAATTTCATTATTTGTAGCCTCTTCAAATTGAGCCAAAAATTGTGGGCCGTTGACTTCCGCATGAGCATTCAACGGTCGATCTGCAACGAAATAACTCCTAATTTCTTTTAAAATGATCAAGTTAGTACCAGGAACCTTAAAAACAAAAAAAAATTGGAGTTCCAACAATTATAAGGTTCGATCCAATGTCTAGTATTTATAGCCCTACGATATCATTATATTATGTCACTTGGATGGATATGTAAATGAACATCAAATTAGATCAAACTTACCAACAATGAAATTAATGGAACACTCTTTCATTTGAACGGTTCCGATCGACCAACGGACGACGTTTGTCTTTGTTCCTTCATTAACTCACCCAACAAGAGTTGATGTTCTATGGTCATGTATGTTTGACATAAATCATTGATGCAACATGCATGTACAACTATACAATTTAATTTGTCAAAATTATTTAATAATGCAATAAAAATGTTCTAGCATTATATTTTGATATAAATTTTATCAATATCATTCTAAATTGTTGTCATTTTAATAATTGCCATTTTATCAATCTGATAGTAAAAATATTGAACTAGTTAAATTTATAATAAATAAAACCAACATCAAATATTACTCATAAATATTGATACAGGTGTCCCATGCAACTTTTATACTAATTTGTTTTTTCACAAAACATGACTTAATTATTTAAAGAATTAAACTTGACTTATAAATACTAAGTTTTTAATTAACACGTTGTTAAATAATTTAAAACACCTCAAGACTAACATGCAACCTATCTGCAATTTAATTAAATTTACAAAACATTAAGTTTTTAATTAACACGTTTTTATGTAATTTGACATTTCACATCTATTAAATTATACATATTATTCATTCATGGAAAAATACCCGAATGATATGAAAATTTGGTCAAACACCAAGTTGATATAGCAATTTGATCAAGCTTTTCTACAATAAAATGAATGTAATGCAATTCTATAAAATCGACAATTATAAGTATGATTTGGTCATGAAAGTTGTAAATAGTTGAAACTATATTAAAAAAAAAAATTCATATTATTTGTTGTACAAATTAGATTTACATATGTACAAATTCAACATAAATAAGCTAATTTCGAATGTCCAAACTAATTTGTCAAAATTTTCACTTATCTCTTAAACTTTTGCAAAAATTACTTTTCTTAAATAAAATTCAATCTATGTAAACTAATTCTATATAAGTATATATACAAATTATTTTGCTAACTTTTTTATTTCTTTTCCTAGCAAAAATTTTGAACCCTCTGCCAAAAATTTCACCCAACTCTGCCAAAATTTTAATTCCCTCTCGATCTGGGCGGGTACCCAAATTCCAAAATTTTCATTTCCCCCAAACCCTACCACCCCCACAGAGTGTGTATCATCTGAGATATCTCATATTTTGCGTGACCGACGTGTACGGTGCCTATTCGGGCATAACACAGGGCCAATATTATTTGAGCTTTGAGATTCGTGTATAACGTATTTGAATGGTTGATATTTGTCAAAAAGTCACGCAAAATGTGAGATATCTCAGAGGATGCGAATTCCCCCACACCGCTCTCTATCTCTCTCACTCTCTATTCTCTAACCTAAGTTCTGAAACTGGCGAATTGTTAGAGAGAGAGAGAGAGAGAGAGAGAGAGAGAGAGAGAGAGAGGAGGTGAGCGAAAGGAGAGAGGATCCTGAGAGAGAGAACTGGAGACGATGGCCACCACCGAATGGCAAGTAGTCCGCCGACGCAGGCGCTTCCCCGACGGCTGGCGCACCCCCACTGACCAGGAGATAGAACGAGTGCGAGCCTACAACCCCTACTCAGCCAAGCCAACATATGCACAGATGGTAGCCGGCAACAGCGGCGGCTCTCAAGACTCGGGAGGCTCTCCCCGCAACTCGCCACCCTCCTCACGTCCATCCTCACGCCCATCCTCAAGACACTCATCACAGGCCTCGCCCCGCTCTCAATCCAGTGTGCAATACTACGCTTCTCCCCACAGTCCGACCATATTACGTTTCCCGCCCTCTCCCACCTTCTCAGAATGGCGTGGAAGGTGCTTCAACTGCCTCAGAACAGGACACACTGCCGCCCTCTGCAGGAACGCACGCAAATGCGGCAAATGCTACCAAGACGGCCACATCGCATCCTCCTGCCGTAGCAGCTCCCTAAACGCGGCAGCACAACCTTTTCAGCCAACACAACCATCTAAACCAACCCATCTCTCTACGGGAGAACCTGACTTTGATGCTTTGCTAACTGGCAGTGAGGCGCCACCAGCCCCACAAATGCCGGACAACAGGCCCGAAAAGATACATGTTTTCCTGGAAAGGGACGATGCATACTACCAAGAACTCGACAACCTCTCTAGAGCAGTGGTGATGCATACCACTGACTACCCCATGCAAATTCAGCTCAACCAGGTGGTACAAATCGCAGTAGATACAGGGCTGGTTAGAGAAGAGGAAATAAGGATATCTCAGCTCACACGTGCACGCTACCTCATTCACTTACCCGTGGGCCTCAAAGCCGCAACCTTCATCAGCGCTACCCCACCATCGCTATGGGACCAAGGAATGACATTCCAACAGTGGTCACCCCATGACGACGCTACGGCCATTGTCATACCGAGATTCAAAATCCTACTTGACCTAATAGGATTCCCGTTACTTCTTTGGCGGGAGACTCAGATCATCAAAGCAGTTTCAACTTTTGGCACATACTTAGGCACGGTTCAGCCAGAGATCGCGGCCGACAAGACAACATAGAAGGTAGCAGTGGCAACCGACGACCTAAACCGGATCCCTAAGCATATCACCTTGTCAGTGGGTGCCATGGAATTTTCGGTCCCTGTTTCAGCAGTGGTATGGGATCAAGGACCAGTATACACAGCAGCGGACATACCACCATACCCACCAAGACATACAAGGCCGACCCCAATCGAAACTGTCACATCCTCTGATGAGGAATTACATTCCCCTCCGAATGAGATGCTCAACTACCCAGGGCAGAACTTTGAAGAAGAGAGCCTCACCATATCTCGGAAAGCACTTAGAGAGATGTGCGCTGGTCTTGCCCCTGAAGCGCTCACACCGGCACTGCTACAAGCCTTGACCGGCCCTAAAGTGATAGAAGACGATGGCACCTTGTTTCGTCAATTAATCGAAGCCTTCGAATACCGACCCCCATTGGTGGAAAATAACGAAGAGACACAACAGAGAGACTTTCTGGTTGCGCAACAGATCGAACACCAAGAAGGAATGGAAGAAGATGACCGGAGCTTGTTCACAGAGACAACCGAACAGGTGGATGCAGCGGGTCAAGTATACCACACAGCTGACCCGGATGACGAAACTCAGCCACAAACAATCAGACTCTTCTCACCAACCATCCGTACTACGGTTTTGCTTCCTACAGAATTTGAGTCTCTATCGCAGGAACAGAATACGGAGGAGTCACACGAGATCCCAACGGCTCCCTGTGCAGCAGAAAAAGAACAGCGCACATGCCAGCTCCAGGGACAGGAGTCACAATTGATCCAGGAAGCTACATGAGTTCTGCAAGGAGTACAACCTACCCCTGAATTTGTCCCAGAGACCCAGCCGTTTGTGCAGACAGGACAAGATATTCATGAAAAAGGATTGCGTCAGGAGTTGACACCAAAAGGTATACCCTCTCACATCCCTCACCGAAATTCACGTGGGGTGCAAATATTACAGCGGCCCAAACCCAAAGCTAAACCAACGCAGAAGCAGGCCAACACGCCGAAGCCCAAGAAGAATAAAAGAAAGGAGATGAATAAAGCGGGCCCTTCGTCAGCAGCAGCCCAGGCAGTCCGAGGCCCAGAAGGACCATATATAGTGAAGGTGAAGAGATCCCACTCAGAAAATGTGGCTGAGGCCTGCGGGGTCAAAGTAATAGAGGTGGAAAAAGTAATTCAAGAAGACAACGCAGCCAGAGCCCAAAAACCCCCAAAAACCACCGGCAGCAGCACCCCGTCAACACAAACAGACCCGAATGCCGCCCACGCAACTCAGACAACAACTGACCCGCTGCACTGCGAGGACTCGCCTATGCTAGGCGGCCCGGATGCCGAAGGAAATTTTTACTCGCAGTTCGACCCTGACTCAGCCGACGAGATGGACACCGAGTCAGACAGAGAAGAATAGGCAGGTCATGTTTAAGTGTTAGTTAGAGATGGTAGTCATCATAGTTTATTATGAATACAATGAAAAAAATCAATTTGCTCTGTTGGAATACTAGAGGCCTATGTAGTGCAGAAAAATCTGATGTAGTAAGAAATCTCATCAAAGACTCGAGATGTGACATTGTTTGTATCCAAGAAACAAAATGGAACAAAGATGAATTGAGATATGTCTCGCATGTGTTACCGTCCTTTTTTGAGCGCAATTGTGTAATCCTTAGTGCCCGGCAATCGTCGGGTGGTTGCTTTATATCTTGGAAGAGATCCTACATATTACAAAACTCATGGACAACTGAACATACATGCTCTGCAAAGCTACTGCAGATAAACACGGGCCAAAGCTTGGTAGTTACAACCGTGTACGGCCCGCCTGGAGAATCAGACAAACTGGAGTTTTTCAATGAAATCCGACACATAGCGGATATGATCCAAGTGCCATGGTTTCTAGCTGGAGATTTTAATGTTGTTCGATGGATAGTAGACCGATCAGGAGCTATGAGGGGCTTCAATAATATGTCTCAGTTTAATGAGATGATAACAGACCTACAATTGTTGGATATCCCACTCAAAAACAGAACCTTCACTTGGACAAACAAACAGCCAGAGCCAATCCATTCCAAACTAGATAGGGTGTTTCTAACTCCGGACCTAAGCATGAAGTTCCCAATCATAACCTTGCAGGCCCTACCGATGACGGTCTCCGATCACGTACCTTTGCTTCTAACTTGCAAACAGAACCGAACCACCAAACCGGCGCCGAAACTTGAATTGTGCTGGTTCCGATACGAAATTTTCAAACACAAAGTCGTGCACAACTGGCAAGATGAATCTGAACATGCACACGGCCTTCAGGGCTTCAAAGAGAGAATGCACCGTTTGCAAAAAGAAATGAGGGATTGGCACAAAAACAACTTCAGCGATGCACAACTTCAACTCGATTATTGCAAAAAACAAATCCACCTACTGGATAGTCTGGAGGAAGAAAGGGTACTAAACCAACAAGAATTTCAGCAAAGAATACAAATGAGGGCAAGAGCCTATGAGCTAGCAATTCTAATTGAAGCACGTTGGAAACAAAGAGCGAGGTGCAAATGGTTACGACACGGGGACCGCAACACACGCTTTTTCCATGCTTTTGCTTCCGCCAGAGCAAGGAAGAATACAATCCTAGAGTTGGAATATCAGGGCCGCACTATCACAAATCATCAAGAAATTACCGAAGCATTCCATGTAACACTTAGAGACCTGTTGGGGAAATCGAAAAACACAATAGGATTCGATCCTACCAAACTCTACACCGATCAGTTGGACCTTGCGCACCTGCAGCAAACCTTCCATGAAACCGAAGTGGCAAAGGCAGTGAACAAATTGGCAAACAACAAAGCCTCGGGCCCAGACGGAATCCCAAATGAATTCGTTAAAAATTTCTGGAATGAAGTCAAAGGGGACATTATTGGAACGACAACGTCCTTCTATAATGATATCTTGAATCTTCAACAGGAGAATTGTGCGGATATTATCATGATTCCCAAAAAGGAGGTCTCCCTAACAGTGCACGACTTCCGACCTATAAGTGTGATAAACCTCATCCCAAAAATAATATCAAAAATCTTGGCCAACCGCCTAGCGAAGGAGCTGCCACGAATGATTTCACCATTTCAAACCGCCTTTGTGAGAGGTAGGCATATAGCGGAAAGCTTCATCTCAACGAGAGAAACGCTACAATACATTTCAAGCTCAAAGAGACAGGCGGTCTTTGTAAAGATCGACTTTACAAAGGCCTTTGATTCCATACAGTGGGGCTTTCTCTCAACAGTGATGAAGGCGAGAGGATTTCCGGATAAATGGGTCGGATGGATCAACAACTTATTAACAACGGCGTCATCCCGGGTGATTATAAATGGGACTCGTGGAAAGGCATTTACACATAAACAAGGTTTGAGACAGGGGGACCCGTTGTCCCCAATGTTGTTTCTAATTGCAGTGGATGTATTGCAACAGATGGTACAAGCTATAAACCGAATTCTCACTGCACCAATAGCACCCAAGATCCCAGAATCGATCGTTGCATTACAATATGCGGACGATACGGCATTTATCGTCAGTGCGGACGAAGTCTCGCTCATAACCTTTAAATTGATGCTGCGGCTTTTCGCAAAGATTTCTGGCTTAGAAATTAATTACCACAAAAGCTCCTTCGTACCAATAAACATGTCCAGTGAAGAATCGGCCAAAACAGGGGCTATCCTTGGATGTCTACAAACTGACCTACCATTGATTTATCTAGGCATGCCACTCACAGTTAAGAGACCGGCCAGGAGTTGCTTCATCCCACTAATTGAAAAAATGGAGAAAAAGCTCCAAGGATGGAAATGCAAGATGATTTCCCGGGGAGGTAGACTACAACTAGTAAACTCGGTCCTATCGGCACTACCTTCCTATTTCATGTCATGCTTCAAAATTCCAAAATGGGCAATCGATAGAATGGACAAAATTCGAAGGGAATTTTTATGGGGAAAAAATGGCCACGAAAGAAAAGGCATCTCCATCATCAACTGGGCATCAGTGTGCTTGCCAAAAGAATTCGGCGGCATGGGAGTGATTAATTTAGAGACACAAAATACCGCACTGCTAATGCGATGGTGGTGGCGACTATACACACAACCGGACTCCATGTGGTACCAAATTGCGACTAGACTGAGAAAGAAGGGAACAGGAAACCAGGGACCGAAGTTCTGGATGAACACAGGCTCCTTCTTTTGGGGAAATTTACAAAAAATAAAATTTATTTTTCATTGGGGTTGTTCTTGCATAATTGGGGATGGCCACTCAATCTCATTCTGGTTCGATTCATGGGGGGGCAGACCGATAAGAGGCTACTATGGGGATAAAGAAAAACCAAATTTTCCGAGACTAACTTTAAAAGAGGCAACTCAACAATTGAGTAAGCTGAATGTAGATATCAGGTGCATGGATGGGGTAATACTTAATAACCAACAAGATTCATTCTATTGGAGATTTAGTGCCTCTGGTGATTTCTCAACAAAGTCCACTTATAAATTTTTGATTCAGGGGGGTAAAATAGAATGGGCACACTCTAATATTTGGCAATTCAAAGTACCTCCCACGGTTCAGATATTTGGTTTTTCATTACTCAGAAACAAGTTACTCACGAGGCAAAATCTCAAGGCAAGAGGGATGAATTGTGATACAAGTTGCTTGATGTGCGACAATTGCCCCATCGAATCTGCAGCCCACCTATTCTTCCTGTGTCCTTATGCAATATCAGTATGGTTTCACTTAGGCATAAGGGGGGATAGCATTATCACACCGGATCAAATGTCAACGGCTGCCATCTGGGATACTTTCAAGGCAAGGGCAATAGCACAAGGCAAGAATGCAACCAAACACATGATTAGAACGCTCTGTGCGGTGTGGAGTCTCTGGAAGCAAAGAAACGAAGTGCTCTTTGGCGGCAGGAAACTGGAACCTCACCTACTGGCAGAAAGAGTGCAGCAGGATGCAAACCTTTGGGAAAAATACTGCTAAAACAAAGCAGAAGCTGCCTGAGTAAAGCTGGTGCACAATACATAATACTTTTACAATACCACGGTGTTTGGTTCCTATAATTTTCATTTGCTGTTCTTAACTACTTGGTGGGATGTAACATGTAGTCTCTCTGTTTTGTTTGGACCCTGACATGGGCTCGGTGATGTATTTCATATTACTGTATCTTGTAGACACTTATTTATATCTAATATAGATTGGCAGCCACTGCCAACTTTTTCAAAAAAAAAATAAGTTCTGAAACTGGCGCCGTCTCCTGGCGAGTCTCTCTCTCCCAAAACCCTCCAACCAATTTGAGCTTTGCATCTCTTAACTGGAGTACAGTAGTCAGTAGCTTCTCGCGCCAACCTTCCGATAGTGGGAACCACACCTCTCCTCCCCTTCTCCCTCCTCCTCCGCCAACCCTCTGATGTCGCGATCCCACTTTAAGTTATCTTGTCGGCGATTGGCCTTGCTTCGATCCACACAACTTCACCCAGCTCGAACCCACCGCTCAAGCTCAGCCCTCCGTTTAAGCTTTCTCTCCCCCCTTTTACTTTTCTCCCTCTTTACTTCTTCGTATGACTTTAATTAATTCTATTCAATTTTTTATTTTCTTTAGAAATTGACACCTGTAACATATCATCTAACACACAACAGGACACTTCCAACTCCCAATCAAGGTCAATTTTTCATTTTAACACTTGTTCTCGAGTTGTTTTTATCTCTGATGGCTGATTGCATATGTATTTAGTATTGTGAGAAATTTCAGTATTATATTTGTTTTTAAGGGTTTCATAGAGGCTTTAGGCTTTAGTCTATTTAGTAACGACCAAATTGTGCAGTTGCATCTGGGCATTGGAACTGTACTGGTTTCTGATCAGACAAGTAAATGGCGACTGAGATTACAAACAATAGCAGAACAAGATTAATTAGTAGCTGGTTTTCCAAATTAATTTATATATTAATGTAAATAAATTTTTTATATATTCGATTTTCTTGACAGTGCTCTTGGTAACCTTTTAAATATTAATGTACAGATGTAGTGTGCTGATTCATGTAAAAAAGGAGGAGGTTTAGTATCAATATAAGCTATATTCTGAGTTATACATGACATATAATATCATCTGGTAGATTCAGTGTGTTTCCCCTATTTGGATTGTATCGGTTCTCATATAGGCTTAGACTGCATTAATTGGAACTTCTTTTTTATTTCTAAAAATATACTGGTACTTTATAGCTATTCTATCTTTTTGGGATGTCGCGTAATTTCCAATTTAGTTAAAAATTATTTTAAAGGGATTCCTTTCTAATTGTTTCTATTGGCTCTCGTTCTCGTCATTCTTAACTAATTTTAGTAATAATTGTTGACGTGAAAAAGGCGTTGGTGTTTTACAAAGGACGGCCGCCGAAAGGTATCGAAACCAACTGGATCATGCATGAGTACCGTCTCGCCGAGGCACAGAGCAGCAACACATACCGACCCATGAAATTCAGAGAGACATCCATGAGGGTATGTTTGATTTGTTCTATAGGTGTTAACTTTGTAGGTTTGCTATTTTTTTTTTCTCATGATCTCTGTGTGATAAATGAAAAATAATTAGTTGGATGTATTGTGATCGAATTGACCTTTAATGCCAATACATGTCACTTGTCATGCCGAGAAGGTAAAAGGTTGCATATGCCTTGCCTTATTAAAGGCCTTATCGTTTTATGATCCATCTTTTCCATTAATTGGCTAAATTACCTAGCTACTTTTCAAATGGAGAATATTTGACTAGCTTATCTTCTGTGGCGTAGGCGTGCTGGTTTGATTGCTATATGTCACATTTATCAAATAGCAAGGACCAGCAATGCCCATTTTCTACAGAGAAACTGACAATGGTTGATGCAAAAGCATATTTTACCCTGCCAGTCTACCACAGATGATCTTGCTCGTCTTTCAATATCAAATATGCCATGTATTGTATAACCTTACCCCAGTCTGTCACATTGGTCAGGACAAGTTTTCTGACCCCTTTGTTGACCTTATTTTTAATTTTCTGACCCCTTTGTGGACCTTATTATAGAGACTTTTTATCAAAATGACAGTATGAATCAGAGCTTATATTGAATCATGGGTTTTCTGGTTCCAAGCTTGTTGTTGACAAATATATATTATCCTATGTTTTTCTAGAGGGTCATCAAAGTATTATGCAAGATATGGAACACATGGTTCGTGCATATATTGAGAAGGTAATGTTTTCACTCCTCTCATGCTTGCCTAAGTACTGCTGGTGTGTTTTCTAATAATTATTTCTGCACCTGTTTTGTCGTAACAGTGCTAATTGCAGTTTTTTTAACCTTCATCAGTTTTCAACGAAGACAAAGAAGTGGGTTGACAGCTGTACAAATAAGAGAGAAAATTCAATATTGAAGGTAATTGAAGTGAGTTAATTTGGATCTATTTTGAACTTGCATCAGTTTTGATATATTGAGGTTAATTTGGTTATAAGTGGGGCATAAATGTAGAATAACTATGGTTAATGGTTAATTATTGAGTATATAGATTGGTTAAGGTTGAGGCTAGTAGCATCTTTGGTTATAGATCTGGTTATAAGTGTGTCTATCTAGGCATTTTAGATGACAAGACACATGTAAGTGTTCTTATACTTATATGGATTTACATGATAATCTAGTGTAGATACAATTGCTCTCTTCAATAAGTTCTATAAAGGTGATATAAAAACATTTAATAAGATTGATTTGCAAACTTTGCTTGTTTTTTTTCTTCCCTTAAACATAAATGCTTTAATTGAAATAAGAATGCCCTCACTGTGTTCAAACTTAAGGGTCAGTTGGATGGAAGTTTTTCTTACAAAGATATTAAAGCAAAACCATTAAGTTTAACTTTTCTCCAGTACCATAAATGACAATTTTTGGGCTTATTCCAACGGGTAGCCATTGGAACAAGCCCTTTTTCTCCCCTTGGTAAAAACGGAAATTCTAGCAGTGTCTGTAGTGTTTCAAAGAATGTGTAATCTTTTGGGTTTATTTGCAAATGCTGATCACCAATAGCATGGTTAGTTATTATGAAGAAAAGAAAAACTAGATTGCTTGAAAATCCCAAGGACAGTGACCTATCTAAAGTTTCAAAACATGACTCTGGAATGAATTTTCCACTCAAATATGTACATTTTAATGTTTGGTTTAATTTTGCTTCTTTATTTGGTGTACTTTAAAACAACAAGTAATGGGTTTATCTTTTATATGCAGATGAAAACCAGGATCGCGACACTTGCATAAAATTTGCTAGAAGGGTAAGCTTCTTTTTTGTCTTTAGTATATGGCACCTCCATGCATACCTATCTTGTATTGGTATTAGCTTGTTACGGTGCATATTAGGTTAAGGAGTAAGAATGCCTTCACTCCTAGATTCCAAGTGGTACCTAAAATGTTAGTTTTGTACCAGCATCAGTTCGCCAACTAATTGACCTCACTTTTCCTTGATGAAATTGAAGAATGATCAATTTACCTTTAATGAAACTCAATCCGCATCACTTTAGAGACTGATCAAACTGAAGAAAGAGAAATTTACCCATTAACAGTCTGGGTAATCCTTCAATTTGATCTCAAATTTTTCCTTTCAATTTTCAATACTGGGCAATTTTCAATACTGTGCAATTTTTTAATACTGTGCAATTAATAGGTGCAATTTTCAATCCTTAATTAATTTTTTTACTTGAGCAATCTTTCAATTTGATCTCAAATTTTTCCTTTCAAGAGACTTCAAGGTTCAGCCGAGAAGTCTTAAGGTCCATTCATTCACATTATGCAATCCAAGTTATTTTTTTTTATCTGATTTTTAGATTTGCGTAGAGGGTGTTATTAATATACTGAGAATTCATATTGATTATTGCATGTTTACAGCTTAAATTAAGTACATTTGTGATATATATGTTTGTAAATAGTGCAGTTTATATTATGTGATGTAATATTAATTGTTGTGCTATGTTTATGTTTTTTGTGTGCAAATGAATGTTGTTGTTCTTATTATGCTTCAATGGGAAATGAAACAGATTTCTTGCTTGCCACTGGGTTGGTACCAAATTGGTACCGGGAGGATTATAGAAATTTGGCACGATAATATATTGTTGGAACGTCAATTATTTTCATCGGAATATCATTACAAATATGGGGTAATACAGTGCATGTAATAGGTTCAAATGATATCCTTGCAAATAATCTGGTGGGGCCCACCAGCATTATCCATGCAAATAACCTGGTGGGGCCCACCTACATACCCATGCAAATAAACAGGGGGCCCCACCTTCTCTATCCATGCAATTACTCCCTTCAATTGCCTTGCAATAACTCGTGTGGGACCCACGCTCTCTATCCTTGCAAATACTCAGTTGTCTATCCTTGCAAATACTAGGGTGGGGCCCACGCTCTTCATCCTTGCAAATACTCAGATGGGGCCCACGCTATATATCCTTGCAAATACTTCCTGCAGGTGCCAATTCTCAGACTTGTTGCATGGGTACTTGTTCCATGAGAAAGCCCATGCAATAAGATTTGGAAAAGTTATTACATGGATAACCCATGCAACAAGTCTGAAATTGAGTATTTGCATCGAGGCTTGTACCATGGGTAGTTGTTACATGGATAACCCATGCAACAAGTCTTTTTCGGGCTTGTTGCATGAGTAAAGCCCATGCAACAACCGAAATTTTATCTATGTAAGAAACTAAAATTCTAGTAGTGTTACATTTGAGTCAAATCATGGATTTTCTGGGTTCTACGGTCATGCAAATACACTACTAGAATGGGATCTTTTTCTAAGGGCAGAAAATAGCTTCTTCCGTAGGCTTACCCACGGAACAAGCCCTGAAATTGGTTTTTCCGTGCGCCACCCTCGAAAAAAGGCCGTCGCAAAAGCCTTCGATGGAAATACCCAGTATTTCCGAGGGGGCCGTTGGAAATACTAATTTCTGGCTTTTTCCATGTGCTTGCCCATGGAAAAACTACGCACGGAAATACTTTTACATCGACCCATGGACTTATTATTTCCATGGGCAACGTCTGTGGGTCCCACCATATTTATTCCAAGGCAAGCAAACATGGGCCCCACAGAGTATTTCCAAGGCTATCGAACGTGGGACCCATCGTAGTATTTCCGAGGGCCGCATATGTGGGACCCTCAGTAGTATTTCCGACGGCAGAGTACGTGGGACCCACCGTAGTATTTCCGAGGGCAGCATGTGGGACCCACCGTAGTATTTCCGAGGGCAGCATGTGGGACCCACCGTAGTATTTCCGAGGGCAGCATATGTGGGACCCACCGTAGTATTTCCGAGGGCAGAGTACGTGGGACCCACCGTACTATTTCCGAGGGCAGCATGTGGGACCCACCGTACTATTTCCGAGGGCAGCATATGTGGGACCCACCGTAGTATTTCCAGGGGCAGTTACGTAGTCGTTAATTCCAAGGAACTACCAACGGAAATAACTTGCATGACATTGTATCAGCATGCTCTCTTCTACAATCCTCCCCTACCAATCAGGTACAATACTCTCTGTACCAACCAGGTACTGTATTACATTCCCTACTAAATCCCATTCAAACACATAAAGAAAAACACATTCACATATAGAACAACACATCTTACAAATGAACACATACTAAGTTAAATGGGAAGATCCTAAGTTTAAAAAGGAAAATGAACACATCCTAAGAAAATGAACACAACCAAGTAAATTAACACATCCTAAGTTTACCCCACAAATTAGGAGAAACTTTTAATAAGCATTAACATGACATAGTCTTCATACATTGTACCAAAATATGTGCAGAGAAAATAACAACATCAGATCTATATTGCACTTACACTTCCAACTATACCAAAATATACCCACTGCCACTACTAGTTAACCAAAATATATACCATATTGGACGTATAACTATACCAAAATATACATACCAGTAGTTAACCTAAATTCACAAGATAACTTACCCCAAATCCAGTTCATTTGTTAGAACTGGTAAAACATATACGAAGAGCCAAAATGTGCGATTTTCTGCACTAGAAGGGATGGTTTAGGGTTTAGGGTTTAGGGTTTAGGGTTTAGGCTTGATTTAAGAGTGCTTGGAATCCCTGATTTGGCTGTATAGGAGAAGCATTACCCTATTTATATCACATGGAAAGAAACAACATGTTATTGTTATGAATGTGTATTTTGCATAGTTTGTTTTGGGTCAGAAAAGGAGTCTAGTACCAACAACACCCTCTACCAAGTAATATCATTATCGGGACCCTAATTAACCATCTTACACAGAAGCAGATTTATGTAATGCGAGAAAGTCAATTCCATTAGAACAAACTACTCCAAATTAACATATCAACTATATCTGCATCCATGCCGAGGTAACCCAAACTAAGATAGGAAGGATGTCAAAGAAAGGCTGACAAAGGAAAAAAGTAAAATTGACCATTACACCCTCTCTTTATCTTTATCCCTTCACTAGAAAGGCTGTCAAAGAAAAAATGGCTTTTGCCTTGTTCTTATGTAGTTTACGATGAGATAAGGAAGCAAAGACATTTAAAAGATTGGTGCAAATAAAGGAGCAAAATAACTATGGAATCACTCTAATCACACTAAATAAATGGATTTATGTACTGAGGTAGAACTTATTACCCGGGAGTTGCCCGTCTGCATGTGTGAAGCTACTTCCTGAGTTGGTTGAGTGGGACCTTGACCCTAAGGATTGAATAAGCAAGCACAAGTGTTATAATTTGGAGATGACAAAATCAGATCTGATTTGTAACATTTAATGAATATGCTTAAGCCAAAATCGGGACCTGAAAATTAGGTAAATTCCCAGTAGAACCTTGCTGAGTAGGAGAAATGATTCCTTGAACCTAAGTTAAACAATGCCGAAGATCCAATTTTAGTGTGACAATATATCTCAACAATAACGACAATAACAACAGTAGCAACTAAGTTGCACCCAAATATGTTGTCAATGCAATTTTCAGCACATGCTTTCAGTTGCGACAAACAAGTATATCAGTAAGCTACATGCAATCCTAGTGAGATATTAAAGTCTGTCATCACATAAAATAAATTAAGGGAATTAATTTAGCAATCAAGTTGGTGTTAATTACCGGTGGATTGGGCCCTTGTGCCCCAAACATCGAGAATAATTGGTTGATGCACATTTGATAAGATGCTAGTTCTCTTTTCATCTCGGGCCTATCCTCAGCTTGACAGCGATTGCTGATGTCTAAGAGAGATTGTACTTCTGTGCGAGAGAAGCTTGCCTGCACTCCATTGGTTGTCACTCCAGAAACAGTAACCGAAGATGATGTGTGCTTGGGCCTGGATCGATTGGTTGCTGTTTGCGCCTCCCCTTCAACCATGCTTCCAAATTCTAGCACCCTACCATGGCTTGCTCCGCCAGCAGCTGACATGAACATGGTGGTCTCGTCCATGTCGGCATGGGCCTCCTCAGCCATCATGTCGTTCACCTTTTCCTATTAGTTGCACCATATGAGCAATATAAAAAGATGTGTTATTTTGACCTTGTTAGGTAATGAATAAATTTATAGTAGTGAGATCTAATTTATCACATACCCTCAAACAGTAGGCAACAAAATCAGTAAAAATTGATATGCATGAGAACTGGTTCAGTTTGTCTTTTTGTGAGACTCGATTTAAGTACCAGCATATTGCAGTTTGCAGTTTTGCCCCTCTAGTAGTGAGATCTAATTTATCACATACCCTCAAATAGTAGGCAACTAAAAAAGTGTTAATTTCTCACATATCCCCAAAGAGTTCTCTAATTTCTTATTTACCCCTCAACACCTAGATATATCTAATTTATCCCCTAACTCTTAATATCAATTCAGCAAATTGATGTAAATTCAGCAAATTATCAGCACAAGGAGGTAAATCATGAAATTATGAAATGTACATAGTGCAGATTCATCAAATTCAGCAAACTCAACAACACTTGTACTTAGGTATTCAGATTCAGCAAATTAATGTACATAGTGCAACTTACGTAAACTGCTTTGATTCTTGTGTTGGGAAATTGCAAGGAGTTGACATCCAACTCTTCAATTACACGGGGAATCTCCTCTGTATTTGGGTCCATTACCCCATTGTCATCAGTAATCTCCGCTGGTCCAGACCGAACCGGCGTGGCAGCTTCCAGTTGGGTCTCAATGGGTGATTTGCCATTGTCTCGACGACAATGAAGATGGATGTAAAGTTCCCTCATTGTTGGATCTTCTCCATTTTTTAAGTTTTTCTCCACATGAAAATGAATAAACAAGTCAGATGATGCTGTAAACAACACATTAAGTTTCATTTTGAATTAATGTTCATTGAAACTCACCAGTTTACCAAAATGCTGGTGTGCACTTGCACATCCAGCATAGTGAGATACCGTCAGTCCAGATGTAGTGCGGTTATCATGGTTTTGTTTACTCACTTCTTCCATTCATCTGTGGCAAAGATGTCGCACAAACCGTGCCAGTATGCGTGGGTTAGGCACCAATGTGGAACAGACTTCTTCCATGCCGGTATGTTTCTACCGAATTTTTTTATGCAACTGTTCCTTGCCTCGTGTAGGTCCCCGCTGTACCTCTTTGCCGTTATTGCCTCCAGAACTTCCCGACAACGCTGGACATCTTCCCCATCACGATATCTAAATTTCTCCTTTAAAAAAAACACTTATTCCATTAGCAGGGGTACATGTTATTAAATTCAGATAACTGCGATATGTAAAATTCCGATTTTTGAGCTATGTAGATGGTATCCTTGTAAGTGGCAGGTATGAATGCTCACATTAATACAAGTCAAACCAACTTGGAAGTGAATGAATGGTTTGCATTTCCCTTAATACAAGAAATACAAGTCATGCTATAACAGTAACAGTTCCGAAATGAAACTATAACAGTTTTGAAATGAAATGAAACGGGCGTGGAAACTATAACAGTTCTGAAATAAAATGAAACGGGCGTGGAAACTATAACAGTTCTGTAACAGTTCTGAAACTATAACAGTTCTGACATACAAGTCATTTTCTTTTGTAACTATAACAGTTCTGAACGTGAAACGGGCCTTGCAGGAATTTGATAAAAAAAAAATACTGCTAATGGAAAATAATAAGAAAATAGACTACCAGAAATGCAAATTCGATGTTATTTTTCGTGGTATCATCGAAGCTGTGGAAACTTCTCAATGGTCCAGGCATATGGTTCAGGGCAAGCCTTGTGATAGAAAAGCAATGGTTTCAGAAAATGACTTGGGGGAAAAAATGGTTGTATTTTTTTGTAAAAATGAAAAACAACAATACCTAGTGATTGCTGCCGTTATTTCCTTTGGTTTTTCTACACAAGTAAACTCACAAGAGGAAATTGGCCAGATTATAGGTCTGTCTTCCACTACATTTGTCGATTTTCTGATGAGCCCCGGGCCTCGTCCCTTTTTCTTTACGGGTTCAGTTGGTGTAATTTCACCATCGGACGTAGCATTTGAACCCTCGCCGAGCTCAAGTAGTGCCTGTGATTTACGCTTTCTCCCTAATTTTTTTTTGTTGATGTTGCTCTTGATAGAGCAGATTTCCTTGGAGCCATCTGTGTTTGAATGAAAAGGAAACTAGGAATGGATTATAATTAAGATAAAATTTATAGTGTACCCATCAAAAATTAAGCTTAACAATAATTGAGCTTTTTGCCAAACTTTAGAGAGATTTGGTTCAAAAAGGAACTTCAAATGCTAGACTAACAAGCTAAACCCCCGGATTGCAACACTTACTGGAAATATCAGCCCTTTTTGTAATGTGTTGGATATGTTATTTTTATTTGATTTATCTTTTGTCATGGCAGTGAGGGGGTACAAAAACATGGAACTCCCAATCTTTTTTTGTAAGTCATTTCTTTCTTTTTTTTCTTTATACATGAATTGGGGCATAAGGCAGAGTTTTACCAAGGAAGCATCAATTCCATGCAAAGGACTTATGTGCAAAATCAATGGAGCAAAGGTGAAATCAACATAATATGTGGCACTTTATACATGCTATGATAGTGAAAATGTCATGCTATTATTAAAAAAAGTGGATCCTGATACTGTCATGGCTTGAAATTGGTTGGCCGGCATCTTATTGGGCTTTATACGTACAAGCAACGACCTTATACTACTACTAGAAATGTCTTCACTGAATTCCCTCTTTGATAAAAAAATATCTAAAAGAAGATAAATTTTAGAAATAAAGATTTTATTCCTATATATCTTTATAGTTAGGTACCATTTATGTTAATTAATTGGGGAACCTTTCGATTGGTCAAAATTCAACCGGTCTCTTTATTTCCCTGCGCTCTTCCTTTTTTTCCTATCCGCCCCTTGGTTTTCTCCTCCTGCACTCTTCGGTTCTTGCTCTCTCCCTCTGTTGCCCTGTTTCCCCACTCTCCCTTCTCATGCTCTCTTGCGCCCTTCAATCTTATTTTGCGGTAAGTTATTTATTGCTCTCTACGTACAGAAAATCAATCACCAGACTAAGAAATTCATTTTTTTATGGGTGGATGCGGGACTAGAATGAAAAGCTTGGGCAAGGATTGGCCTATGAAAGAGATTATCTTCCCTTCTATATCTATTTAATGAATCTTTCCCACTTGACTTAGACGGTAAGCTTTTTTTTCCTCTACAGTGAAGAAAAAAATACCAATCTATTGTTTACCTTTTTTTAAGTACTGTAAGTGGTATTACTAATAAGAAAACAACTATGTTTGACATCTAATTGAAAAAAACACTATGCTGATATCATAGTATACCGGACTACCAATGTTATGAGGTGATCCAAGAAATTACTTAGAATAATTACATGAATTTGTAGTGGCTACACTGAGTTCACGAGCTTCTCATAGTGGCTTGGAGTGACACAATGAGAACTATATTTCATTTCATATAAAAGTATTTTGAGCTTAACTAATTGGCTGTGGAAGCTATTAACTTGATACAACTGGTCCAGAACACTAATGGAACGCGGTTAAAATTTTAGGCAATTTCATTAAGTGAACAGTAATGAATAAGACTTCAAGAGAAATAAAATATCCTTACAAAGTGGCGATTTGACCGACGTAAGTGGCGATTTGATGCTACCTTAATAAGACTTAAAATGTTGACCGACGTAAGTGGCGATTTGATGCTAACTTAATAAGACTTTGGTTTAGTTAGATTGATAATTGTAAATATTACTTTTCAATTCTGATCGCACAGCAATACATAAACGCTGTAAAAATTCTTTTTTTTTTAATATATTAGTAAGTAAGACAGTTGGCCAACTAACCTTCTAAACAAAATACATATACATTTTACGCTTTATGTCGAATTTTGTCTGTTTTTGTGTTACCTTGTGAAGAACATAATTAATTTCATAAAGTTTGTTTTCAGAGCATTTGTTCAGGAGTTGCCTAAGATAGTTTGATTTTGGGTGAATGAGGTTTTTGGTTGCTTATGTTGAATAGTTCTATTAGCATTATATTGTTGCTGGTACCATTTGGGATTATCAGTTTATGAAGTACTTGTCTAAATGAAGCTGAGATAATTTTGCTGTTTTTTACCAAGCTGTTGGTTAAAACACAAAACTTTATAAATAGGTATAAGGGTATAATGGGAAAAGATAGATCTTAATACTATTTAAATAAGAGTAATTAACTTTATGGGTAAATAGAAAGATATAAAAAGAGTTGAAGGACATATTGAATATAATAAAGAGTAGAGGGGTAAATAAGAAATTAAAGAACTCTTGAAGGGTACATGAGAATTTAAGTCTATTAAAAAGAAAGGAGCCTTCAAATAATGATAAGGTTAGGTCTCCTTTAAAAATATAAAGAAACCTTGTAACTAGACAGCAATAAATGACTTTAAGCTTCTACAATGTTTCAAATGCCTGTCAATTCTGCCATATTTTCCAACATCAGTCAAGTATAATGCCAAGGGATAAATTAGAATTAAGGTGACTTTTACTTTGTCTTTTTGTCAGAATTTAAGTGGATAGTGGGAGTCAATTGAAAAGTAAAGGTTGACTCCAGGTCTACTAAGTAAACTGACTTAGTGAAAAGGAGAAGTGATTGCAGAATAATCAGTTGTTGAAGTAAGCAGCTTAAAGTTATTACATACTGTTCAATGTTCAGCAATATACCTAGTGCTTATTGACTCTCAAATTCATAGATACCTAGTGCTGACAAGACTTTTTCGCAATTGACTCTCAAATTTGACTCATTCAGTGTTTTCTGTAGAAATTTGGTAGATTTAATGCGAAATAAGTAAACAAAAATTAACAGCCCGAAAACCATTGAGATAAGTAAACAAAAATTAAACCTTAATAGAACAACAATTAAAGGAGATAAGTGAAATAGGTGATCTAAAATTACCAGCCCGACTATTGATGGCCGTCGACTCCGAGAATCCAAGCGGGAAGTTAAGTGATCGAAATGAGTGGGAGAAATGAGTGGAAGATTAGTAAGCGCGAAGTCTGATTTCTCGGTATCCTCTCAGAGGGGGGGAAATGAGTGGGAGAGGAGGGAAGGAGCGAAGTCTGGTTTCTCGGTATCCTCTCAGAAGGGGGGAAATGAGTGGGAGAGGAGGGAAGGAGGCGGGCGCATTAACTTGAGGTAACCTAATAAGAGGAGGGATTTGGGGGGAAATGAAAACGTATCAAGCATCCTCTCAGATACTGTAAAAAGAACTCCTTCAATTTACGGGTTGAGATTAACTTTCAGATTCGTTGAGATCCGTTATAGCGCAGGGAGCACTATTGTTGGGCTTTGAGAGTCGTGGCAAGTTTAAAAGACCGGTCCAGATTCAGTGATTGTTTTCTCATCGGTATTACGGTACCGGAGGATGTGAATTCAGTGAAAGTCATATGGCGCCGAAGGAATGAAGGCAAAATTTCGGAGAAGAACAGATCAGTTTTTGCTTCGTACAGCATAGTGCATGTAACAGCAGCCTTCAATTGATATGTGTGTGTTGCGCTGTTTAGAGTCTAAACTACTCTGTCCGGATCAAGGATCCAATTTGGCTCGCTGTTTTTTGAAAAATGAAGGCGCCAAGTTAAATTCCATATCATGTAATTTTTCAACTGGAGTTGAATTGATTTGAGACTTGATATTAAATAATTCTGTTTATAATTTTAAATAATTCTGTTTATAATTTTAAATAATTCTGTTTATAATTCTGTATATAATTTTAAGTTTGTGATTGATATAAGTTATATTATATATATTATAGGATTCAATTAAAATTTATTTGGAAAATTGGTATGTTACTGTAGGATTCAATTAAAATTTGTTTGGAATATTGGTAATATATGAAGGTGATACTATTAATAAAGGTTGATGTGATAATAAAATTAATGCTTGAACATTGATAATATATGCATTAGTACAATTAATTTATAACTGTTGAAATTGTAAAACATAATGCATATGCATCAATCACTTGTGCCATACTCCAATGTACATAGGACTTGAACCCATGTTGTGTGGATCAATGAAGGAACGAAGACGAAATTGCACTTGGTGTCGATCGGAACCGTTGAAATGAAAGAGTGTTGCGTTAAGTTGATTGTATTAAAATTTGGAGTAAATCAAGATCCATTTACTAATACATCCAAGCGACACAATATAGCAACATCGTACGGCTATAAATAGTTTACTTTGGATCGAGGCTTTCTAGTATCCGGCCTCTTTAACTTTTATGTTTTTAAGGTTTCATGTTCTCTCTTGATCATTTAAAAAAAATCTAGATGTCATTTTTCAGCAAATCTACCGTTCAATGATCATACGAAGATTAACGGTCCACATTGTTTTGGACAATTTGAACGAGTAAATAATAATCAAATTGCACAAAATTGACATTTGTAGATTTGATTTGGACATAAAATCCCAAAAAAAAATATTTCTCATTTTTCACATTTTTTTTAAAATAATTTATGTACATGCATTACCAAACAGACCCATAGTTAAATTGTAGCCTTTTGATCGGTGATGTAGCGTCCTGATCTTCACTGGAGCCATCCTTTTTTTATTATTTGAATTGGGTTGGCAAAGTCAGTAAATGCGATACAGAGATATTAACAAAGGGCTGAGTATGGATTGCGGTGCACTGCATTACACTTGTACATTCGTATTACAGTGTAAAGGATCCAAACCGTTCTTTTAACATCGCACAAATCAATAAGCCCAACTAATACCGATCCCACCGCAAGCCCGAATCTCAAAGCATCTGATAGCATAAATCAAACCGTAGAGGGGATAGAGTAGAGGGCACATATTGGAGAGGATACCCAACCGAGCCAGATGAGGATGGGGTAAAGGTAGAAATATCCCGGACTTAGCCTTTTTTTCAAAACCTCACTCGACACTCCTCTCTCAAAAACCGATCAGTTCTCATTTCTCAACAAAAACTCACTCCACTCTCTCAATAGAACCGATCAGTTCCCCATTCCTTTTCTCTTCCAAATCGGCGCCTCTCTCCATCGTTCCGCCAGTCGTTTGATCTTTGAGAAGGAAGAGGGCGCCGCCCCTCGCTCTTTTGTGTACCGCAACCAAAGGTGAAACCCTAGCGCCGACCTCGCTCCATCGATCGGCAGTCGGATCTGGTAAGTTACTCCGCTCTATTTATGTTTTCACTTTGGCTATTTGAGAAAAACTCGTTAAATAGCTAAAGCACTCTGATGTTACTCCCCAGGAATCAATCTAAGTAGATGTATGTCCTAGACTGATATATCTTATAACTAAGTAGATGTATGTCCTACTGTTTGATGAAATTAACACTTGTTTGCAAAGTAGATATTATCTTCTCAAGTTGTTGTACCTATGTACATTTGATGAATTTGGATAAATATGTTTGCAAATTAGTCAGTCTGGTATATCTTCTTGTTTGCAAAGTAGCAATAATATATATAGAAAGATTAAAATCCCTGCTGGTTCCTTTTCCAAATTTGATGTCCTACTGTCTTCGGTTCCAATTGGAGTATATTATTACAGTGAATGCATTGATATGTCTTTCAAATACGACCCATTGGCCATGTCCTTCAAATATATGCTAAAGTAAAGGCAACAAGAGAGAGAGAGAGAGATGCTGATTGGAAAACTACATTCCAATTTTTGCAAACTACATTCCTATTTTTGCGAGTATAGATGCTGGTTTGCAAAGTAATTGCAAACTACATTCCTGTTTTTGGTTTGCAAACCAAAAATAGGAGTGTAGTTTGCAAACCAAGTACTTGCTATGCAAACCATAAATAGGAATGTAGTTTGCAAAGTATCGAATGCTATACTGATTCCTTTACTGAGTGCTATACTGGTTTCTATACGGAGTGCTAAAATCTCCTAACGACTTAGAAACTAAAATATCTAAATACCAATCATTGCCTTTTACTCCCTTCTTTATATGTCACAATTGTAAACAACATCAGAACATCAATACTGTTTTAGAAATTAAAACAATCAAAGTGGCTTATAAGGGTATAATAGGTATTTAGACAGTTTCAGTTTTCTTTGAGCTCTCAATTTCTTATAAAGTGGCTTATATGAAATCTCAATTTCTTATAATTTGTTTCAGATCTGGAATGGCTAGGGGTGATGATAAGTCCAAGTACGAGATAGTACATCGCCGGAAGTCCCCGAGACTCCACCCGCAGAGAGAGCCGCCACAAGCTGACCCGCTGTCGCCAGAGACACAGGTTGGCACCCTCCCGCCGTCACCGCCTCAACGAAATGAGGTCCCCGTTCATACACCAGCCATCGCCAAGCTGTTGCCAGAGCCACCGGGTTCCACCCACCCAATGTCACTGCCCCCGCCGTCAGTGGGCCCGCTGTTCAAACACCACCAATTCAGCTTCATCACTGTGAACCCCCCCGTAATAAGAAATCCCGGGGTAGAACGAAGGAAGAGATCCGGAGGTCTGCGAGGCTGAACCCCGCTTATCGGGCATTGCACCCCCCCCGTTCAAAGGAAAGAGCCCCTTGCTACTGTGCATGAGGTCGATGATACTCCCCAGTCGCCCCCTGTCGAGCCAGATGAGGCTGCTCCCCAGCTGTCGCCTCGGCCCATGGAAGCGGACCCCCTGCCATCGCCAACAGCCCAGTCACCAGCTGAGAAGGAACCCCCTGCCCAGCCAGAACAGGCTGGTCCCCAGTCGCCCCTTGCCGAGCCAGAGGTAGCCACCCAGCCACCAGCTGACAAGTCGGCCATTGCCGAGCCGTCGGTAGCTACCCAGCCACCAGCTGACAAGCTGCCCATTGCCGAGCCATCTCGAGATCCCCGTGATGAGCCACCAACAGAGGCTGATGTCCAGGTGCAGAACTTTTATAGGCCCCAATCCTCGAAGGGCAGGGCTTAGAAGTGCAAGATGCACGGAGACACCGTCGGTAACTGAGAACAGTACTGACCTGCCACTCAACTCTCTAGATGCAGGTTCTTCCCGGGCACCTACTCAAGTAGGTACTGATTGGGATTCGTGGGTAGCTCGCGCCCGATCCGTGGGTAGCTCTCTAGATGCAGGTTCTTCCCAGTAACCCCCTGCCCATACACCGCCTGAACCCCGCTGTCCGATCAGCGGGCAGAAACTATGCAAGAAGAGGATGCATCTGGAATGCAATACACCGAAGATGAGTCCAGCCCACATCCCGCATTAATCGATGATGATGGCAGTAGGAGATGCTTACGCCGTCGTCCCCTCAGTGGGATTACTGAAGCTCTTGACGCAAGCGGGCTAGAGCTCGATGAGTCAGCAGCTCAAGCGTCAGCTGTCGGGAGGAAAAGAAAAAGAAGTAAGGGAAACAACAATGTGAGGTGTGGGCGGGGTCTTGCAAGGCCTCGTGACCCGGTGCCACCAGAGGACAGACCAGAATTGGTGGTCGTCGGTGATGCTGAGTTCACGTCATCACCCAAGTGCACAAAGATAATCACCACGATTAGGCTTCTTACACTATGGAACTTGCCTGGACCTTACCGGAGCTGGAACATGTTTCCCTCGAAGACAAGGCTGCTCGTTCTAAAACAGTTCCTCCAGAGGTATTCATGGGGGGCTGAGGAAGACACCGTGCGGTGTATTGATGTATTTGAGAGAGTAGCGGCAGAGGCATATATGCGGGAACTGGCGGAAACGAGAAGGTGGCTCACGAGAAAATACGGAGAGGAAAAAGAGGCATGGATAGACTATCCTGCTAAATGGTGCAAGAATCTGGAGTATTGGAAGGGTTTGGTTCTCATTTGGTCGAAGGATAAGTTTGTCAATGCATCAGCCACCAACCGTACAAACCGCATTAAAGGAGGTAAAGAAGTGGTGCATCACGTGACTGGCTCCAGGAGCATGTATCGGCACAAGGAAGTTTTGGTAATGAAAAATACAAGCGATTTACTTTAGCGAATTTATTTAGGTTGAATTTTATTAACATCCTCTGCATACATTCCTGTTACTAATTTCAGATTTCCGAGAAGGGATCACCGGTTGGGCCGAAGGAGGTCTTTGATCGAACTCACATGCGTGATACACCACAAGGAAAGAAATACGTGAACGAGAACGCGGAAAAGGCAGCGGTAAGTATTTAAAAGCACAGTTTTGATTTCTTAAAGGTACATTGCATTTCACCAACTTATGACTAAGAGCACAGCACTTATGCCTGTTTTGCGGGGTAATTAATTAATTCAAGTGTGCCATTTTTTATCTCTGTTATGCCTGTTATGCCTGTACCTATATTAATGAGAGTACCATAACCATAGGCAAAACCCAAGATTATACAACATATTTGACTACCTAACAACACGCAAAACTCAGGACCAATGGTATAACACTCCAAAGGAACCATAAAAAACAAGGCAAAATATATCATTCAGCAGAGAGGCAAATTGACATACAAATGGCACCACAGAAATAACAATAAAACCAAAGACGAACTTAGAAAGATGTTGGTTCAATTCTCTACAATGGGTACATGCTTCAGTGTTTCTGACAGAACTATCCTGAATAACAGACTGAAAATAAAAGAGAACCATAGAATATATGTACAAATGACCCTAAACACAAATGAACCTATCTCGATTACATAAAAGGAATAAACAGAATATACAGAAAACACAAATTTCAGGAGGTGAGAAAAAAGAAGCAAGGGTCAACAATCTACTTCCTACATCCATATCCACAATTGCCTCACTAAAACATAGGCCAAACAAAAGTTGCAAAAGTATCTCCTATAAGCTGATAAAGATTAAAAGCTACAAATCACCATATAAAATCCTAAATTACCCATCCAGAAGAGAAGGAAAACAGAAGTTACACATCCATACAGTCAAATATTTTCTTAACTTAACAAAATAAAAAATAGGCACCATAGTCTAGGGGCATGATACATTCATTTCATTCACGGCAATTAAGTCTGAAAGCACATTAATAACACGAACCAGCAGCAGGATGAATAGCCAGAGAAGAGAAGAGCCTCTACTTGTTTTATATCCAAAGCTTTTACCTGCAGATTATCAAAAAGATCTTTTAGTTATGTTGGCAAGGAATACTGTAACTGCTAAATTTACATAAATCAGCAAGGCAACAGACCTTCAAAATAAAACCTAATGAGCAAAACACAGTCCATGCGCTGATATGTTAGAAAGCAAGAACCATGAAAATAACAAAATAAAAATTACAGCATATCAAATTAAAACAAAAAAAGAGGATATATTATCTGCACCTTAAGAGTTATAAGCATCTGCAAGTGCAGCATTCACACACCAAAGTGTAGGCATTGCAGCCCAATCTAATCAGCCCAATCTAAGCTGTATAAGCGATTCCCAATGAATTATTTTATAAAGTCAGGTATCAGATTTTACTTGTAAAAATTGCAATTCCCTTTACTTTTCACCAGGTATAAATTTGGGATGCCCTTTATATAGCTACTTAAAATAAACAGCTCTTATACAGCTCTTATATAGCTAGCTCTTATACAGCTCTTATATGGCTACATCACCACGATTTAGTCCTCCTGGCAATATAGTCTCACATAGAAAGAAATAACAAATTGCATAACTAATCTGTTTTTGTACCTAAGCTTAGTACACATAAACTTTAAAAAAATCCAAACCAGAGTCTGAAAGACCAATTGTACCGAGGCAATTATAACTAATCTACTCGCACAAGGAATCAATCTACTATTGGTTTCTCTAGGCACTAATACTCACCATACAAAACCAATACTATAACAGTTGAAAATGGTATGCTAACCAGTACCCAGAGAAAGGAAAGGGTATAATAGTCCACAAGTGAATTTTAGAGTCTTATATATTATTATTTTACTATTTTTGAATATATTTGATATATTATAGAGTTATATAGGACAAATATGTGAGTTATTATAATTTCAAAGGATAAATATGTAATTACTGATTTTGGAGGGGGTAATACGCAATATTGAAACTTTTGAAGGGGATATATGAAATTCCCCCTAGATGTAAGTATCAATTTGTTAAAGACTAACTTAATTTTTTTGTAAATCCAATCAAATTATTGACCGCCCCTTGTAATAATTTACTTGTTCTAATGGTGGCAGAAAGAATTCCTGGAGCTTAAGGCTTTCTACGGGGATACGATGGACGACGAGGAAATTTGGGAGATGGCTGTGAATGGGGAGGACAAGCGAGGGAGGCTATTCGGATTTGGATTCAAGAGTAGGACCAGCAAACTCACCAGAGTCTTGGAGACAGTGGAGGGTGCCCCATCAGAGCCTACAAAGAGCACAGCTACTTCCGCCGAAGATTCGAAAAGGAAATACACAAAAGAGGAGGTGGCAGAGTTACTTAGAGCTGAACGTATTTCCTTTGTTGCTGAGCGTACTTCATTTGTTGCTGAGCTAGCTGCACAAGAGCAGCGCCACAGAGCAGATATGGAAGAGATTAAAAAGAATAGTCAGTTCACGAGGGACTGTTTTGCGCAACTCTTCCGAAAACAAGGAATGGAGCCTCCAAAGTTTTCGGTAAGCACTTCTCTGTTGACAAGTTAAGAAATGACAAAATCTCTAATATTTGAATTTAAGCTTGTGTTAACTATAATTTTCTGTGCTCTGTAGGAGGGGTCATCGGAGGGCAATGCCGGTGGGGGAGAGAATCCTCAACCATCAAAGGGCAATTCTGGTGTGGAAGAGGATCATCTTCCCTAAACTGTGTTAATTTGTTGCAAAGAACTGTAGTACTTGGAATAATATAAAACATTTAGGTTAAATTGTATCGGTTGTTTGGATGTTGGATGTTTAACTTAGGATGTGTTAAATTAAGTAGGATGTTGCATAATTTGTAGGATGTGTCAAATTAATCTGGTGCCTGGAATTGTTTAACTTGTAGGATGTTTAAATTTGGGATGTTTAAATTGGGATGTTCATTCCGGGATGTTTAACTCGTAGGATGTGTATTATCATGTTTTGGGTAATCCCACCCAACTTTGGATGCGTACAATACTGGGTACGCAATGAAAACATTATTGTATTCAGATAATGTACATCAGTATTTCCGACGGTAAACCGATGGAAAAAAAGCATAGTCTTTCTTTCCAATCAGCTCGCAGCATCCCAGTCTAATTCCCAATTCAAACGCTCACCCCAGTCGCTCCTTTTAAACACTTGCCCCAACTGAGCTCCATGTCCCGGATCTCTCGACCCTCTTCCTCTCATTTGAGCTCTTCCTCTCTAAGTCCGCTCTAAGTCTTGGAGCTCTTCCTCTTTAAGTCCAGGAGCTGCAAATCCAGGATCTCTCCACCCTTGCCGCAACGGAGCTCTAAGTCCAGGGGCTCTTCCTCTTCCTCTTTTTTTTTAGCTCGAAGTCCAGGGGCTCTCGCTCTTCATCTGATTTGAGCTCTCATTCCAGGCGCTATTCCTCTCCTGCACAAAAGTAAGCTCTTTTTCCCTGTTAAGAATGAACATTGCATTATTCTTTAATCAGCCCCTTTTCAGTTTTATCTCAGCTTGTGTTTGCTTGATTAATCAACCACCTCTGAAATTGTGTCATGAAACCTACGCAATTGTAAAAATAGAGATAGTCATTCCAATGAAAACACAGCCACTGTCTTGAGAACCAAAAAATGAAAACCCAAAAATGAAAACACTGTGCTTGATTAATCAGTCACTGTCTCGAGGAACAGAAAAATAGTGCCACAGCCACTGTCTCGAGAACCAAAAAATGAAAACACAACCACTGTACTTGATTAATCGGCCACTGTCTCGAGAACCAAATAGTGAAAACACAGCCACTGTCTTGTGAAATTGTGTTTGAGGGATCATATAATTAACTCATACCCTATTTTATACAGATAGTCATTCAAATAGCCACTGATCGGGAATGGATGTACAAGTATAGTAGGAAGAGTATGGGTGGAATTCTTCACCCTACATTTGTGAATGGTGTGACCGAATTTATTGCACAAGCATTATTCATACCCTCCGTTGTGAGTGTCGACGATAGAGGTGTGCAATGTATGCCGTGTCCGTGTGAAAGATGTGACAACCTCTATAACAAAGATGTGCAAACCGTAGAACTGCATCTTTTTCGCCATGGCTTTTGCAACCTATATGAAGTGTGGCACAAACACGGGGAGCCGCATCCAAATTCATCGAACAATTCTCCGCCTGTGAACGCAGCCACTGATCCAATGGTTGACATGGTAAGGGATGCCGCTGGTCAAGAATTTGATTGGAATGAGGAGACACCTATGGGAGCGGCTAAAAAATTCTTCGACATGATGGATGCTAACAACAAACCAGTTTGGAAAATTAACTCGACGGGTGAAATGGAATGCGAAAAACAAACTGTCTTGTCCGCGGTGACACAAGCCTTTGCTTTGAAGGCGAAACACCAAATGAGCCAAGCATGTTTCGATGGGATGATGGATCTACTTGAAAGCACGCTCCTCCCAGTGAAGAACTGCCTAAAAATTTCTACCAAGCGAAACGTTTGGTCGAGGGATTGGGCATGGACCATAAGAAAATAGATGTATGTCCTAACTTCTGTATTCTATATTATAGTGATGCGAACAAGAGGAAGACCCGCTGTGATGTATGTGGCGAGCCAAGGTATAAGCCTCTTGGACCCAATAAGAAGGCAAAGCTCGCTCCACAAAAGCAACTTCGTTATCTACCTATCACGCCAAGATTACAAAAGATGTACATGACCGCAACATCTGCGAAGAATATGAGATGGCACAATGAAGGTGTGCGTCAGAAAGCCCCGATGATGGTGCACCCGGCGGATGGTGAGGCTTGGAAGCATTTCGCTCGGAAACATCCCACTTTTGCAGAAGAGCTAAGAAATGTGTGGTTGGGGCTAACAACGGATGGGTTCATGCCATTTAACTCGAGTGCAGCTCCATATTCGTGTTGGCCGCTATTTGTTTTTCCGTATAACCTACCACCTGGGATGATAATGAAAGAAGATAGCATGTTCCTCGCGCTAGTCATCCCGGGACCAAAGCATCCAGGTCGGGACCTTGACATACTCCTTGAACATGGGATGGGTATAAAAGAGAGAACTTCGAGATGCATGCACAACTTCTTTGGACGGTTAGTGATTACCCGGCTTATGAGATGCTGTGTGGGTGGGGTACAAAAGGCAAATTAGCGTGTTATTATTGCATGGAGAAGACAAAGGCCTTTCAACTCGCGCATGGTGGAAAAGCAAGTTGGTTCGATTGTACAAGGTGCATCCTTCCTCCTGATCACGTATTTCGTCGAGATAGGAAGAATTTCAAAAAAGGTAGAGTTGAGAATGATCCCCCACCACCGAGATTGACGGGAGAGCAGCTGCTCGATATAGTGAGTTTGATCCCAGATATTAAATGGGGTAAAGAGGGAGGATTACAACAAATTGAGGGTTATGGTACAACCCATCATTGGCAGAAAAAAAGTATTTTTTGGAGTTTACCCTATTGGAAAGACAATTTGTTGCAACACAATTTGGATATGATGCATTTGGAGAAGAATTTCACAGAAAATTTGCTATACACGCTGTTAAACATAGGTGGCAGAACCAAGGATAATGAAAAAGCCAGGAAAGATTTGGCTCTTTATTGTGATCGCCCCACCCAACACCTAACTCCCTCGGATGGTAACCCGGGAAAGCTAAAAAAACCAAATGCACCCTTCGCACTCTCTCCAAATGATAAGAGGATTGTTTTAACATGGCTCAAGGAGGTAGTAAGGTTCCCTGATGGCTACGCATCCAATTGGTCAAGGATGGTTAACCTAACCACAAGCAGCTTCACCGGGCTTAAAAGTCATGATTTACACGTGTTCATGGAGCGCCTCCTCCCCGTCGCATTCCGAGACTTTGTCCCGGACCCTCTATGGGATGTTCTATGTGAGATTTCAGCATTCTTTAGAGAGATTTGTGCCAAGGAACTTGATCCAATGAGGGTCGCGGAATTAGAGAAAGATATTGTCGTCACAATGTGCAAGATGGAAAAAATATTTCCTCCCGGTTTCTTTGATTCAATGGAGCATCTTGTGCTGCATGTAGCATACGAGGCTAGAATGGGCGGGCCAGTAGGGTTCCGATGGATGTATCCATGTGAGAGGTGTGTTGTGCTTTGGATTTTTGTTTTAAATTTTACTTAAAGGCACACTAAGCTTACAACTAACACTAAACCGTTGTTGCAATTACAGGCGTAACAAAGAACAAAGGATGAGAGTCACGAACAAAGCACGTGTTGAGGGTTCAATCGTGGAGGCTACAATTGCCAAAGAAATTGGTACATTTTCCGCACACTACTTTGCAGAGAAAGACAAGATTAGCCAAGAAGGAGTTGGAACAAGTAACCGTTCGGCGGGACTACTTTCTATATTCGACAATGCAGGCCGTTCCATTGGCAGGGAAAGACGAAAGCCTCTCGATGACAAGGATTGGGATGCGGCACACACTTATGTCATCCTCAACTACCTGAAATCTGTGAGAAGTACATGGGGTACAATCTTATAAATATCCTTTTGATGTTTTCAAATTAAAGTATCTACTCTAAAACATATCAAAATCTCATGTTTGGACATATTCTAATGTGCAGAGAGTTTGATACATGCATGCTCAACAATGGGGTGGCCACAAGCCCACAAGATTTGCCAAAAGTCCGTCAAGATGGTTTCGCACCTTGGTTACGCAAAAAGGTAATAAATTCTCGTGATGAAGACGATTACTACATACGAATGGCAGGAGTCAGGCCAAGCAAACAAGCGTACTTCTACGATGGGTACGAAGTCAACGGGTATCGATTTCACACAGAATCATCTGGAGAAAACAAGGTAACTCAAAGTAGCGGTGTTTGCATAAAAGGAGAGTGGGATGCAAATGGTGAACAAATCGACTACTATGGAGTTCTCCAAGACGTCATTGAGCTAGAGTATGATGCCCACAAGGTAGTTCTCTTTAGGTGTGATTGGTTTGACATAATAAACGGTGTAAAAGTGGACCGCAAACATGGCATTGTTGAGGTCAAGTATACTTCTCGCCTTGCAAATTACGAGCCTTTTGTATTAGCGGCTCAAGCAACCCAAGTGTGCTACCTACCTTATGCATCACAAAAGGCCAAAAGACGCCCATGGTGGGTGGTAATCAAAACAAGCCCGAAGTCGAGGTTTCGTGTCGAGGGCGACGATGCAAACCTCGAATTTTACCAAGAGGAAAGACCGGATAATCCAATTGAGCCAACTATTGGACAAGACTTTGATTGGGATGGTATGCTCCAACGAGAAGACGAGTTCAAGTTAGTGAACGAAACGACAAACCTTCCACCGACAACATCAAATGAACCGCCAAGTTTGGCAAGGGATGAAAATAACATAGAGGAGGGTGAGGAAGAGCATGACATGGAGCAAGATGATGAAGACATGGATGATTCCGATGAAAAGTATTAATTAGTAAGTGTTTTGACATATGTGTTACTTTTTGCATTTCAAATTACTTTACAATTTACTATCCAGGAATGCATTTTGGTCAAATGCCTTTTCTAACATTTTCCTTTTTGTTTGTTTGTTTTGTAACAGGTTTTTACACAAGATTCATTCAAAGGGAGATCTTAGTTATTGCTTCCATCCGTGAATATGTTTTGTACCCAAATTAAATAGATTGGCTTAGTCCAAAGAGCAAAATTTATGTTTTCAATTAAATGTTTCGTTTTAACTATCTCTATTAAATACTGCTTGCTGCTGTTATTTAGTTTTGGCCAACATTCAAAGGGAGATCTCAAATAAACAAAAATGGTCCTGTCTCCAGGAACAAAACATTTCCGACGGTAGCCTCATGGAAATACTACGTCTAATAAAAAAATAATATTAACTGGATCAGTAAAACATTTCCATGGGCATAGTGGTCCAGTATTTCCATGAGCCTTCACTATAAAATTATATAAACAGAATAACCAAAACATTTCCAAGGATAGCTCATGGAAATAATATGTCTTTCTACTTCTAACTTATTTCCAAGGGCAAGGGGTGATCTCTCTCTCGCTCATCTGTCTCTTCTCTCTTCTCTCTTCTCTCTTCTCCCTTCTCCCTTCTTTCTTCTCTCCGCTCATCTCTCTCTTCTCTAGCCGCCAGACCCCACCCTTTTCGCCCTGCCCTAAACCCTCTCCGCACCACGACCGATCTCTCTCTCGCTCTCTCGCCTCAGATCGGCGCCAGCACAGATGCACCATCTCTCTCTCGATCTCTCGCTCTTTCGCCTCATACCCCGACCCCAGCACAGACGCGCCCCGTCATTTAGCACAGACCCCTGTAAGGCCTCCTTGCTCATTTCTTTTTTCTTCTCTGTGGTGCTTTTTTCGGATCCATCTCGTTCTTTTCCGCTAACCCGCGGACCCCCAAATGCGCAGGATCCAACCCGCTCTCCGTCTCCGTCTCGTGGGATCTGAATCCACAATCAGGCGATGGCGTTCTGGGAGGCAAGGAACGACACAAGGTGATGGGCTTTGTTGGGATCCAAATGGGTTTCGCATCTGCTGGGAGAAGGAAGGCACTCCGATCCACTTGGTTTCCTTCAGATCACCAAGGCCTTCTTAGGTTTTTCAGATATTGGATCTGTCTCAAATTTATATATCCAATTTTAAAGCACCTGTACTTCCACTTGAGGTTTAGTAAAATATCTAGTTAAATATGCTGTCATTTTGATATTTCATTTTTTTCACAGATTAGAAGAGTCAACAGGACTGACCTTTAGATTTGTGATTGGAAAAACCAAGGATAAATCAAAGATGGCTGCTCTTCAGAGAGAGATTGAAGAATATGATGATTTTATCCAAGGATAAAACGTAAGAACTAATTGTAATTTACTGGTTTTAGTCAAGTTTATCCAGCATGTCATACAATCAGTTAAGAGTTTATAAAAGGAGATAGCTGATCTGATCTGGTGTTGTAGGTTAGCGTTCTTCAAGGCTGCATATGCATTGTATGATTCAGACTTTTATGTCAAAGCTGATGATGACATTTATCTCAGACGACTAGGTAATTTGTATTCACAACTTCTAGTATTATTGCTTTTTATTTTTGGTTTATGTGGGATTTTGGTAAAGGCTTCATAGTTGTTGTTGTTGTTGTTGTTGGGACTTTGGTGAATGTTTAATTTGTGCAGTTATAGACTTAATAGTATCATTCTGTAACTTATGTAGTTATGCACTTTTTTTGTTACTGAGTGCTGATTTGGTACTTAAGAGCTAGCAAATACGACTCAGCTAGCCCAGCAAAGGGAAACCTCTATTAGGCCTTTAGTTTGGTTTATGTTCAACTTGTAGGCAGTGTATTCATTCCCCTGTGATCATCGTGCTATTCATAATTAACCTTTTTTTAAATGAGAAGATTGAAGTTAAAATTACTCAAATCATAAATGAAATCATGTAAACAAATGATGCTTTAATAGGTGTTGGTTATGTCTCAGATTCTGTAAAATGTGGTTGTCAGAAGTTAGGTTGTAGAAAAATATGAATTTGATCCCCATGCTGCTTATTTAATAGGAAGGACTTGCCATGATTGATGATGGCCATAGAGACGGTAGGCGCAGATATTGGTTTCCTTGTGTTGCTTCAATTTCTACAACTTAAATAAAAAGGAAATGAAATTATTGTGAACTTGCAAATTGATTATAAAAATGTTGGTCTCTTTTCTTTTTTGTGTGTCCATAGGTTCATAAATATCAATTGGATAATGTAAAATTTAAAATTGTTATTGTAAATGGTTGTAATTGTGGATTTTAATTACTATTGTAAATGGTTGTAATTGTGGATTTTAATTACTATTGTATCGATGTCTTGTATTATGTGTATGCATGTATCGATGTTTATGTTGTATGTTGGTACGTGTCGTACCAATTATTAAATGGTGTAAATTTAAATAATAAAAAAATTTCCAAAAACCTGACAGAAAACTTTCTGCGACCGGTTTTAACTATCTGCGACCGTTTTTTTGGTCGCAGATACCTTTTTCTGACGTCAGAAAAAATAACAGCGACAAAAAAAAATTGTCGCAAAAACAGTATCAGCGACCGGATGACGTCATTCAGCGACCGGTGACGTCATCAGAAGAGTATCTGCGACAAAGCTTACAGCGACCGGTCTTTCAGCGACCGGAATTGGCTTTCTGCGACCGGAAATATTATCAGCGACCGGCGCTAATACTTTATGCGACCGGAAAACCAGTCACTGATGCCCCTTTCTGCTGTAGTGAATGCTTAGTAACATAATTTGCCATAATATAAAGAACACCGTTTGTTACACTTGGCGAAGATCACATATATATATATATATCATGCACTGTTAATGGACATATTTCTAAAGTCGATCGGGACTCTTAGATGATGTAATTGTCAACATAAAGCAAAATATGAAAATAACAATTAGCTGATTGTGATTTGGTACAATTATTTGTTTAGCCTTGCGTGTTTATTGATTTAATAAACACGAGAGGATGACTGATCATGTCTTAATCCGGAATTTCCTGTTTGAGGTGTGACAGTTACAATTGCCAACCCAAGCAAATGTCGACCACAGAGATCTTAGTTTCATTAATATATTTCATTTTTTATGGTATACATAAAGCAAAGGTCACATTTTTCATTCATTGTACTGTTAACGTGATCAATTATTTTATCTCTTAATACATTATGTAGCCTGAATATGACACTGAACAAATTAAATCGCTTGAAATTAATATGGATGAATATGAAAATCGCCTGAATTTGACACTGATCTTAACCTACTAAGGATAATGAGAAGTTAGCTCCAACACCCTTCTTACAGGGGCTGCCGAAATCTCTGCGAGGCGGATTCATTATGATCACCTTTTTGTTTCCTGCCTAAATTTGAACACGTGTCTGACCTTTTCTTTAAATTCCTATTTTTATTTTACTTGGAGACTACAAAATTTAAATGCGACCAGCTGAGCTAAACAGATTGCTACAATTTTTTTTTTATTAATTATTTCTCAGGGATGACCAATTGGAGTAATCTGTAGAATAAAATAAAAGGGACCAATTTGAGTAATTTCTTAGGCCCTGAGAAATAATTTTTTTTTTTGCAATTTGAGTAATTTCAAAACAAATTGATCCTTATGCGCTTCAACTTTCTTGTTCTCTTCAAACAATGCCGAAGGAATAATACATTCAGTTTATTTCAATAAAGAATAAATGAAATTAGAGAGCTGTGAATTGAATGTTATTGATGGTTTATATAATAGAGAGGAGAATTCAATTCAGCAGTAAATCTCTATAGAGAAAACTTTAAATGTTTACTTCGTTCATGGGCGGATTATACATATAGGGGTGCTCGAGGTGGCTAAGCCTCCTATAAATACAAATTAACAATTTATTTTTTTCAATTTACAAAAACTCGTAAAATAAAAAGTTACACTACAGTAGTTTATTCAGTCTCTCTAATCTTAAATTTCTATTTTTGTTCCGACATCTTTTACAAGTGATGTCAATAAAATTCTAGAAATTTGGCCACGACAGAGAGAACAAAAAAGAGTCATTTTGGTAGCACTTCGGCCGAAATATCAATGTTAAATTTCAAAATATCTTTTTCAAAAAGTTGACCTAAATAATGCAGTAAATTGATTATATACTAAACTTGTAGAATACTAGTTTTTACTAGTTTTTACTATTTTTGAATTTTTTTTACTATTTTTTATGATTTTTTAAAGATGACATTTTTTGGCCTAAAAGTAAAAGAATAATACCAATATTTTATGCCAAAAAGGACTATCTTTAAAAAAACATAAAAAAAGTAAACAGATTTCAAAAATAGTAAAAATTAGTATTTTACAAGTTTAATATATAACCAATTTACTTGAGCTACTTAGGTTAACGTTTTGAATATGAAATTTTGAAATTTGTCTCTATGACATTCCGGTCGAAGTGCTACCGAAAGCATATTAGGAAGACTACAGAGGTTGGCTAAGATCAAAGTGTTATGACTAAGACCTTGGTGCTACTAATTCATTTTTGAGATTTTAGAGTTCAAATAGTTGATCTGAAGTGCTCAATGTGTTCTCCATATTAAAATACTATTGGAGACCAAATTTTTTATTTTTTTTTATTTTAATCATAATAATAAATAAATCTAAAAAACAATGATTTTTAAATACCCATATAAAATAGTAACAAATTTCCAAACAATATAAAATTTGATCTCCAAGCACCTTTTATTATGAAGGACATGTTGAGCACAAAGTATCCAATAAGAAAAAGAACATGTTAACATAAACACAATTTTTTTTTTTTTGCAAATATAGATTGAATGCCTCATTAGTTTCTGAAAAAAAAAAATTGGCTTATTATATTATTTTATTTTTTGGCAAATGGCCCATTGGCTTATTGATAATTCATCGGAACAAATAAAAGTTTTAATGAAAAGTTGTCTTTAATTTAGTAATTTAGTGATTCACAAGTGCAAAGACGAAGCGAAAGATAGGTATGGAGATAGCATTATGGAGTGGAAGGACCGAGGGGTGCTAAGCACGTATGATTGGATAACAGCGGGTAACTGGTCCAAATTGTGCGACTATTGGTGCAGGAAGACTACGATCGGGATATGAGCGCAAAATATGGGCCTGATCGAGCCCTTTGGCCCGCTTTTGACGCAGACGTCTGGTACGCCAACACAGACAATAATGCTCACGGTGATAACTATGGTCTCGGTGCTCTAGGTAAAATACACATACTTAAAATTGTAAATTTGTATTTAAATTCTGTAACGTAATATTAATTATCTTCGATTTAATATTTCAGGCAAGACGAGATCGATGTATCGTCCAGGTGGGTCGCAGACGTCTTCTTCGCAATCGCAATCGCAAGCGCAATCATATTCTTCGGCGCCGCCTCCTCTCAGGCAAGAAGACATAAATGCGATTTCAAGTCAGGTGTTGGGCGTGCTTCAACCACAGTTCAACCAATTCATGGAGGAGATGAGGCGTAGCGTGGGACGTTCTTCGTCTCATCAGGTACAAAATCTGATTTTTGGGTATGTTTCAATCCAATAAGAACACCAAGTATGACAAATCAATTAACGGAACAGTAAACTCCTAAAAATTGTAAACCCTAAACAGTAAATCCTAAAAATTTTAGTTATATTCTCACATGGAGGTTTTAGCTTGTACCATCCCGATGCTCAGGATGACAGCGGGGATGATTTAGGAGATGACTAGTTTTAGGATGTTTTGATTTGTATGTCGTACTTTAGATATTTTATTTTTATGTCGTACTTTAGATATTTGATATTTGATGTTTATGTAGTACTTTACATATTTCTTGTTTATGTCGTTTTGTGAACTGCTTCGTACGTACCAATTGAAATTGTTTTTGAATTCCTTTTAAATTGCTTGGTGCTTGGTACGTTTCGTACCAGTATTTTATATTGTTGAATTGCTTGTGAATTGCTTGTGAATTGTATATTTGCTTGTGAATTTCTTTTTAAATTACTTGGTGCTTGGTACGTTTCGTACCAATTGGGGAAAAGAAAAATAACAAAAAAAATATCAAAAAAAAAATATACTTCTGCGACCAATTCTGGGGCTATCAGCGACCGGCCAAGCGGTCTCTGATGATCTTCCGCCATGTCAGCATACATCATCAGCGACAGATTTCATCGGTCGCTATAGGGTCATTTGCTACCGGCGCCTGACCCTTCTGCGACCGGTGACGTCAGCGGGGTGGTCATCAGTGACGGAGCAACTGCATCCGAGTCTTCTGCGACCGATTTTAGTCATCTGCGACCGGCATAACCCCTCTGCGATTGGCGACAATACCTTCTGCGACCGATTTGGCCGGTCGCATAAAGGTCAGGCTGCTGTAGTGAATCATATATTAGAATTATTGATCTCATCTTTATCTCGAAATAAACAAACATAACTAAATCTATAATTAGCCAGAAGGCCTACAACTACAACTACAAGGCCCGTTAACAAAGGCTTAAATGAATCTATATATAATTGTGTATTAATTGTTATGTTTTGAGCTAGTACAGCTATATATTTAATTAGGCTAGATGTAATTAAGGTCCAATGCTATTAATTCCAACCTCAGACAAAATCATCAATCTCTCAAATATTTTTAGTAACATGCATGATGTGCATTTTTAAATTTCTAAATTTATATTATGCTATTTGCGGAGGAACTTTCTTATTTATAGCTAGGTTTAAGGTTTATTTCGTTCCCTTCAAAACCTTTTCAACAATACAAAACAAAGTTGCACAAATTTCTGTGTCAGGTGCAAGGTTCATGGATTTGGGCGGAAGACAAGTTACAAAATACATCGCTTCTAGACATCTCAGGTTAATAAAACAAACCACTCTGTATTAATTCTTTAGAATTTTTTTTATGAATTAAGAAACAGTCCACTCATTAAATTTAATTTCTTAATTACCCTTTTTTTCCGGAGCTAATTTGCATATTCTGTCAAGGCTCTGTTCTTTTGCTCTTGATGTTTGTATATTAATTTGGTGCAAATGATATCATTACAAAATCAGAAAATTTTGAAGAATGAATTAAGGAAATTTTGAGGTATTGCTACCCAAGAGGATGGATAATTAATTAAGCTGGCACCTTATTTGTTTGAGTGTAATTAATTGTTAGGGGCAAACAATAAATGAGAAAGTAAAAGGAGTATGAATTTGCATATTATAGAATAATATAATCCTCTAATTCTCTCCTGCTAGACTAGTATATATGACACTAACAAACTAAAAGTAATGAGAAATCTGTATTCATACTTTTTTTCCTTTAAATAAGGAAGGTTTGATCAGCTATTGAACATTTATATGCACTGAAAACAAACTAAAAGTAATTGAGCAATCAAGTTATGATATATCTTCTATGTGATATTATCGAACATATATCCAACGCAGCTAGCTAGTTAATTTGTTGTTTTATACAAATAATTTCCATCTTCTATGAGATATTATAGCTTTAAACGGTATGAACATGCATGTATTATTAAAAAATCTATTTCATTGTTACAGGAGTAATAAAGGATGGGAGCAGCTAGATATAGACCTGCTTTTTGAGATCTTCTTGCGCCTCCCTATAATCCCACTTGAGGAATGCAAAGGAGTTTGCACAATGTGGGAATCAGTTATTACAAGCAAATGTTCATGGAAACTTATCTTTCACGTGAGCATATATATATATATACTTGATTTCCCTTTAATTATCATCAGTGACCAATTTGTAGGCCAAATTTTCACTGATGGAAATGTGCACAGGGGACAGGAGAATGTATCCTCTGTATACACACTAGCTACTACAAAACAACACATAACCAATGACCATTATGTAATTAACGGTTTTACACATTTTTCTTTTTTTGTAAAACACTTAGTGTATATCCTTTGTATCATACTGGTAAATAAGTCCAACTAACTTCTAACGGTTCATGAGAAAAACAAACACTTAGTAGAGCTTCAAGTAAGTACATTAACGGTTCAAATAGCAGAATTGTTATAAGAGATTGGACATGTTATAACGGTTCAGTTCTTTGAACCATTAGAATGGCACTGCGAACATCTTATAACGGTTCATAGAATAGAACCATTATAACTTATAACATGTCCAATCCCTTATAATGGTTCTGCCATTTGAACCGTTAATATTTTTAGGCCAAGTTTTACTGAGTGTTTTTTTTTCTCAGGAACCGTTATAAAATATTTCAGCAGTATTTTTCAAAATCTTGACTCTAGCATTTTGTAACTGTTATAGGTCCAGAACTGTTATAAGAGATACTGCTATATAAGCATTTCTCCCACACAGCTGTTCGGTTTCGTTCCAAGTTAGAGCTGTTCTGCCAAGCTCTCACTGACTTGGCCTGCTGCCCCCTCACTCTGTCTGTAGTCGCCCCCCCCCCCTCTCTTTTTGAAAGGTTGGCAGTAGGTGCCACCTCTTTCTCTCTCTCTACTCCAAGTATATCTTCACTCTGTCTCTCGAAGGTTAGTCAATTTACTTTTTTTTCTTCTTATGAATAATTTATTGTTATATACTGATTAATGGTAGTTTACATTAACTATACATGTTAACTATTTATCTATATATATATATATATATAGAGAGAGAGAGAGAGAGAGAGAGTGGCTAAGATCAAAGTGGTATGACCAAGGCCTTTGGTGCTACCAATTAGTTTTTGCAATTTTAAAGTTCAAATAGTCGATCCAAACGTTAGATGTTCAATCTATATTAAAATCTGCTTGGAGACTGTTGAGAAATAGTATAACCTCAGAAAAGATTCATCATAGGTTGTAAATAGGCAACTATTAGACTAGCATGCAAAATACAGCTGTATAGCTATAATTGGTACCTAGTCTGTAATTAGGGTGTAATTAGGCAAGAGATCAAGCAATCTCTTATTAAGGAAACCAGCCAACGGCTAATAGAATAGAATAGGCTATAAGAATACATGTATAGAGAGCTTGTAAATCAGAATTCATAATACAAAATTCTTTCTGTTCATCATACTTCATCCCTCTCAGATTTTATTATGGTATCAGAGCAGGATTAAGCCTGCACCAGCAACAAACAAAATTCCGCAAAACTCAAAACATACCAGTATCTCCAAAACTCAACCATGTCTCAACAATCAGATATCACAAAACTCACCACAATAATACTCAATGGCAGCAACTACATCCCTTGGTCCAGATCTGTCACAATTGGTCTCGGTGGCAAAGGCAAATTAAACTTTGTCACTGGAACCAAACAAAAACCAAAAGCATCAAAACCCAACGAGGCAACTGCAGAAGAAACAACAAAAATAGAAGAATGGGAGACTATAGACAACATGATCATGTCATGGTTACTGAGCACCATGGAGCCCAAAATTTCCAATGTTCTCATGTATTCCGACACTTCAAAAGAAATTTGGGACAAGGCAAAAAGAAGGTATGGCCAGCAAAGAAACTTCGCACATATTTTTAGCCTCAAACAAGAACTTGCCCAAATAAAACAGAACGGCCAAAGCAACAACGAGTTAGTAACCGAAATTATGTCCAAATGGGAAGAACTCAATGTGTACCTTCCACCAACAACAGACCCAAATGAAACCCAAAACAGATCCGAACAGGACCTCATATTTACTTACCTGGGGGCGCTCGACACAACTTACGAAGCAATCTGATCCCAAATTCTAGCCTCAGCCGAAATGCCCAAATTCGATGATGTGGTGGCAAGGATTCAACAGGAGGAGTTTCGGCGGGTACTCATGAACCCCCCACCATCAACCAACACCGAGAACCGAGCTTTTCGAGCACAGCCCTCTAACCCTAACCCGGCGGCCAGAACCAAAGGGACCACAGCAGCCGACTGGTGTGACCACTGCAAGCGCGCAGGGCACAGCCGAGAAGGCTGCTGGGTACTCCATCCGCATCTCCGGCCGTCTCGGACCAAAGGAGAAAGGGGCGGCGCTAGAAGAGGCGGTGAGCAGCAATTTGGAGGAATGAGCCAAGGGTCGGGGTCTGTTGGAGAAGGAAGCCAAGGGTCGGGTTCGGATCCAATAAAACAAACAGGGCCGAAATCAATCCAGCAGGCTGAACCGACTTCAGATTTTATGGGATCTTCTATGGCACCAACAGTGCAGCTAAATCAACTTCTGACTCAGTTAAACAGTCTGTTACAACAACAGACAGCAGGTTTTGTACTATATAATTCAAATTTATCTTCTTTAGAGTGTAATAACAGTAGTTCGAAACTTGCAAATCTAGGTCACAACACTAGTAAATGGGTTATTGACTCCGGTGCTACCGATCATATGACATGGGACCGAAATAAACTGAAAAATATTGTACCAACTATAGAATCACAACATGTACTTGTTGCAAATGGAAATAAAGTCAAAATTGAAGGTTTAGGTACTACAAACTTTTTCTCAAAAGATGTAAAGAATATTTTGTATCTACCAGATTTTAATTCAAATCTTTTATCAATTAGCAAAATAACACAAGATTTGAATTGCAAAGTAATATTCTCACCACACGAAGTGATATTTCAGGACCAAGAATCAGGGAAGAAGATTGGTGAAGGTTTTTTAAAAAATGGGCTTTATTATCTTGAAGAACCCATAAATAAATGTCATGTGTCATTAAGTCCAATAGACCGTGACAAATTATTGCATTGGAGATTTGGTCATCCATCTGATCAAGTTTTAAATAAACTGTTTTGTTATAATCTAGATTCTAGTAATTGTGATGTTTGTAAGCTTGCAAAACAAACCAGATTACCTTTTCCCTTATCTACTAGTATATCAGAAACAAAATTTGATTTAATTCATTCGGATGTGTGGGGTCCAGCCCCAGTTGATTCTTATAACCATTTTAAATATTTTGTCACATTTATTGATGATTTCTCTCGTACTACTTGGGTTTATCTTTTAAAAGGAAAAAATGAAGTTTTTTCATGTTTCAAAGAATTTTTTAATTTTGTTGAAAATCAATATAATGCAAAAATTAAAATTTTTAGATCAGATAATGGAACAGAATATGTCAACAAAAATTTTCTAGAATTCTTTAGGTCAAAAGGAATCTTGCATCAAACCACATGCATTAATACACCTGAACAAAATGGTGTTTCAGAAAGAAAAAATCGTCACCTTCTTGAAGTCACTAGATCACTCCTTTTTCAAAATAATGTTCCAAAAACATATTGGTCAGATGCAGTGTTAACAGCAACCTACCTTATAAATAGGTTACCGAGTGCAAGGTTAAAAAACGTGAGTCCTCTAGAAATTCTCAAGGGTAGAAAAATTGATCTTGACCATATTCGAGTCTTTGGATGCACATGTTTCGTACACATAAAAAGACAAGACAAGTTAGACAAAAATTCTGTTAAAACTATATTTTTAGGATACTCTTCTGAAAAAAAGGGATATAAGTGCTATGATCCGAAAAATTTTAAAGTTTATTTTTCAAGAAATGTGTCATTCTTTGAAAAAAAACCCTATTATCAGACAAATGAGCAAATAAATCCCCCAAGTCAACCAATTGTGTTGCCTCCAAATAACTTTGTTTTTCCAGAAGAAACAACTGAAGGACAGGTTATGAATGAGGAACAAGTTATGAATGAAGATCAAACTAGCGAAACAACTGCAATTCCTTCAGGGGGAGAAAATGAGGACAGTGAGTCAAGTTTAGAATCAACTCAAGAAGAAATTGCCGTGAGAAGATCCATACGACAAACCAAACCTTCCGTCAAGTTAAGGGATTATGTATCCCATCAGGTGATGTATCCAATTCAAGATTATATTTCTTATAAAAGGGTATCACCAGAATACCGGGCCTATTTAGGGAGCATAACCAATCAAACCGAACCAACTACTTTTGATGAAGCAAAACAAAACCCAGTTTGGCATAAAGCTATGAAAGATGAACTTCAAGCTTTAGAAAAAAACAATACATGGGATATTGTCTGCTTACCAAAAGGAAAAAAACCCGTAGGGTGTAAATGGGTATACAAGATTAAGTACAATAGTGATGGTACGGTTGAAAGGTATAAAGCTAGATTAGTGGCCAAAGGATTCACCCAGACCTATGGTATTGACTACCAAGAAACCTTTGCACCAGTAGCTAAAATGAGCACGGTTAGGATTTTGTTGTCAGTAGCCACCAACTTAGGATGGAATTTGTTCCAAATGGATGTGAAAAATGCATTCCTTCAAGGAATTCTGGAAGAAGAAGTCTACATGACTCTTCCTCCAGGACATAATACTGCATTGGACTCATCACACGTATGTAAGCTAAAGAAGTCAATTTATGGTCTGAAACAATCTCCAAGAGCATGGTATGCCAAACTAAGCTTTTCTTTTTTAAAAAATAATTTTATTAAAAGCACAGCTGATTCTTCTATGTTTGTCAAACATTCACAAAACTATATCACCATTATTCTTGTTTATGTAGATGATATTATCATTACAGGAAATAATAATGAAGAAATAAAAAATGTCAAACAATACTTGCAAAATGAATTTGATATTAAGGACCTTGGAAAACTCTCATATTTTCTTGGAATAGAAATAGCTTACTCTAGCAAAGGCTTATTTTTATCTCAAAGAAAATATGTACTTGACCTGTTAAAAGAAACTGGTAAACTAGGAGCTAAGCCAGCTAGTACCCCAATGGAAACAAATGTTAAACTGGGGTTAGAAGAGGGTGAATTACTATCTGACATAGGACAGTATCAAAGGCTGGTGGGAAAACTAATTTATCTTACAGTTACCAGACCTGATATTGCATTTGCAGTTAGTATGGTAAGCCAATTTATGCATGCTCCGCGTACCAGTCACTTGAGTGCAATTGATAGGATACTTAGATACCTCAAATGCACTCCAGGTCAAGGAATTTGGATGAGGAAAAATGGTTCTAATGATGTGGTTGGTTTTTCTGATGCAGATTGGGCCGGTAGCTGTGACAGAAAATCAACCACTGGCTTTTGTACCTTTGTAGGTGGCAACTTGGTAACTTGGAAGAGCAAGAAGCAGAATGTTGTCGCTCGTTCAAGTGCAGAAGCAGAATATCGAGCCATGGCATCCACAGCGAGTGAGCTTCTCTGGATTAAACAATTACTCGGTGACATGAAGATAAAGCACACAAGAACCATGCAAATGTACTGTGATAATCAAGCCGCACGACATATTGCATCCAATCCAGTCTTCCATGAAAGGACAAAACATATAGAGGTGGACTGTCACTTTGTTAGAGAAAAAGTGCAGTCTGGAGAAATAGAAACTCCGTTTGTCAGAAGCAAAGAGCAACTGGCAGATATTTTCACAAAGGCACTCGACAAGACTAGTCATCTGAATATACTCAACAAGTTGGGTTCAATCAATTTATTCGAACCCCACTTGAGGGGGAGTGTTGAGAAATAATATAACCTCAGAAAAGATTCATCATAGGTTGTAAATAGGCAACTATTAGACTAGCATGCAAAATACAGCTGTATAGCTATAATTGGTACCTAGTCTGTAATTAGGGTGTAATTAGGCAAGAGATCAAGCAATCTCTTATTAAGGAAACCAGCCAACGGCTAATAGAATAGAATAGGCTATAAGAATACATGTATAGAGAGCTTGTAAAATCAGAATTCATAATACAAAATTCTTTCTGTTCATCATACTTCATCCCTCTCAGATTTTATTAGAGACAAAATTTTACATTTTTTGGAATTTTTTTACTATTTTTTAAGCCACTTTGAAAATTGCTGATCACATGGTCCAGAATTTGGTTGCACTGTTTTTACTGTTCATCCGGATCTGCAATTTTCAAAGTGGCTTAAAAAATAGTAAAAAAATTCCAAAAAATGTAAAATTTGGTCTCCAAGTACATTTTAATATAGATTGAACATCTAACGGTTTGGATTTGTTGTTTGATCATCAAATACTAAGATATGCTCCCGTAAGCACCTCGCCGAAATGCTTCCGGAAGCAAAATAGCCATACTCTATATATATATATATTTTAAAGGAAATATACATATAAATAGTGGGTAGTATATTGTGTTATGATTCAAATTTAACTGAACATTAATTTAGTATCCCAACTATTATTTTCCAAACGAAGTATATAATAATTCTTAACTTATGTACCAGTGCCTTTAGGTCAATACCTATTCAAAATTAATACAATATGAATTAATTTTGAATAGTCCTCAGATTGAGACTGCTTTTTGAATGTTTTGTTTCATTTAGCATTTGAACACATGTCAGTGGATATGATATTTAAAAAAATTCGGTAGAATTTCTCCTTGTTGTTCCTGTTGAAACAGATATACACGGTCCGTGTATAATTGTATACGGACCGTGTAGCGCGCCGCCAGACAGAATAGGAAGGTGGCAGCTGGCCCTTTTATTTCTTTCCTGTTTTTCTTAGCCCTTTTATTTCTTTCATGTTTTTCTTAGTTATTTTGTTTCTCATTTAGGAGATTATGATTGTATCAGATATAGAAGAAAATAAGAAAAAAGATAGTAAGTAATTAGGTAGCATTTATCTATATATTCCCTCCTACCTCCTTTGTAATAATTCATTCAAAAAGAAATAGAAAAATGTGTGTGTGAGTGTGGAGGACGTAGGCACCAAGTTGGTGCCGAACCTCGTTAAATACTGTGTTCTTCTCTTTCTCTTTCTTTGTTGATTTTTACATGCTATCAGAGCGGGTCTAGATCTAAAGACCAGCAATGGAAGACATCTCTAAGACAGGAGGTGGGAAGGACCAAGACCACAGTGCAGACATGACACTTCTTCAAGCGCTGAAGGAACTTCTCACCACCCAGAAGGAGATAAGGCAGAAAGTGATGTGCGGCAGCGACAACACCTTCAACCCTGCAGTCATGGCGATGAAGGGTGCGGACCGTGCAGGTCGGTACACGGACCGTGCACCAGAGGTATCACTCTCTCTTAAATCTGGAACAAAACAGGGAAAAGGGTGTACTCACTGCAACAATCCGAGGCACACCAGAGAAACATGTTTCCAACTGCATGGGTACCCAGATTGGTGGCAGGACTTGAAAGAGAAAAAGGCAGCAGGGAACAAGAAGGGACAGGTTCACTTGGCAGGACGCACGGACCGTGCAAATGGGCATACGGACCGTGCAGAAGCCGGTACAGGTCAAGCAACTCTGACACTCGCAACTCATGTCGAAGGTACAGAAAGTTCGACTGGCAAAGGTAAAGTCTTTACTACACGGAATTTAGACAAATGGGTGATAGATTCAGGGGCAACCGACCACATGACTTATGAAAAGTCAGATCTTGATAGAATTGGGGAATCTAACCGGAAAGAAATCGTGAATGCAAACGGAGTTCCCTCACCGGTTATAGGATCAGGAACTGTAAATGTGTCTGAATCTTTGTGTTTGAAAGACACTCTACTCGTACCATCTTTGACCACAAAGCTTATATCAGTGGGCCGATTAGCTGAAGACCTAAATTGTGCAGTTTTAATGTATCCAAATTTTTGTATTTTTCAGGACATCCTAACGAAGGAGATACTTTGGCGTGGTATTAAGCGCAATGAACTGTATCACCTCGAAGACTTGAGTACTGGTTCTACGTGTCTCACGAATAGAAGCATTCAAGGAGACAATATTTTGTTGTGGCATAAGAGGTTAGGACACCCGTCTGTTGGGTATATGAAAAAGAGCTTTCCTTCTTTATGGGTTGGTATATCAAACTTTGAAATTCAATGTGAAACTTGTATTCGAAGTAAAAGTCACAGAACTTCTTATCCTAGTGTTTGTTATAAAGATTTGGAATTTGTTGATTTGGTCCATTCTGATGTGTGGGGCCCTGCCCCAGTTAATTCTGTAGACGGAGAAAGGTGGTTTGTTCTTTTCACTGATGATAGTACTAGAATGACATGGTTATACCTCTTGAAACATAAAAGTGAAGTTGCAAATTGTTTTGTGGATTTTTCAAACCTAATTCAGAGACAATTTGGAAAGACGATTAAAATTCTTAGGAGTGATAATGGGGGGGAGTATGTAAATACCTTCTTGGGAAATTTTTTCAAAACCAATGGTATTATACATGACACTTCTTGTGTCGGTACCCCTCAACAAAATGGTGTGGCAGAAAGGAAAAATCGCCATATTTTGGAAATTGCTAGATCTCTGTTATTTGAAAATAATGTACCCCAGAATTTCTGGAATCATGCCATATCTACCGCTGTGTATCTTATGAACCGAATGCCATCTAGTACACTAAAATTCCTTACTCCTTTACAAAAACTTTCCTCTTTTGTGCAAATTCCCTCCGCTCTAAATCTGGCACCTAAAGTGTTTGGGTGTGTAGCATATGTCCATGTTCCAAGGGAGAAAAGAACCAAGTTAGACCCTTGCGCAATTAGGTGCATGTTTGTCGGGTATGGAAATCACCAAAAAGGATATAAATGTGTTGATTTGGAAACTGAAAAGACCTATGTGACAATGGATGTGACTTTTTTGGAAAGTGAGTCCTATTTTTGGGACCAGCAGAGATCAGTTCAGGAAGAAAATCCAACGATTTGGTGAGAAACCGCACATGATAACACGGACCGTGTGGATAGCCACACAGACCGAACACAGACTGACACGGACTGAACAGATGGTGATCCGGTCCGTACAGAAGGAGACAGGGACCGTACAGAAGAAGAAACTGACCGATCAGAAGATGACACGGACCGTGTCCTAGGACCTGAGGATGGCCGATCGGAAGATGAAGTGATACAGTCCGATGAGGAGGAAGAAATACCACGCTCCAGTTCTCCAGAGGATGTCCCCGAGGTAAGTTCCCTAAATCCTAATCCTATTAGACGGTACCCTATGCGAACCACCCGAAATGTACTACCAAAACGGTATAGAACAGATGGTGATAGCCAAGAAGGATATGCCATATCCAATTACACTAGTACAGTCGGGTTGTCCAACATGGTGAGAAATTTTACTGAGAAATTATCAAAGATTCGAGTACCCACCAGTGTAACAGAGGCAATGCTCGATCCTAAGTGGGTTGAAGCAATGGAACTAGAAATGAAAGCTTTGGAGACCACAAAAACATGGAAGTTGGTGACATTGCCAAGTGGCAAGAAAACAGTTGGATGCAAATGGTTGTTCTCAGTAAAATATGATGCCACAGGTAAAGTTGACAGGTATAAGGCCCGGCTTGTAGCCAAAGGGTACACCCAGACATATGTGATTGATTTCCAAGAAACTTTTTCTCCAGTTGCTAAACTTAACACAGTTCGAGTCTTATTGTCTCTTGCAGCAAATTTGGACTGGCCTTTACACCAGTTTGATGTGAAAAATGTGTTTTTGCATGGCGATCTGGAGGAGGAGATCTATATGGACATTCCGCCAGGATACACTCACCAAGAACAAGAGAAGTTGGTGTGTAAGCTAGAAAGGAGTCTGTATGGATTAAAACAATCCCCCCGAGCGTGGTTTGGGCGGTTTTGCAAAGCCATGAAAGCCTACAACTACAGTCAAAGTGATTCTGACCATACTCTGTTCTACAAGCATTGTCAAGGCAAGGTAACCATTCTAATTATCTATGTTGATGACATGATAATTACAGGGGACGATAGTGAGGAGATAGAGTGGCTAGAGCAGAAATTATCGCAAGAGTTTGAGATGAAAAATTTGGGTGGCTTAAAATACTTCTTGGGAATAGAGGTGCTACGCTCAAAAGAAGGTATATCTCTATCACAACGGAAGTATACCCTTGATTTGCTTGCAGAAGTGGGAATGCTAAACTGTAAGCCAGCTGATACACCTATTGTCCAAAACTTGAAATTCGAAGAAAATCCAGATGACCCAGTTGTTAACAGGGAAGCGTACCAGAAATTGGTAGGAAAACTTATCTACTTATCACATACCAGACCTGATATTGCGTATGCTGTAAGTATGGTAAGTCAATTCATGCAGAACCCAAAGGAGCAACATATGGATGCTGTGATGAGAGTACTGAGATATCTAAAAAAGACTCCAGGGAAAGGTATTCAGTTTAGAAAGAATGGACACTTGGATATTTGGGGCTATACAGATGCAGATTGGGCTGGAGATAGAACTGATCGGAAATCGACATCTGGATACTTCACCTTTGTGGGAGGGAACCTCGTCACTTGGAGAAGTAAGAAGCAGAATGTAGTAGCCTTATCAAGTGCAGAAGCTGAATTTAGAGGAATGTCTAAAGGTTTGTGTGAACTGCTATGGCTAAGGAAACTCATGAGCGAGCTGAAATTTAAATCGGAAAAAGGTATGCAACTTTACTGTGATAACAAATCAGCGATTGCAATAGCGCATAACCCAGTACAGCACGACAGAACAAAGCACATAGAGATCGATAGACATTTCATCAAACAGAATTTGGAAGAAAAGATAATCTCATTTCCATTCATGAAATCTGAGGAACAACTTGCAAACATGCTGACAAAAGGAGTGTCAACAAAATGTTTTGAAGAATCGATTGGCAAGTTAGGTATGGTAAATATCTACCTACCAACTTGAGGGAGGGTGTTGAAACAGATATACACGGACCGTGTAGCGCGCCGCCAGACAGAATAGGAAGGTGGCAGCTGGCCCTTTTATTTCTTTCCTGTTTTTCTTAGCCCTTTTATTTCTTTCCTGTTTTTCTTAGTTATTTTGTTTCTCATTTAGGAGATTATGATTGTATCAGATATAGAAGAAAATAAGAAAAAAGATAGTAAGTAATTAGGTAGCATTTATCTATATATTCCCTCCTACCTCCTTTGTAATAATTCATTCAAAAAGAAATAGAAAAAGGTGTGTGTGAGTGTGGAGGACGTAGGCACCAAGTTGGTGCCGAACCTCGTTAAATACTGTGTTCTTCTCTTTCTCTTTCTCTGTTGATTTTTACAGTTCCCACAAGTATACATATTGAAATTCATGTTCAAACTCCAAACGGATGTGATCCTTACGCGTACTTGGGAATACAAAGGGAAATTTTTTAACCAAATTGTTCTTAAATACTCAATCGGTTAATTTGGGTTCACAAGTGCGACAAAAAATTCAAAGAGTGGGTTAGGATTGTGCACGGGTCCTATGTAAGCCCTAAATTGGTTCTTCAAGACATTAACATTTTGTATTCTTAATTTTATAATTACAGATGAACTAGAAAATGAATGTATATATGGAATATCATGAACCTCAATTGAGTATTGAGAAGGTGTTGATCGTTTCATAAAATTTGCTGTGCATGGAAGACAATGAGGAAAAAAAGGTGAAAACTCATTTTTGTGTTGACCTTGTAATGTTTGTTTTAATTTAAAAATGTTACATAACACTAGTCAATGCAAGTGAAAAGTCATCTTTTTGAGAAAATGTTGAAGATCAAGTCATCCAACTATTTAATATTCATGAAGAATTGTCTTTTTCTTATTTCAAACTTGTGACCTCTCACACGGAGAGTATTGCCTTTACCACTAGACTTAAAACTGGTTCTCAAGTGAAGAGTCAACTGATTCGTCATGGGTTTACACTACATAATTGCAAATCAGCACCGGTTTTTTTTTTACATTCAAAACCGGTTTTCCTACCGGTGTTGATCGGGCCGGTGCTGACTCCATGTTAGATTAGCACCGGTTTTAAACCGGTGCTAAAAGTAGATAAACAACACCGGTTTTTTCATAAAAACCGGTGCTAAAAGTAGATAAACAACACCGGTTTTTTCATAAAAACCGGTGCTAAAAGTAGATAAAACAACACCGGTTTGTTCATAAAAACCTGTGCTAAAAGTAGTATACAACACCGGTGCTAAAAGTTACATTCAACACTGGTTTGTTCATAAAAACCGGTGCCAAAAGTAATATACAACACCGGTTGTTTCAAAAAAACCGGTGCTAAAAGTTACATTCAACACCGGTTTTTGTTACTGAAACGGTGCTGATTTGTTACATTTAGCACCGGTTTGGTTAAATAACCGGTGATGATTTTTTTTTTATTGTTTGGAATTCTATTAGGCTAGCCTCCGAATTTGCTAGCCATAACTTAAATATTCACATGCACAAAATATAGAATGGACAAAACATTATACAAATGAAACAACACATAATTTAAAAGTTTCATATTTACTAACTTTGATAGTTTCAACAAAAACAAGCTAACTTTACAATATCTCTCACATTGCCTTAAATTTCATAGCATGCCAAACATTTTTCCAAAAAGAATTTAGCTCACATTGTCTGAAATTGTTTAAGATCTTCCATCGAATACGGTGATGAACTTAAGCACTGCATGAAATTATATTGAATTGTTAATGTAAACAATAAATATAGCAATACAGTATAACTCCATATTTGGAAAGTTTGAGAAAGAGCTTGACTGGCTTGGCATATTACTGGAGAAATGCTAATGGAACCAAGCACAGATATCAAAAGTGACAACCAAAGATATTAAAAGTGTAGTAACTATGTCATCAAATAGATTTATACCTGTATTGGAAAACCATCGAAAAATGTAGTAACTAGGGACATCATTAACTTCATCACATAGAATCCACATTTCTTATCATCATTTTGCTGAGGGCACTGTATTACACATTTCAAAAAAAAAAATATTAGTATTGTGAAAATTGCAAGTAGCAAATTTAGAATAAGAATTATATTTTGAAGCATATTTTACCTGTTTAATTGAATATTTTATTTCCTTGGCTTTTTTATTGTGTTGTTCTCCTATGGATTTATATGATGCAAAAATCCTGTAATTAAAAAAAAATAATTAACAAAACTAATTTTTTACTACATTCCAGTAGAGTAATTGATAGTACAACAACCAGTATGATGTTCGACATATGCTGTGATTGAATTTTCTGTACATTAGAGCATAGTTCAAGCGAATAGCAAGGTTCTAACAAGTCTTAGCAACATCTCAGAATTTTATATGATTTTTAGAGGGTTTTAAGTATTTATTTGGGAGCTCTACCTCACTCACTGTCCTGCAGTTTACTGAAAATTAATTCTGACAGCCAATCTTTAAGAATTAATTCTGAGCAATTGGCTAAACAGAAAATTTTGTTCTTTTTATGGAAGCGTAGAGGGAAGCCTAATTCAAATGCCTGCCAAGTTTCCAAATATTTATTATTTTCTAACTGTTCCTAATAGTGTTTGGAATACAGGGGCAGATTTGTAAAATGCTGGAGAAAATCAACAGTTTTGTATTTCTGAGATGTGAACTTCAAAAATGCTTAGTAAATGCTCATAAAATCGTAAAAATGAAAAGTTTTTGTCTAGATTGTGTGTTTTTGAGTACTTTATTTGCCAGTGTGGTTTGTTGCTTACTCTTTGAAATGCCTCGTGATATAATAGAATGGTATATCCTTCTCCTTTTTATTCGACGAGTCAAGGATATACACCATATCTTCGTGAGGAACAATTACGAGCAATATCCAATGTTCGCTGCCATGTATTCAATACAAATCAATGATAAATGTATTTATTAAAATGTGTTAAATTGTATTAATGGAAGTAGCATGAATTAGGTAACTTATGATTGAAAATACGGTGCAAGAATAAATTTCTTATCCTGATGCTTGAACATTGTTTCGGCCATGTAAGTACATGCGACTTTAGTATCGATCTTGAACTGAGTTGGACAGATTCTACCTGCATCCATGAATCCAACTGAGATATTGCTTTCCCCAACATATTTGACAAGGTACCTGAAAGCATTACATAATTTATGTCTTGAATGTAAAAAAAAAAATTGTTTTATTAATTTGAACACATAAAATTGAACATACTCACATCTGAAACACTTGTATAATAGATATATCTAGTTTATCAAGCATCAGTAAATCTGCGATATCATCGAAATTGACAACAATATGGGTGTCATTGTCATGTAACAATCCAGCATCCATATCAACAACGAAAGCTATCTCCCCCTGTACTAACTTGTCAACAGCAATATTGTGAAGTTCTTTGCATTCTATCGACAACTCTACTAACACTTTTTCATCAACCAAAGGTGGGCGACTTGGGGATGATGCATCACTCCTCACCGTCTTGGTTGTATTTGACAAGCCTGGCACATCTGTCGTTGGCTGCAATTAACAAGAAATGTATAAAAAGTGAAATATTTTTTGTGGAAAAATGGCTAATTAAATCTGATCTAACTAGTTGTTTAAGTCAACTGTCCAGATTTAATCCTTTGTTTAGATTTAATCCTTATACAAATCCTTTGTCCAGATTTAATCCTTATACAAATCATGACCTTTATTTATCTTTTTAACATATTACATTCTTTTGGAAGGACCTAATTGCATAATGGAGGCTGTAATAACAAATGAAAAGAGGGTCATATGCAAACCCTGTGAAATGATGCCTTATGATCCCTTATGTATTTACATTCTTTTAAAGAATATAAAAAAGGTGATATTATGCAATTTTATAAGGTCCTTCATGTAAATTTCATAGTATTGGTAAGGAAAAGGCCTAACAAAAACCAAACAAGACTTTACTGGTACCATATATGCTTCACATGCAAGACCTAATCACTATGCAATTTGACGTTTTTCCTAATGTATGTATTTTATAATAGAACTTGATTCAATTTTCATATAACTTGAATAAAATTAACTTAATATGTACTTATGCAGTGTGATTTACCGACAAAAAAGTATACACCGACACAACTTCATGCAATAACAAAGCAATGGTGTACATTTTTCTTGGACAATTACTAAGCCGATATGAAAGAAATTAATTAGTGGAAGCGAAGGTACCACATCTTTTCTTTTCTGTACATTGAAGTTTGAAACTGAAGGAGTGGACTAGAATGGTGTACATTTTATATATATTTGTCATGTAATTTTTGTTATAGTTTGTTTTTTGGTGAATGAATATATTATGTTGTGTGTTTTTGGTGAATGAATATATTATGTTGTGTGTTTATGGTAAAGGAATATATTATGTTGTGTGTTTTTCGTGAATGAATATATGTTGTCTAATTATTTGTATGATATTTTGTTTAACGTTGTTGAATAGTAATATATATGGCTAGCAAAAATATGGAGGCTAGCCCAAATACAAATAGAACCACGCCAAATTTTAATATTTTTACTGACGTTCTTAATACCAACACTGACGCTTGGAAAACCGTCAGTATTGAACACCAACACTGACGCCTGAAAAACCGTCAGTGTTGAACACCATCATTGACGGTTCTTAAAGCGTCAGTGTTGAGCACCAACACTGACGTCTTGAAAACCGTCAGTGTTGAGCACCAACACTGACGGTTTTTCAGGCGTCAGTGTTGGTGTTCAACACTGACAGTTTTTCAGGCGTCAGTGTTGGTGCTCAACACTGACGGTTTTGTATAAACCGTCAGTGTTGGTGTTCAACATTGACGGGTTTTTACCCGTCAGTAAAGGCAACCTGTACTTACGCCGGCTTCACTGGCACCTCCATAAGCGTCGGTGTAGGGGTTTTTCAACCGTCGGTGAAGGGTTTTTTTGTACTAGTGACATGACCCTTTGTAACAGTTCAGTCAGTGCAGACTGATCCAAAGCCCAAATCAAAAGTTTAGTTACACAGCTAAATAAAGGACAGAAAAACAAACGGCTTAGAGCCAAACTTTGCATCCTTCGGATTTTTCTACTATTTTCTAGCCATTTTCAATGTTGGGTCTTAAAAATACAAAAACTGCATATTTTGCTGCACGCATGACTTCTTTGCCCCTAACTTTGCATGGTCATTAGGCATAAGAAGAAATTTCTTAAAATCATGAAAATTCACAGAGTTATAGATTGTATTACCCTCTGTAAAACCATAAAAAGAACACAAAATTTGGTTTAGCCAATTGTCAGGAATTAATTTTCAAAGTTCAGAAAAAGAAACCAGAAAACTGCTGTTTTTTACATCTTTTATCAATCTGTCCCTATGTTCAAGCATCTGTTAAAATAGTTATAAAATTACAAAAAATCTGAAATTCGGCAAGCATGTAGATTTGAATTTCTTCTACATTTCCATAAAAAGAACCAAAAATATGGTCTAGTAGATTGTTCGGAATAAATTTCTAAAGTCTGATTGATAAAAATAAAAGAACTATAAACAGTGGCTAAGTCAAGACCAGAATTGCCCCTAAAAAAAATTGGAAGGATTCGATTGTCGCACATGGATCTCCATTTCTCAAATGTAAATATATGAGACATGACAATAAATAAAATATTTAATATTATGAAATTTAAGCTTTCTATACCTTGTCTAATATTATCGCATTCTTGGGCCATTGTACAACTCCCCTGTGCATTTTCCAATGTTTTGTGGTAACGCCCCGGTGCAGGAAAAGGTAGCTGCTGATAACCTTCTATTACTTCATCAATTGAGACCCTAATATACCCCTTCCTGATCTCTTCACAGTGGCTTCTCGCATGAGGAGTACTTGGTAAGACCATCCCTTTGGCAACAATAGTCGACTCAACACCAATTAATTTTATAAGCTTGCAGCGCTCCGCTTTCTTTACATTACACATACCAATAATGTTTTAATTAATTGAAAGTACATATCATAAACTTTGTATCAAGTATATAATTACAAGTACCTGAAGAGAATCCAAAGAATCAATGTGAATGTTAGAGTGCACACTACTTCGTTCGAGCCTTGGGCTTGGTTGGTCATTAGTTGTTTGCATGTCTAAGTTCACCATTGCCTTTGGTGAGATTTCTAAACGGAGTTGCCTTTTCAGCTCTTCAATCTGGTGCATGTATTCTGAGCGAAGTTGTTCAATCTGGTGATTGTATTTTAGCGACAACATTTCCAAGTCCTCCCTCGTCGCTACCGAAGAACGGGGTTTTCTCGGCGCTTGAACCCTTTACTCCAAGGAATTCTCGCACCAACATCCCTCGTTCGCCCCTAATGTTCTGGGTTACCTTGATGCGCTTGTTTGGCAAGTATGAACGGGTCATGAACATATCCCAAATGATATTTATGCACTAGAGTAAACCCGTATTTATCAAGCTTTACACCACGACGGTTATCGACCCATTGACACTTAAATAAAGGAATTTTAATGTTAATGTAAGTAATCGAGTTCCCAAATTTCTTCAATAAAACCATAATATAAACTTGACACGTCTATTGGCCGAGAATCTTTCGATCTCGTGAATTCTTTTGACCAAGCTACTACCGTCACACCACTATTTTGCATGGTACTCTTGTCATCTTGTTTTTTAGTGTAAAAGGTGTACACATTGATGTCATATCCTTGGTATGACCTCACAAGCCATTCAGGTCCTTGCGCCAACCATTGAACAATTTCATTTACGGATTCACAACCGCTGACTCGATCTTTTATCCATCCTGTAAACTCACGATTATGTTTGTCGGTCACCCACTTTTCCCCTCTCATAGGATTTTGCTGTTTTAAGAATGTCATGTGCTCGTCTATGTAAGGTGCCACAGCGGCAACGTGTTGTAGGACAACCAATTTGCTTTTTCACGAGTTATAATATCCGGCATGATTGCTTTACATCTAATTGTACCTACACCGATTAGTCGGCCCTCATGACGAGGTCGGGGAACTCCAATTGGTTCAACACCGGGCATGTATTATGTGCAATATCCAATAACCTCTTCATCGACATATCCCTCTACAATACTTCCCTCAGGGCGATGTCTATTGTGTACATATCCCTTCAAGATACCCATGAATCTCTCAAACGGATACATGTACCGCAAGAAGACCGGACCACACATCTTTATCTCTCGGACAAGGTGAACAATTAGGTGCACCACAATATCAAAAAAAGAAGGCAGAAAATACATTTCTAGTTGACAAAGCGTGACTACTACCTCTTCTTGCAATTCATCCAACATGTCGGGATCAACAACTTTTGAACCAATTGCATTGAAGAAAAAATAAAGCTTTGTAATTGTGTGTCACATGATTTGGAAGTATCCCTCGAATTGCAATAGGTATCATATGCGTCATTAAAACATGACAGTCGTGAGACTTCATACCTATCAATTTCAAATCTTTCATTGACACCAGCTTTTTGATGTTCGAAGAATACCCAAATGGGACTTTGACACTATGAAGGCATTCACAAAAACTTGTCTTTTTTTTTTTGACAAAGTGTAGCAAGCTGGGGTAGGTAGGTACGCTTTCCCTCCTCCTCGACCGGTGCAAGTTCAGGTCGAATTTTTATTTCCATCATATCTCTCCGAACCTTAATACCATCCTTTGTCTTTCCTTGAATGTTTAGTAACAACCCTATCAAACTATCACAAATATTTTTTTCAACATGCATTACATCGAGATAATGTCGAACTTGTAAATTCTTCCAATATGGTAAATCTCAAAATATGGATCTTTTCTTCCAAATGTTTTTAGAGGGAGCTTTAGAACATTTTCCAAACTCAACATTAATATCCTTTACTTGTGCATAAACTTCACGTCCCGTTAATGGATACCGAGCTTGTCTGGTCTCTCTTTTTCCATTAAATGCTTTTTTTTCCTCCGATACACGTGATTCGCAGGAAGAAATCAACGATGACCCATATACATAGTTTTCTTGCTATGTTTCAACCGCAAGTTAACTGTATCATCTTCACACGTAGGACACGCTTTGCGTCCCTTTGTGCTGTAACCTGATAAATTACCAAATACTGGAACATTATTAATTGTACAGAAGATCATAGCCCGTAATTTGAAAAACTCCTGCTTGTATCCGTCAAACACGGTCACACCCCTCCATAATTTTTTCAGGTCATCAATCAGTGGTGCTAGGTACACATCTATATCATTTCCTGGTTGTTTGGGTCCTGGTATTAGCAATGACATCATAATATACTTGCGTTTCATACATAATCAGGGAGGAAGGTTATAAATACACAAAAGTTCCTTTGTTTGGTAACTACTATGCCGACTGCTCATGTTACCATGCGGATTCATATCATCCGTACTCACTCCAATTTTTAAGTTCCTTGGTTCGGCACCAAATTTAGAAAAAGTACTATTAATGTTTCTCCATTGGGGTGAATCTGCGGGGTGTCTAAGTTTTCCATCTTGTATCCTATCTTCTGCATGCCAACGCAAAAGTTTCGCATCTTTAGCATTTGCAAATAAACGTTTAAATCTGGATATGATAGGAAAATACCACACCACTTTGGCTGGAGGCCCGGTATTGTCTCCTTCACAATTTGTCTTATCCTTTCGTTTGTATCGTGATGCACCGCATTTCGGACACTCATTCATATTCTTGTAGTTTTTCTGAAACAATACACAATCATTCGGACATGCGTGTATTCTTTCAACTTTCATACCCATTGGACACATCAATTTTTTGGCTTGATAACAAGACTGTGGTAGCTCGTTTTCCTCTGGGAGCATTTTTCCTAAAAGGTCTAATAGCTCTGTGAAACTTTTATCACTCCAACCATTACTTGCCTTCAATTTGTATAATTTTAAAACAGCTGATAATTTTGTAAAGTTTTCACAACCAGGGAATAAAGTTTTTTCGGATTCATTCTTCAATTCCACAAATTTTTTATACTGTTTGGTTCCATCATTAATAACATCATTCTCTACAGCATGAAACATCCCATTAAAATTATCATTGCTCATTTTTATATCATCATTTTCTACAATATTGTGATCACTTTCAACATTGACATTATCATGAGCCTCCTCATTATGCTCATTAGTTGTAGTGTTACTTGTTTCCCCATAACTCTCCCCGTGCCATACCCAAATAGTATATCTTTCTACAAACCCACGATGAATTAAATGTCTTTTCACCTCCTCGGAGTCACAATAGCTCATAAAATTAGTACAATCAACACAAGGACACACGATCGAGTCTTCACCATTGTTCTCCTTGTGCTTCTCAGCAAATTTTAAAAATTCTTCAACACCTTGCCAATATTCAATGCTAGTGCGTGGTATTCCATACATCCAACGATGTCGATCCATCTGTAATTGTTATAATTAATAAATTGCAAGATGTTAGAGTTAAATATTGATCAACTTAGGGCTTACGTAGGGCCGGTGCACAATCCTAACCCACTCTTTGAATACTTTGTCTCAGTAGTGAACACAAATCAACAGATTTGGCATTTAAGAAAAATTCGGCAGCATTTCCCCTTTGTTCCCCAAGTACGCGTAAGAATCATATCCGTTTGGACATAAAATTCAATACGTACTCGTGGAAACAATAAGGAGAAATGATACCAAATTTTTCTTAAATATCAAATTCATTGATTCGTGTTCACATTCTAAATGAGACAGCATTCAAAAAGCAGTCCCAAAATGGAGACTATTCAAAATTAATCCCTATCGGATTAATTTTGAATGGGCATGACCTAAAGGCATACTAATATTCGGTTTTATTTGGTCTGTAATACAATACTACTCACTGAATGTATATATAGATTCATTCAATCTATATATACATATATAATGAACTATATATATAAAAAAATAATCATTTAAATCAATATTCAACATGCAGGTAATTAAATTACTAAAATTGAGAATAATATTTACTAACCGCATCAAGTGGAGAGAGGGTAAAGATCCGAGATAGCAGAGAAAGACTACTTGGGGGAGAGAGTGAAGAGATGATGGAGAGAGTGAAGCATATCAATAACTCGAAAAGGATAAAATGCACAACAAGTTTCATAAATGTAGATTAATTTCATCAATTTATGAAACATTTCACAAATAAGAAACAAAGTACAAGTTCTTACCCGAATTTACACTAGATGGAGTGGAGAGAGGGTGGAGAGACAGATGAAACAATCAAATTTCGCGCAGCTTTCTGGAACCAATCAGTTGAGAGAGAAAGAAAGAGGCTTCTAGGGTTTAAAACATTACACCAGATGCATTCAACACCGGTTTATTACTAATAATCGGTGTTGTATGTCATACATTTACACCGGTTTATTACTAAAAACCGGTGCTAAACATTCAGCACCGGTTCTTTTAAACAACCGGTGCTAAATGTGTGACACTACAACACCGGTTATTAGTAATAAATCGGTGCGGAATGTTTAGCACCGGTTTTAGTAATAAACTGGTGCTTAATGTATGACATATAACACTGGTTATTAGTAATAAATTGGTGCTGAATGTTTAGCACCGGTTTTAGCAAATAAATCGGTGTTGTATGTCAAACATTTAGCATCGGTGGTACTTTTAACTGGTGCTAAAATACATACAACACTGGTTTCATCAAATCCGGTGTTGTTTGACCGATGATGATTTGCAATTCTGTAGTAGTGGATATACATGTTGGACATGACATGGCAAGAGTTTCTGAAAAACAAGCATCGGTACTAAGATGGGAAGTGATCCGCACGAGAATGCTAATGTGGAGATCGAGTGATCCTAAAAAAATCATTGTAATAATGATGATAATTTTGATGAAATGTTACGTGATGTAGAACAAGATTATAGTGATAAGGATTCTAAATTTTTTGAGAAATTATACACTGATTCTGAATAAGCCTAGCTTACCAGCAGCTCAAAGCTCTCAGTCAACGGATTAGTCAACAGTCAAAGTTAGTTAGGCAGTTACAAGATTGTTAGAACTATGATTAGTAGTTAGTTAGAACTCTAGTTAGAGTCTAACTCATAGTTAACATTACTGTACTCAATCTCTATATATACTGTGACATTGATTGTACAAAATTCAAGATAGAATGAATAAAATTCTTCTCATATAATTCTCCTCTCTGTTTCTATTACAAGTTTTATGGTATCAGAGCCTAAATGGACGCTGATCCAAATTCTTCCTCTTCTACAGTAACTACTCCTTCCTCTAATCACCTTGTGATTCTTACTATCCCTATCTTCACCAAACTAACTCGAGGCAATTTCCTAGACTGGAAATGTCAAATCGAACCAGCACTCCATGGGCATAGGTTGTACAAATTTCTCATTGATGATCCTCCTGCCAAGAATCTCACAGTCAACTTGGTTCAGTCAAGCAATCCAGAGTACTACCAATGGTACAAGCAGGATCAGTTATTACTTACCTGGATTCGAGCTTCCTTGTCCGAGACGATCCTAAATCAAACTGTCTCCTGTACCACCTCGTCTCAACTCTGGCAACAGCTACAACACTCCTTCTCCTCCTCTTCTCGGGCCAGACTGACTGAGCTCCGATGCTCGTTTCAGAACACAACCAAAGGTGGTTCAAGTTGCCTTGATTATTGCCAAAAAATGCAAGCAATTCCCGACGAGCTCGCCTTCATCGGTTCACCGGTCAGCGATACTGATTTGGTGATTCAAGTGCTCAACGGTCTCGGCTCCGATTTCAATTCAGTGGTGGCTGCCGCTAATTCCAGAGATCACCTTACCTTCGCCGATCTTCAATCACTGCTCCTTAGCCATGAATCTCTTCTCTTTTCTCAGACTGGCAGCTCCCTCTCGGTTCCCTCTCTTCAAAATCCAGCGGCGATGTTCACAAATCCCAAATCGGGTCCGAGACACTCCAAACCCGGTAAGGGACCTCGCCCCCGAGGCTCTTACTTCCCCAATTCATATAACCCTCCTTTATTACCCAATCCGTACCCCAATGCCACACAGCCTTACCCCAATTCTACACGACCTCCTTCATTTTCCTCTAACGGGCCTGCTTATGGTGCTCGGCCCACTTCCTCTAGGGCCGAATCTTCTTATCCTTCAAACAAAGATGTCATATGCCAGATCTGTTCCAAATAGGGCCATCATGCCAGGCTCTGTTGGTATCGCACTGATTTGGTTAAGTACCCATATTTGGTCCAGCCGACTGCACAAGCTCATCTCTCTCAAATCGGCTTTCAAGCCAATAATGCACAAACCGCCTCCTTTTCAGCCGGACCGGAATGGTACCTTGACTCGGGAGCGACTCACCATGTCACCAATGACCTAAATAATCTTTCCTCTTACTTGCCTTATGAGGGATTCGATTTTCTTCACATTGGTGATGGTCATGGTATGAAAATTTACAATATAGGCTCTTGCACCTTATCTTTTTCTACTTTCTCTATCTCATTGATCGATGTTTTACATGTGCCCACTTTTACCAAAAACCCTTTGAGCTTGTCTCGCCTTCTTCATGATAACTCGATCCTTCTTGAATTTAATTTTTCTTCTTGTATTCTTAAGGATCGACAAACTTTGAGGGCTCTTCTTCAAGTCAAGCTTCTTAATGGTCTCTATGTCTTCCCTCCTCAAATACCATGGTCTCCTCATGCTTTGTATGGTGCAAGAGTCTCCGCCGATGTATGTCATGTTCGTCTTGGTCATCCATCTACTCTCACAACTCACAAGATTTTAGATTCTCATGCTTTGCCTTGTACGAATAAAAAGATGTCTTTATGTCATGATTGTTGTTTGGCTAAAGCGCATCGTTTACCCTTTCTTTCTAGTGATTCTTGTAGTACTTCTCCTTTGGAAATAATTCATTCCGATTTATGGGGTCCTAACCCGATTCTTTCTCATAACAGTTTTCGTTATTACATTATTTTTGTTGATGATATTTCCTGATATACATGGATATATTTTTTACGCACCAAGGATGAGGTTCCTCGTATTTTTGCCTTGTTCAAAGAGCAAGTTGAAAATTTGCTTACTCACAAGATCAAAATTCTTCGTACGGATGGGGGTACGGAGTACAAACCTATTGCTCGGGCTTTTCCCGCTATTATTCATCAAACCTCGTGCCCTCATACACCACAACAAAACGGTGTCTCCTAACGCAAACACCGGCATATTGTGGAGCTTGCCTTGCCTCTATGGCTCATTCTCATCTTCCCGATCGATTTTGGGATGACGTGTTCTCAAGTGTGGTTTACCTAATTAATCGCCAACCCTCCACAAATAATTCTTCTTCTCCTTTCTTTACACTCTTCCAAAAGGAACCCGATTATTCTCTCCTACGGGTTCTTGGTTGTTTGTGTTTCCCATACACTAGACCATACAATGATCGAAAGCTTCAATCTCGCTCAAAGCTGTGTCTTCCTTGGCTATCCACTTTCTCAAAAAGGTTACAAGTGCTTACACCTCAAAACTAACAAAATTTTTGTTTCTAGACATGTTATTTTTGATGAATTGCAGTTTCTGTTTAAAAATAATGGAGCTACTGCAGTTTCGGATCTCACAGACCACTCTCAGGTTGCTACCTCACTACACCTGCTGCCCCTTGGTACTTCGGCACTGCCTGACAGCACAGTTTCGGCCACAATCAATCCCCCAGTAGCTCAAACAGGCTTCATTCCCTCTCTGGACTCCCATGCAGCCACTAGATCTTCATCTGATGGTCCCTGCAATTTTTCGGGTCCTTCTGCTATTGGACCCGATCCCACCCAGCTGGCCGCCACTTCCCCTCCTCTTAATCCCATTCGCCCTTCCCCTTTTTTGGGTACTGACCCCATTGGAGCGGATCCCATGAGATTCAAATTTGTTTATTCCAGAGCGCGCCCAGCTCCATCCAGAGAGCAAATTCCTATACCAGTCGAAACTCCTCTGCCTGGTTCTTCTCACCACATGACTACTCGGACCAAAGATAATACTCGCAAACCTCGTTCTTTTCCTGACCATGTTGCCTTGCTAACCGAAAATTATGATCAAATTGAGCCTAAAACCTATAATCAAGCCAAATCACATGCTCATTGGGTCGAGGCAATGAATCACGAATACAAGGCTCTTCTTTCCAATCGAACATGGGATTTAGTTCCATTTTCTCCCGAACTCAATGTCGTTGGTTGTAAATGGGTCTTCAAAATTAAGAGGCGTGCGGATGGATTCTTAGAGCGATACAAGGCTCGTCTCGTTGCCAAAGGATTTCATCAAGAAGAGGACATCGACTATTTTGAGACGTTTAGTCCCGTTGTTCGACCTACTACGATTCGCCTTTTTCTCACTTTAGCCCTCTCCTATGGTTAGCCTATACAACAATTAGACGTGCACAATGCCTTCCTTCATGGCAATCTCCAAGAGACCGTGTACATGCAACAACCACCGGGTTTTATCGATGCCTCTAACCCTACTCATGTGTGCCGCCTCTCCAAGGCTATCTATGGTCTCAAACAAAGTCCCCGTGCTTGGTTTAATGCCTTAAGCTCAGCCCTCCTCTCTCAAGGCTTTCAAGCTTCCCGTTATGACCCTTCACTCTTTATTCTCTCTTCAAAAGGTGCCTCTCTCATTGTGCTAATATATGTGGATGATATTATAGTCACCGGGTCCAGTTTTGATCTCATTCAAGCTCTTATCCGGTCTCTCCAATAACTTTTTCCCATCAAAGACCTAGGCCGTCTTCATTACTTTCTTGGCATTGAAGTCACCTCGCTCCCAAATGGCCTACATCTTTCTCAATCTAAATACATCCATGATATCTTGCTTTGTGCCAACATGCATTCTTCCAATCCTCTTCCATCTCCTATGGTGCCTACTACTTCTCTCTCTCTCGCTTTGAAGGTGATCCATTTCATGATCCGCATCTCTATCAATCTATTGTGGGGGCTCTTCAATATGCTACACTTACCCGTCCCGATATATCCTTTGCGGTTAATCGTGTGTCCCAATTCATGCAATCTCCTACAACCATTCATTGGGCGGCGGTAAGAGGATTCTTCGTTATCTTAAAGGCACTTTGACACACGGCCTCTCTCTTTCCCCGGCTTCATCACTTGTTCTTAATGCATATTGTGATGCGGATTGGGCCGGGTCTATTGATGATCGAAAATCGACTTCGGGTTTTTGTATTTTTCTTGGAGACAATCTTATTTCTTGGAGTTCCAAAAAGCAACCGACCGTTGCCAGCTCGAGTACCGAAGCCGAGTACAAGTCTTTGGCGATTACGAGTTCTGAGCTTATGTGGTTGCAATACATCTTGAATGAATTACACGTCTCTCTTCCTTCTCCTCCAATCTTATGGTGTGACAACATTGGTGCTACATTTTTGGCATCCAACCCGATTATTCATGCTCGTACCAAACATGTTGAGATCGACTACCATTTTGTTCGAGAAAAGGTTGCCAACAAGTCTCTCCAACTTCGGTTTCTCACCTCCAAGGATCAACTAGCCGACATTTTTACAAAGCCTCTCGCTTCTCCTCGATTTACTCTTCTCTCCTCCAAGCTCACCATGTCTTCCCCGGGTTTCGCTTGCGGGGGGGCTAATAAGCCTAGCTTACCAGCAGCTCAAAGCTCTCAATCAACGGATTAGTCAACAGTCAAAGTTAGTTAGGCTAGTTGAATTAGTTAGGCAGTTACAAGATTGTTAGAACTATGATTAGTAGTTAGTTAGAACTCTAGTTAGAGTCTAACTCATAATTAGCATTACTGTACTCAATCTCTATATATACTGTGACATTGATTGTACAAAATTCAAGATAGAATGAATAAAATTCTTCTCATATAATTCTCCTCTCTGTTTCTACTACAAGTTTTATTTCTACTTGTACAAAATTTAAAAATTATTTGTTGTATTAAAATTATATAATTTGAAGGCAAGTAACTAATGATTGAGTGATAAAAATTCTCTGGCATATTACTAGATCGTTAAGGAATTAGCGTGGGTATATGCCATATACACCATTGGTACTAAACCGGTGTTAATTCCACTTGCATTCACCACCTCTCCTATTACCAGCTCTAGCATAAGCGCGGTTGATTTTCACTTTTAACCGGTGGTGATTTGCATTTACGTAGTAGTTACTTAATCATTTCCCTTCTCTGCTTTCACCTTTTCAGCAAAGTTTAATTTGTCAAATCACACTCGTGTTACTGAATTTTAATTTGACCTTAATTTGATCAACTTAGTTTATTCTGATTGAACATCTATCAAAATAAGAATATATAATACCGTGCTAACATAAACAAGTTTTTTTTTTTTTTGGCAAATAAAGATCGATAGAATACCTCATTATTTATGGAAAAAAAATGGCTTATTGATTTCATCACAAATTAAAAAATTTAACTAGTTGAGTGAGAAAAAGGTAATTAACTAGTAATACAAAGGCAGTCATTATATAAAAACCTCCAAATTAACAAGACAAAGATAAAGCCAGTAATTAAAAAAGAGCTACAAGCATTACAAATTAATATTATTATAAAACGTGCGAGAGCAAAAAAGAATTACAAAATGACAAGCTTAAATGAAAACGAGTCTTTAATCTAGTAACTATGTTAATGGTCTCTATACACATAGTTATATATTGAAATGTTGATGGCGCATCGTTGGAGCACGAAAAAAATGAGACATTTGAGCCCTCCTCTTATATATTTAAGCGGTAGGTATTAACTTGTATTTCATTCTACAGCTACAGGAGGATAACAGGCAGGAGTACTAATGACTGGGAGAAGCTACATATACACTCCCTCTTATTCTCAATACTTTATCTCAGCGGAGGAGCGGAAGTAAAATTTGAATATGAGCTACAGGATTTCTAAAATTTATTTATGCTACATTATTTTTTTCTTTTAGTGTTTCTTAATTTTATTATTCAAATTAAATTAAAAATGTAATCTAGATCACAATAATATTGATTTTTTTTTTATACACTAGACATGATAAAATAGAGACTAGTACATGTCTAACTAAACACTAATATATATTGATCAAAATTCACGGGGGTGACTTTTGTCGTTTGATGGCATCATATCAATCGGCCAAATCCAAATTCAAAAAATAATTCATTAACTTTTGAATGTTTTCATAGCCCAATTAATCCAAAAAATATTCTAGAATTGGTTACTTGAAATATTATCCAAGAGGAGTAAATGGTTCCAGGTAACAGAGCAAGCCCAATTAATCCAAGAGGAGTAATGGTTCCAAATTAAAATACTTTTTGCACGGATTCGGAGACAAAATACATTTGCATAATTTAATTAGAGGAGATTGCTCTTTTTTTTTTATAATTATAATATTGATTATAAGAAAAACAGAGCAATCCCCTCTAATTAAATTATGCAAATGTATTTTGTCTCTGAATCCGTGCAAAAAGTATTTTAATTTGGGAGGTCTATGTTGCAGTTTCTTCGATGTGCTGCGGATATATATATATATACTAATAAGAATTTACACACACAGATATATATAAAAAATGACAAATTAATTTATATCTTAATGTTACCCATAAGATTGTATATCCGGTGGGGACAAAAGAAGGTCTGATGTGTATCGGATCAAATTCAGTTTGATGTTTAGTCTTTCGATTTGCATTTCTATGTAGTTTCATAAAGCAGTTTCTTATTTTAATTTTTTGTATGATCTTGACACTAATCAAACAATTTAAATTGAACATTGAATTGAATTTGTTATGATGTTCATGGATACGGGCTTGTTCACCACAAAGGAATTGTGAATGAATAATAGGGCAAGAGTGTGAAGTTGTGATGAAATAGTACGGAACATGAATAAAATTGAATGAAATAGAGAAAAAGTGAAAAAAAAAAAAAATTGTGATGGAAATATGCAATCAAACCCTTCTCTTTTGAACTTTAACCTCTTTCTATTATGTATCCAAAGGTTTCTTCCCCAAAGGTAAGGTGGATACTAATGGCGTCAAACCAATCGACCACCGCAGGTGAATGGCACCTCGTTTCCCATCGTCGCCGTGGCTACCCCCCTAACTGGCGGTCCCCCGAAGAGCAGCACGAACCAAAAACCACCCCTTACATCCCACGCAAACCCATTCCCTCCTATGCACAGATCGTCACCCGTTACTCTCCTCCCCCTTCTCAACTCAGCCCGCCCCACTCTCCGCACACCTCACCCAAGCCATCCCCACCAGCGTCCCCCACAGCCAAACAGCCCCAACCTTCCTACCGCTCCCCTCATAGCCCCACCACCCTACGTTTCCCTCCATCCCACCAGCTCGCCGAATGGCAGGGCCGTTGCTTCCGATGCTGCAAAATGGGTCACACAGCCGCTGTCTGCACCAACCAAACACGTTGTGGTAAATGCTGGAAGGAGGGACACACCGGCAACCGATGCCGGGACACCCAGACCCTGCCATCGACATCAGTCCCCAAGGACAAAACAAACCAGCACAACACACTTGCCATACCATTCACTACAAACCCTAAACCCGCCCCAGCTAGTACCACAGCTAGTCCCACCGGGGAGCCACCGTTTGATGACATGCTAGCAGGACCTTACCCCTACACCCCTCCTGTCCTGCCAGACGGCCGACCCAACGTTATATACTCATGTGTCGAGAGAGATGAAACTTTCTACGCTGAGCTCAAAAGGCTACAGAAGGCTGTAATACTTCACACCCCCGCAGAAGATGAGGTCCCTCTGGTAGATGACGTCGCGGCCTTCCTCATCAAACACCGGCTGTTGGCACCTGGAGAGTTCTCTCTAAGCTCAATGACCAGGGGACGTTTCCTCATCGTGCTTCCTGAGGATTCTGACCCAGATAGTTTTATTACATCAGCCCCGGTGGCCATATGGGATGCCGGTTTCTCTCTTCAACGGTGGAGCCCATTAGATGACGCTTTGATCAACATCCCGGGCTTTCGGGTCATCCTAGACTTGGTAGGGATCCCACCTCATGTATACAGTGAAAAGGAAGCAATAAAGGCGGTTAATGGGGTGGGCACATTTCTGGGCACCATTGCGCAACCGAACCTTCACAACTTATCATGCTATACGGCGGTGGTGGCCACCGATGATCTATCAAGGATCCCATACCACATCATCCTTCAAGCCGGCGGTTTAGACTACAAGATCCCGGTCTATGCCCGTAAGGTCTCTTCCGGACGAGTGTACACGGCAGCCGACCTACCAAAGGCGCTACCCCAATACTCGAGGCCGTTGCCTCCATCACCGGCATTCTCTGCCACTGAAGGGATTCCACACAGCTTCTCTGATGAGATCGTCCAGGTCCCTCGAAAAGTCATTGAAGAATTCTGCAGAGGTATGGAGTTCCATGCTTTACCACCGGAGCTACGTGAGGTGGTGGCCGGAACCATGCAAAACGTGCCCACACAGGGGTGTTCAAGCCAGACCACAGCAAATCCTATGAAATCAGGATCATCATTGGGAAGAGAACCAACAGATCGGTCGCAGCAGTTTGTCTCCTTGCAGGGATCCTATGAGGCACCTCTATGTGGCGGGGAACAACAACTCGTTCCTTTACCGCCCAACTCTCAAACCCGGCCACAGAACATCCACAGGGCGCTGCACAACCAGAAGTTTCCTCATGTACGGAATGCCACCTCATCATTAACAAGACAAAATAGAGGTAAAGCGGTCATTAAACGGTCCCCAAGAAAGAAGCAGCCTGTGAAGCAGCAGTCTGTGATGTCAGCTCCTGCAGCTGCCAACCCAACAGCCTTTGGCATCGCGCGTGACAAACAAAAAGAGCCACAACAGGACAACGCAGCTGTTACCGGAGTTAACCCAAAGTCCATACAGAGGTGGACTGCAAAGCCTAATCCAAAGAGGCCGGCCCAGGAGGGCCCATCAAAGGAACCTGCCAAAAGGAAGATTGACCTAACGGGCCAATCGTCCACGGCCCAGCTAAATCCTGAAGGCTTCTTTGAAGTAGCGGTCCAGTATGCTCAAGCCTCTGAATTAGCGGACCGATGTGGTTTCAAACCGGACCAGGTCGTTTCTATCCTAAGAAGGGATAATATGGAGAGGAAAGACAAGGGGCCCCAGGAACCGAACCAAACTTCCTCAGATGCGGAAATGGTCAATGTGGACCTCGAGTCAGAAGATGGGCTCTCCGACATGGAGTAGAAGCCTTTTCTTTCCTTCACTAGTGTTTGTAGCTTTTCATGTTTTAGATGTTAATGAAAAAATTCAAATTGTTTTGTTGGAACTGTAGGGGTTTGGAAAGTCAGGAAAAATGCAATGTCGTTAGAGAAGCAATTAGGAAATCTAGAGCTGATCTATGTATCCTACAAGAAACCAAATTAAATGCATTTGATTTGACTTCCTACTCTCATGTGTTACCGTCCTATTATGAAAGAAACTGTGTGGTTTTAGATGCAATAAACAGCCGGGGGGGTTGTTTGATTACATGGAAGCGCAACTATGAGCTGCTCAATTCTTGGTCAACTAAACATACTGTGTCAGCGGTCTTAAGACAACTGGACACCAAGCAGTGCTTCATTGTATCCACGGTCTATGGCCCGTCATGTGATGCGCTCAAGCATTTATTCATCTAAGAATTACGGGGCTTAGCTTCTCTAATCTCTCTACCCTGGATAATTGGAGGTGATTTTAACTTGGTTAGGTGGTTGGTGGATAGGTCGGGAGACATGCGAGGTCTGAGTCTAATGTGTCACTTTAACGACATGATTAGAGACTTCGAATTAGAGGATATTCCACTCAAAAACAGGACTTTCACGTGGTCCAGTAAACGTCCTGAACCGACTCTGTCCAGACTGGATCGGGTATTCCTATCTCATCACTGGGGAACCCATTTTCCAATTACCACACTTGAGGCCTTGGGAATGACGGTATCAGACCATGCACCGCTACTCTTAAACTGCCGCAACAATGCCACTGTCCAAAGGCAGCCGAAACTGGAAACTTTTTGGTTACAGAATCGGGTGGCTAAAGCTCTAATACAATCGGTTTGGCAACAGGATACCTCCTCTCGGGTGGGAACCCTGCAAAGTTTCGAACTCAAGCTGGACCGAATGCACACTGTCCTCAAAGATTGGCACAAAAACAACTTTTCAGAGATGGAACAACAACTGGAATATTGCAAGAAAGTTACTCTCTTCTTCGACATCATTGAAGAGAAACGGCCCCTACAGCCACATGAGTTTAGATTGCGTTTAAAGACAAGAGAAAGGGGCTATCTACTGGCCAACTATTCGGAGTTAAAGTGGATGCAGAGATCAACTTGTCGTTGGCTCCGAGAAGGAGATAAAAATACACGATTCTTTCACAGCTTAGCTTCGTCAAGGCTCAGGCGGAACATGATACTGAACCTATCTCTTCATGATGGCACCATCTTGACTAGGGAAGATCAAATCAGCAAAGAATTCTTTGACCACATGAAACAGTTACTGGGGGAAGAACAAGAGGTCATGCACTTCCAGCCGGATGCACTGTACTCAGCAAACAGAGACCTTGCAATACTGGATCGAGAATTCTCTGATGATGAGATTCGGTGCGCGGTCGGTCAGTTGGGCAGAAACCGGGCTTCGGGCCCAGACGGAATCCCAAACGAATTTATTATGTGGTACTGGCAAGACATTAAAGAGGAAGTCACCAAACTGATTAGAGATTTCTTTGATGAGAAACTGGACCTTGTTCCCATAAACAGAGCAAATATAATACTCATTCCTAAGAAGGAATCACCGGAAACAGTACATGACTACCGGCCTATTAGTGTTATAAATGCAGTACCCAAACTCATCTCCAAGCTCATGGCAAATAGACTGCGAGGTGTCTTACCGGATCTCATTTCGCCTTGTCAGACGGCATTCATTCGAGGCCGTCAGATTTCTGAAAACTTCAACGCAACACGGGAGGTACTGCAGCACCTTCACACCACCAACAGGCCGGCCATTTTCGCTAAACTCGATTTCAAGAAAGCGTTTGATTCGGTGGATTGGAGATTTTTAGAGCAAATACTACATGCACGGGGCTTCCCCAGCAGGTGGATTAGATGGACCATGAGCCTTATCTCTACGGCAACCTCAAGAATTATAATAAATGGCAAACCGTCGGAATACTTCTCACACAAGAAGGGTCTCCGGCAAGGTGACCCAATGTCACCTATGCTCTTCATCATAATTTCGGATGTGTTGCAACAGCTCATCCAATCGGCAAACTCAATGTTACCGGTTCCGCTTTCGCAAAGAATACCGGAGTCAATTTTGGGCTTCCAATACGCCGATGATACCGCCATCATCGCTCATGCAGGAGTAGATACGGTGGTCACCCTCAGGATTATACTGCGATTGTTTAGTGAGATATCGGGCCTTCAGATAAATTACCACAAAACAGTGGCGGAACATAGTAGACCCCAGGGGGTGCTAAGCCACCCTTTCATTTTTTTTTTAATCAAGTATATAGAAGTTCAAGTAAATTTTATTTTTTGTACATAGTAGCCCCCCTTATGTAATATTATAAATTTATAGGGTCCTAAGAATAAATATTGAGAAGCAAAGTTGAAACTTGCGACAGCTATTTTTATTTCCATTTCATTGTTGACTCCTTGATTTCCGCACCATCAATATTAAAAAAATAGAAAATCTTGCTTTTGGAATTTGGAAAGTTCAACATACAAAGAAACTAAAAAAAAAAAGGAAATGTCACCGCCAAATTGAAAGAAAGAAATCTCCAGAGCTTCTCGGCTTCTCCAGTTCACCGAAAAAAAAAAATTAATCAAATTTTAGAAGAGTGGCGAAATTCCACAGAGCACATCTACAGAAATTCAGAAAACAAAGTTAAAGAAGAGCTACGAAATTCAATTTTAATTGAGGTTTGTATTTGATTGTACTTTTTAAAATTATTATTCATTATAACTTTGAGAAAAAAATGATATTTATTTTTTATGTATAATTTGTACACAGAGAAAATTATGTCTAAGAGAAAGACATTAGACACTTATTTCAAGGTGAAGGAAAGCAACTCAAACTCTCAAACTCCGATAGAAATTTCAAGTCTTGATAATCAGATCTTTGAACCAATTCCACATGTGATGAATATCGATCAAGAGCAACCTTCACAGGGTTCTTTAAGATCATTTAAATATGAAAGAGATCCAGGTAAACGCCTCCAACTATCAGATTACCCTATTAATGAAAGAGATGAAGTTAGAAAATTTTACATACTTAAGGGGTCTTACCAGTTTCATATGGATGAATATCCATATATTGAGCAAGGAAATCAACGTCGTAGGTTTCAAAATTATTGGTTAAAAAATTTCCCTTGGTTAGAGTATTCACCTCACACAAACCGAACCTATTGCCTTCCTTGTTTTCTCTTTTCAACAAAACCAAATGGAAAACCTGGTTCTGACACATTCATTGTTTCGGGATTTCAAAATTGGAGAAAGGTTAATTGTGGGAAAGATTGTGCTTTTTTTATCTCACATGGGAAACAATTCCAACTCGGCTCATAATTTTGCTGTTAGTTGTTATGAAAATTTAAAGAATCAGATGTGTCATATTGAAACAGTTATGGAGAAGCAAACTGAAAAGGAAGTGAAAGAAGCTAGGTTACGACTCAAAAGCTTCCATTGATTCAATTAAATGGTTGATATTTCAAGGGTGTGCATTTAAGGGTCACAACGAATCTCTCGAATAAAAAAATAGGGGAAATTTTCTAGAAATGATAAAATTGGTTGGTTAATACAAGGAGGAAGCTAACCAAGTTGTATTAGAGAATGCTCCAAAGAATGCGAAATACACCTCTCCATTAATTCAAAAACAAATTCTACAAATCATGGTTCAAAAAGTTCAAGTTGCAATACGAGAAGAAATTGGTAATGGCAAGTTTTGTTTGATTGTTGATGAATCTCGTGATGAATCTAAGAAAGAGCAAATGACAATTGATGTTTGATTTGTCGATAAAGAAGAATTTATTCGTGAGAGGTTTCTTGATCTTATTCATGTTAAAGATACAACATCATTGACCTTGAAGAATGCAATTGTTTCAGCTCTATCTAACAATGGTCTAAGCATATGTCACATTAGAAGCCATGGATGTGATGGAGCAAGTAATATGTGTGGTAAGGAGAATGGTTGGCAAGCTCTTATTCTTAAAGAATGTCCGTACGCGTACTATGTGCATTGCATGGCTCATCAATTACAATTGGCCCTTGTTGCAGCATCAACAGAGGTACATGAAGTTCATAATTTTTTCCAGAATGTGAATTTTGTTATAAATGTTGTTAGCGCATCTCCAAAACGTCATGATGAGTTGCAAGCACAACAAGCTGAAGAAATGATCCGCCAAATTGATTTGGGAGAGCTTGACACTGGTAGAGGAGCAAATCAAATTGGTACATTGCAAAGGCCGAGAGATAATAGGGATCCATATCCTTGACGGTACTGTAAAAGATTCCTTTTTACAATTAGATATTGACGGTTAAGATTAACTGTCAGCCGATTTGGGATTCAGGCTGACTGAGGGGGCAGTATTATTGGGCTTTGAGATTCGTGCCAAGTTAAAAAGAACGGTCCAGATCAAGTAATTGTAAAAGATTCCCTTTTACGGTACCGTCGGTGATATGAATTCGAGATACTAGAAGGAGCTCTCATTTTAAGGCAATTTCCAGTTTGTTGAAGATGTTTGATGCATCAACATATGTTTTAAGGAGCATAGCAACTGATCGTTCGGTACCATATGCTTCTCGAGGGGATGCTGGTTTTGGTGTGAAATTGCTTCTCTCATTCGATTTTGTGTTCATTCTACATTTAATGAAAGATATCATGGCAATTACAGATGTGTTATGCTAAACTTTACAATTGAAATCTTTCGATATTCTTAATGCAGTGCATTTGCTATCAAGCACAAAGACACTACTTCAAGAACTAAGAGATCATGGTTGGGAGCCTCTTTTGGATAAGTTTGTACAAAACATGAGATTGAAATTCCCGATATGAATAAAAGATTTGTTGATCTAATTCGATCTCGTAGTAAGAAAGACAATACCACTGTAGATCATCATTATCGGGTAGACATATTTAATGTCACAATACATCAACAATTACAAGAAATAAATGATCGATTTAGTGAGCAATTTACTGAACTTCTTATTCTAAGTGCCGGTCTAGATCCAAGACAAATGAATTCTTTTAGTATTGAAAATACATGTAAATTGATAGAGAAATTTTACCTAGCAGATTTTACCGGTCAAGAAAAAGCTCTATTAGAATGTCAATTGCGACATTATGAGATTGACATGAGAAACAGCCCAGTCCTTAAAGATTCCTCGTCGTTGGCCGACTCATGTCATCGACTAGTAGAAAGTGACAAATTCATTGTATATCCTCTAGTTGGTAGGTTGCTTCGACTAATTGATACTCTTTCCGTCTCAATTGCTACTACAGAATGAGTATTTTCAGTCATGAAACTTGTTAAAATGGGTTTTGAAATAAGATTGGTAACGAGTTTCTCAAAGACTACATGCTTATTCATATTGAGAAGAAACTAGCTAATAAAATTATTTTAGATGAGATTATTACTGAGTTTTGATTTCTTAAGTAATCATAGGTCAAAATTTAAATAATATATGAATTTCATTTTTTTAATTTAGTTTTGATAGACATTGTATTTTATTGGTGCTAGTTATTTATTGTATCTTTTTATGAACTCAAATTGTGTAAGATTTGGTGTTATAAAAAAAAATTATTTTTCATTTTTTTTTAAATGATGATTAGCCCCCCCTATATTCAAATCCTAGTTCCGCCCCTGCCACAAAAGCGCCCTAATCCCTATTAATATTCCGACCTACCAAATTGAGATCATTAATGGAATATTGGGGTGCGCAAATTCAGATTTTCCAATCACCTACTTAGGCATGCCGCTCACTATACGGAGACCCAAAAGACACCTATTCCTCCCGCTGATTGAGTCACTAGAAAGAAGAGTACAGGGATGGCAAAAGAGGCTACTCTCGCGGGGGGGTCGCCTACAATTAGTAAATTCGGTGCTCTCGGCGATTCCGATCTACTTCATGACTTGCTTTCGACTCCCGCAGTGGGTCATCAAGAGACTGGACCAAATACGCCGGTCTTTCTTATGGGGAAGGAATGATTCTACAAAGAGAGGCTTTCCTCTGATCAATTGGGAAGTAGCTTGTCTGCCCTGCCGGTGGGGAGGCCTAGGCATTGCCAATCTGCACGTGCGAAACACGTTGCTCTTACTGCGATGGTGGTGGCGTTTATACCGTAACACAGACACTCTCTGGACCATGACAGTGACACAGATTCGGCTGAGCCCGACCTATGTCTCGGGACCACGCATATGGGCTGCATCAGGATCCTTCTTTTGGAAGGACCTGCAGAGAATTAAGGACCTACACCAAATTCCTCTGATCAATTGGGAATGGTCTTTCCATCTCATTCTGGCTTGACAACTGGAATGGAAGCCCATGGCGTCTGCCGGACCAGGAAGTTACATTCCCAAATGTATCTCTCAGACACGCTATCCCCATGCTGCGTATAGTGGCACCGCAGGTTATCCATATGGCACAGTTTAATTTCACCCCCCAAAGAGACAGAATCATATGGAGATGGACCACCTTTGGCGAATACACATCGAATTCGATCTATAACCAACTCATATCAGGGGGCCGAATTGTCTGGCTGTACAAAAGAATTTGGAAATACCGTATCCCGCCATCGGTAAGAATTTTCATCTATTTTCTACTCACTGATAGGCTACTCACCAGGGTTTTACTACAGGGCAGAGGGATACCATGTGCAACAACCTGCGCACTTTGTGCATCTAACCCTCACGAAACAGCAAACCACATTTGTTTCACTTGCCCCTTTGCGGTCAAGGTCTGGAGACGATTTGCAGATGTTGTAGGTAATACCTTCAGGCGTCCGGATACGACGGTACAAGATAAATGGAACAGAATTACAGCTAGATTGCGGAAGCAAAATGTGGCACTGCGTAAAAGATCAGAAGCTCTGATTGTGGCTGTTTGCTGGAATCTCTGGAAAGAACGGAATAGTAGAGTTTTTAACAGGGCGCAGGCTGTGGACAGGGTGGTTGCTATGAAGGCTGTACACGATGCCGGGCTGTGGAGCAATTGTTGCGGCTAGTGTCCAGGAACTTATCTAGGCCAGTAGTTTTTAGGTTGAGGTTATAGGTTTGTAAGAAATCAGTGTTTGTAACTTGATAGCTACTATCAAGCATTCAAAAAAAAAAAACCTCTTTCTATTCATTCCATTATTTCATGAGAAAGGTAGAATTGAAGAAGAGTGACTTTTTTAACATATTGGAATCGACTCAATTCTACTCTTCCACTATATTTCAAACGTGCCAATCCCAAAAAAAAAAAAAAATACTATGAATTAGAAGCCTCTTTCTTTTTTCACTTTTCAACTGTTCCATACATTTGCCGAACAGGTCCTATGCTCCCTATTTGGCAACTCTCAATTGATTCTTAAAAATTTATTGGGTTCACGTTCAGACGAAATATAAAATGTTATGATCCGAATCATCCCGCCTTGTTCCGTTAATCCTTCTCATTTCTCTCTGTCTCTGTCTCTCTCTCTCGTTCCTTTCTTCCACTGACAAAAAGGAGGTAAAGCACTCCACCATTTTATTCTATTCTTCCCTTTTGTCCTCTCTCCCCCCCCCCTTTCAATTTTATTCTCATTCTCTTCTCCTCTTTTACCTCTCTCGTAACAATCATAACTTGAAGAAAAATGGTACTTACTCTATTCCAAACAATTTGCTAGTTCAATTAAATTTCATTCCAGTTCAACAAATGTATGTACCTGACTATACTGATGTAATACAGCAAAAGGAGATCCATGTCAAACTGAACTCAATAGGATGCGACAGTTTGGGTAATAATTGGGATGATGGTGGTCATCATAAAATTGAGAAAATCATAATTGGTCGCAGAGGATCCATAATAAGTTCTATACGAGTTGTTTATAGTGATCCAGATGGCACCAAGGTGGTGGGTCCAGAGCACGGTGGCAAATCGTTGACCGCAGTCAAAGTGGTAATTTTGTGTTTTCTGCTCTTTTTGCTTTTGCTTTTGTTTTCTTAATTTACAAGATGTTTTTCTTTTATAATTGTTACTATGGTTATTTGTTTTAAGATGATTATCTTTTAGGTGGATGTGTATCAAATATGACTTATGAGTCAGTTAAAATTCTTTGCTAGAACAATAAACGATTTTTAAATTTACCGAATCTAATACATGTCCTTAAAGTAATATACAAATAAATCTACAATTTTTTCATAAATCCATAATTTAATTTTCATTTTGAATAATATTTTAAAAGATATATGCAAGTTGGATGTAACCTAGAACAACTAAAAAATAAATAAAAAATTTGAAACTTTAAGTGGCAAAGATCCGCAGTTTGAATTTTAAAAATGATGATTTCAAGCCAAATCATCAGTTTATTCGAGCTTCGCAAAGTACAGTAGCCTACTTCATATTTTTTATTATACGTAACTTTTGTGGATCTATAAATTTGGATCCAAGAACTTAATTGGTGTTGCTTTTAAGAGTATGTTACTGCACTGATATTTTTTTTTTAAGAAGATGCACTAGTATATTAATATTGTACAAATTTGACTGAAGTACTATTGTTTTGGCGAGCTGGTAGTATTAATGATTTTTCAATATTCTTGATTGATAAGCGTTGCTATATTAATTACAGATTAATACGAAAAATCCGATCACTCGAATTGTGGGAACTCATAGTTATTTTAAATCTGAATGTGGGTATGGAATTACTTACCTTGAATTTAGTGGTACCATGAACAGCTATGGTTCATTTGGGGAGAAGGCTGGTGATGTCTTTACATTTGAGTCAGATTCTTCTGGATTTACTGGATTCCATGGTAAAGCAACTGATAATCAAATTTGTGCTTTGGGGGTTTATGTCAATTCCTCTGCTACGACATCCTTGAAATCTCAAAAAAAAGAAAAATTAAAAAATTAAAATTAATTTGTAAGGATTATAATAATAATAATAGTCATAATTTGTTGCGTTGTAAATTAATTGTTAGCTTGTAGTTACCATCAAACCTTGAGAAAAACAATGATGCTATCTTTTGAACACCAAATTAGCTGCTAAAATCGGTTAATCGACTGTTTTTCCATTAATCGGCAGCAAAATTTGTATAGTCATCAAAATGTAATTCGGACTGTAAACTTCAATAGGTGTTATGGAAATTGAAAACACATGTACAATTGTATTTTTTAAAGATAGTCCTTTTTGGCTTAAAATATTGGTATTATTCTTTTATTTTTAGGCTTAAAAAATCATAAAAAATAGTAAAAAAAATTCAAAAATAGTAAAAATTGGTATTCTACAAGTTTAATATATAATCAATTTACTGCATTATTTAGGTCAACTTTTTGAAATTTAACACTGACATTTCGGCCGAAGTGCTACCAAAATGACTCTTTTTCGTTCTCTCTATCGAGGACAAATTCTAGAATTTTATTGACATCACTTGTAAAAGAAATCAGGAACAAAAACAGAAATTTGAGATTGGAGGAATAAACTACTGTAGTGTAACTTTTTATGTTACGACAAAGCTAAAAAGTATTAACACATACAAAAATTGTAAATTGAAAAAAATAAATTGTTAATTTGTATTTATAGGAGGCTTAGCCACCTCCAGCACCCCTATATATAATCCGCCCATGAACGAAGTAAACTTTTAAAGTTTTCTCTATAGAGATTTACTGCTGAATTGAATTCTCCTCTCTATTATATAAACCATCAATAACATTCAATTCATACACAACACCACACCATTCATTCTTTTATGTTATTAACTTTGAGAAGAATGTTGTTTTAAGAACATGCAATGGGGAAACAGGAAGCTATCCCCAATGGAGATGGGTGGTACATGGTACTCACGCGCAGACAGAAGCAGGAACGAGCTAGCACCAAGCATCAACAACCTAGCAGAGCAGGGTGGCGCCGTCGTCAGTCTACACTCCTCAAAAGTAAGCTGGACCAGCTGGCCATCTCATCTAACAACGGCTACAAGTTTCACAGCCGGGCTACACAAGGCACCAAGCATGGCTTCCCAAGGCACAATAGTACAGCTCCCATCTTCTCAGGTAAGTCTTTCTCCAACACAAACCATGATTATAAGCACAGTAGGCGTGGCCTTACAAGAGGAAGCATTTATGGCAACAGTACTTATGGAAAACTTTTGCCAAACCCATCACCTCAACATTCCATGAGCATTAATGGCTGGCCACTAACTCATCTTAATACAAAAACACCCCAGCTGCAACATCCCACTTCGCATTCAATACACACAGTAAACTACAACCACCAACTTTCATTAATGGCAAAAAGAAAATCTCACCCCACCCACCAACTGCCTCTGAACCCTCAGCCAGCGATTACATCTCCTCCTCAACACCACACTCCCAACTCTAACCTCTCATATGCCCAAGCCACTGCTCATCACCCACTTTCACCACATCCTTTACCTTTTCCCTTCACATCACAGAGGTTTACCTCTCCACCATGGCGCCACTACTTGGAACAAAATCCTTGGCATGCCAACCTTGCGCAGAACACATCACCTGCCAACAGACCAGACCCGCTCCCCACCCCCCCGGACCCCTCCAAAGCGATCTGGAGGGGACGGTGTTATAACTGTCTTATTAAGGGTCACGACCAAAGCGAGTGTAATAGTAAGGAGCGAGTGTGCGCGAGGTGTTGGGAAAAGGGCCACGAGGCGAAACAATGCACGCTAGTGCTGCCAACCAGCCAACCACAAGTTGACCCACTTATTCCCCGTGGTAACATGGGTGACTCGTTGCTACCTCCAAACCAACCCAAGTCGGCCACGGTCTTCATACCCGAGATGGACAAAATGAAGCACGACATGCTCGAACTTAACAGGGCGCTCGTCATTGATGCTAGATTACGGTTGACGCACACCACGCAAGTGCTTCAATCTGTTTTGATGACCATTTGCAAGTCCGACTATCCATACCCTCTCACGCACATGTCGGGACACCAATATTTTCTTCTCCTACCGTATGGGGCTGACCGTAACCGGTTCATGCATGAATATGGCAAACCGTTACAAGAGCTCGGCTACATCATGTTCCCTTGGAGCACCGCGGTTAATGCTTACCCATCAAACCTTAAGTTCAAAGCTTGGCTAGAGCTCAAACGCGTCTCCCCACAAGCATGGTGCATCGAACATTTAATCGCTGCAGTTAGCTCCTTCAGAGTGGTTCTAGAGCATGCACCCATGAGTATGGTAAACTCTCTTGAATCTATGATGGCGGTTATCGCGCTTCCAGACCTAGCACTAATTCCTCATTTCATTACTATATGGATACATGGGTTTTCACATAAGGTGGAGGTGCTGGTGCATAGTTGGCTTGAGGAGCCAATATCATTCCTTCCAGTAGAGGATGCGACCCCCACTCATGAGTTCTTTGCAAAAGTACAGCATGACAATGTTAGAGCAATGACAGGTTATAAGCATGATTTAGATGGCAAAGGGATGGTTGCGGTGGATTTTGATGTTTTATTGGCAGTTTGGAAGAAAGAGCAACCGGGGCCAGAGAAGGAGAAGTTGAAAGCAGTTTTACAATCGAGCCCCTATTTTGACGACTTTCTCAGGCGGAACCCGGAGTTCACAGGCCCGGCCGTGCTCCAGCAACTGTCCGAGGTCAGACCCGATAAGGCGAAGGGTAAAGATCCGATTGACAAAGCCACAGGTCATTTTTCTCAAATGGAGAATCCAGTTCTTTCACAAACAGGAGAGGTGGGAACCTATGCATCAGCTACAGTACCTAGTACCTCGGTGCTAGCAGACCAACACACTGGGTCTACTTCTCCCACTAGCTGCCAAGGTGATGGGATGGTTTTAGGAGGCATTTGGATTCAAAATGATAATTTGAAATTACCGGGTGCATCAGATTCGGCCTCAGAGAATCAACAGCTCAACCCACACCAACAAATCCCCACCCGTTACCAAAGCCCAATCCTCCAATATAATTCCTATAATTGGGCTAAACCTACCAACCTAGCCGAACTGGGCCAATAGAGTAACATTTTGAAAACAAATAGGGCCTCTGTTATGCAACCACCTGTCCAGCCTTTTACCCAACCCAGCTAACTAATTCACCAGCCCCAAATCCGATTATTGATCTTTTTCCTTCTCTTTCCCCAACCCACCTACTTGGCCATCAATTAAATCCCATTCACATATCCCCCCTTCCAACTCATTGATTGAACCAACAATTTGCGACTTAGACTCAGAGAGGGAGAAAGAAATACACACCTCACCCAAAATCGAGCCCCTTGAATTCGAACCATCTGAGTACTATCCCACTGATGAAGATGAAACTCAAATGGGTATTGATGCGGTCGAGGCTCAAATGGCCATTGATGAACCCTTCGAGGAATCAATGGAAAGCCTCGGGACAGAGGAAGATGAGTTGCATCTCAGTAACTATCTCGATCAAGAACATGAGCTGCAACCATAAAATAAGTATATGTCAGACCCTTGCCTTATGGACCAATCCGATTCAGCAGGGTCGGGTATGGACATGGACCAAATAGGGATGCCGTACGAAACAATTTCTGATGCGGAGATGAGAGTTCTGGAGGAGGAGATAAGACTCCAAGACGAGCGGAGTGCACGCAGACTGGAGAAGGGGGAGACAAAGCATTATGGAGGTCAGAAAAATAAAACAAAAAAAAGGTGAAAAGGACAGCCTACTTGATATCGACCTCGACCCGACCAAACAAGCAGAGTTGCTGCTTGCATTAAGGCAAGATGACATCGCGGCAGCACCGCTGCAGCAACTTGGCGGAAAGTGCGGATCTCTTTTGTGGTATAAAGAGTCCGCCTTTAGTAAGTGGGGCTGGGTTGCTTGTTAGCGGGTTGGGTCTGCAGGGTCAAATCACGGGTCCGAACAGGTTCACTATGGGAGACACAGTGCGTAGAGGAGGGCGCTCTGACCTGCAGCCAAATGAGGTTGAGGTGGTTCAAGGCATAGAGGCGGCTGATGACACTCAACTGGGGCAGACCAAAAATGTGACAGGAGAGCATGCTATTGGCGGCAGCAATAGCAGGGAGGATGATAGAGAGTCAGTCCTAGGAGCGTTTGACTTTGATATCGATATTGATCTCTTCAACGAGGAGGAGATCGATGCAGCTATCTAAGTTAGGTGTATGTTTTATTTTAGGGTAGTTTAGCCTTGATTAGTTGTTTAATTTTGTGACACCGTCCATATACGGTTTGATTATAACACTATCATGTGCCTTTTGTGTAACACTACCTCTAATGATGAATGACTTTTAATTTTAAAATGAGTGCTTTAAATTGGAACGTGCGAGGGTTGGGTGATGCAAAAAAATGTGCGGTTATTAAGGAATTAGTAATCGAAAGTAAACCTGATTTGATTTGCTTTCAAGAAACAAAGTGGAGAGAGTGCTCTTTTTTTATATGAGGAAGGTATGCCCTTCAACTTCTAAAAATTTCGAGACTTTAAATGAGGAAGAAACAAGGGGTTCTCCCATTTGTAATCTTTTAATTTGAATTACACAACAACAACAATTTAAAAAAAAAAGGTTTCACATTCATGTGCTCTGGGGTCTACGGACCACAAGAGGATTCAAATAAAAGATTATTTCTGGAAGAACTCAGAATTATCAGGGCCATGAATAATTTGCCATGGTTGGTTTTGGGAGACTTTAATCTTTACAGGTCGGTTGAAGACACAACAGGAGAGGCCCGCAACCTTGGCACGATACTAGACTTCAATAATTTCATAGACGGACCGGGGATGATTGATGTACCATTGCAAGGACGCTCATACACATGGATGAGCAAAAGACCGCGGCCGACCTTCTCAAAGTTGGACAGAGCTCTCTGTTTGACCCCAAAAATTTACTACTTAACATTTAAATGCAATGAGTAGCTACTTTTAAGGCATTTAAACATATTTGCAAAATGTCAAAGGGTCACACAACAATATATTAGAATTCTTGGTAATGATCTACATAAAAAACCTTGAATTTTAATGTGCACAATGGTCAAAAGCATGAATCAATTGATTGAACAAAGCTGGATAATATTCTGGGTGCAACATCATGGTAACACATAGCAAAACTATGCTCTAAATGGCTCTGGGTGCAAATTGGGATATGTTAGCAGTGCACTGACACCATGGGCCCACAAATCAGTGAAATAATGTCATTTTCGCTGATCGGCCAAGATAGGTGAAATCGGTCTACACAAATACAACCTCATCGACTGAGATTAGTAGCATGGCGTATGCTACACCGAACCCAGCCAAGCCATGCGCCCAGGAATTGAAACTCAGCGCGGGGTGCAAACTGACCCCTTCATTTTATATACGCTCGGTTCTTAGTACACCACATAAAGCCCAATGCATGGTCTGTCCAACGCCAAGTGCAACCAAAAGAAAGGAAAGAAGAAATGAGGTCTAATGTTAAGACAGAGAGGCTGGTTTCGGGTCCCACATTGTCAAATCTCTCTTCTTCCTCTATCTCGCAATGGCAACCGAAATCAAGCCAATAAAACCGAATTAATGAGAGGAAGACTGCATAGACACTCACCTAAGGTCGGTAAGATGCCTCACACTCTACTCTCCCCCGCTGTCCCTCAAACCCAAGCACTCTCCTCTTCACTCGGTTTGACCCGAAAGGATGACAAGGCAGCAAAGTGGCTAGGCTAAGATAACCAAAATCAAAGGCCGAAAATTTAATAGGGCCCCTTTGTGAGTATCACGATGCCACTGAGAGACTCAATTTAATGAAATATGCATTGAATTGGAGCTACACCCGAAACTGACATGGTGCAGTTTGGGTACAAGGGAACATGACAAATTGGCTAGTAATAATGTGTGATATACCCTAGAGCACCCTAAGGGATGTATTACGATGCCATATGTCATCATCTAGACAACCAAGGCGCAAGAAACAAAAGGAACACTTTAATTGCATGGTAAACCGCCGGTATAATGGCAATTGGCCAATACAGCTGCTCAGTAGCTGGCTGGTCCCAGGGACACGTGCCCCTCATTCCCAGAAACATGACAAAAATGGGAAATCCTCTCCAAGGGTGCTGGAGCACGTGAATAGAAGTTTCCATTCAAAGGTCGGTTAATCAAAGGCTATACGCCAAGGCATGATGCCCAAGGCCGATCTAAGGGCTGGGATTACTCCAGATATGAATAAATGACATGTTAAATCCCTACTGGATAGCATATTCCATGTAAGCAAGTGTGAGGGGAGCCAAATGCATCCAGACCCTTGATCAGACACTTGGTGTGCATAGCAAAAGACACATCAGCAGGAGCAGAACCGAAAACCCTAATATTTCCCTATATAAGGCACCTAAAATGAAGAAGAAATCACGACTCAACAAGCATACAACTTACTCAAAACTCCTGCTACTAAGTTCATACATAAGAGATACTCCAATTTCATAGTTCAGAGCAAGCTTTCAAGCTTTTTAAATTTTCAGCAAATTAGAAAGGTAATTAGTACCTAAATATGTAAGCTCTAAGGAGCTGAGGGATGTATATGTTCATGAAATCGAAATAAAGACTTTTGCTTGATGATTTTCTCTTTTTGTTCTTTACTGCCTTGATCTTGCTCTTCTCTTTTTCATTTTCCTTTTTATTTTAAATCTTCAAAAATGATAGATGTGAGAGCTATATAGTTTCTAGTTCATCATAGGATGAATAAAATGAAATATGTAGCTTGATGATCAAATAAAAAGATTTTATTTCCTTTTCTTGCATTTTCTTCCCTTTTAAACATAAAGAAATATATATACATGATAGAAATATGTTATAATCTCTTTATTTGCACCTTTTTACCTTTTAAATGACTTTTATGAAAATAATAAAAAAATATCAAAATATAACCTTTTTTCCTTTTTTTCCTTCTTCTCTGCCTCCTCTTTTCTTCTTATTTTCGATTTTCTTTTTCTTTTTCTTTTAAAAGCTCTTTAATTCTTTTGTTAAAACAATTAAATTGTAGAGGGTATGTTTGTTGAGCTGGATAGCTCCATTCATACCTAAACTATTTATTTGTTTTATTTAAGAGAATTAAAGAATAAAATATAATAAATAATAATGAAAGGATGAACAAAGGTTGAGCTGGATAGCTCCCTTGTTTATTCCTACTAAATGAGGTCTATATTGCATAATTGAAAGACATTTGGCTTCCTTGAATAAAAAAATCATCAATGTGTACTAGATTACACTTTATAAGGAAGCTAAATTGATCATTATGCAAATAGTGAGAGAAAGAGGGTCTAAGGTGTAAATAGACAACAATCCAATATTGTTCTATGTCATTTACACCTTTTATCCAATGAAATCTCAATGATACACCTCTCAAAAATAATGCAAAAGCTTTCAAAAATGATTTTGACAAAAGCAGGGCCTTTTCTGCATAAAAACAAGTTCTTAATAGGTTTTTGACATATTAAAATGAAATGATGATTTTTGAAGCTTTCTTTTCTTTTTTATCACTTGTTGGTACCAAATAATAGCCTAAAAGCTATGAAAAATCATGAAAAATAATGGATAACTCATGACTTCAGTTATAGATGCCCCAAACCAGTCCCTAATGCCCTCAAAAAACAGTGGACCAGCAGTGTAAGGTTTAGCATGTACCACTGGTACAAGAATGGTACCTCAAAATGGTCAAAATGACCTTCACTGGTAAACAGAACCTTCTGGACTGACACAGGGACCAAGTTGAAAAATGGACTTCACCATCATGTAAAAAAGACTTCAAAACACACAAAATTGACACAAATTTCACATTTTTCTGATTTTATTTCGATTTTATATGAATTTCCAAAGTTCAGCATTTAAAACAGAAAATTCCAGCATTAAAAAAATAAAAAGGACCTGCTGGTAAATTGAGCAATAAAAATGATTTAAGGACCAAATTGAAAAATGAATATCACAGTTAGATAGAAGACTTCAAAATACACAAAATGGACATAAATTTCACATTATTTGGATTTTATTTCTATTTTCTATGAATTTTCAAAGTTTCAGCTTCAAATGGAAAGAAAATCAGCAATTAAAATGGAAAATTACCTTCACTGCCCTTCAGCTGAAATAAATGGTTTAAAGATAGAAATAAAATCCTAAAAATCAAAAAAATTATCTTTGAACATAATATAAGTGCCCCTTTATGAATCAACACTGAAAAATTACATGATCATCAACATAAATAATTAATTTGAATTAATTCAATTTTATAAAAGTTAAGAACTTCATGTTTACATTACTCAAAAATTAAATTTACATCAAAAGAAAGTATAGATTATCTTGGAAGAGTTCAGAATATCAAAATCTACATGTACCACCCCTCAATTACAAACCAAAAAGGGTCACTGTCTCGACTAGTACTGAACCAGTACCAAGCCGCAAAAATACAAATTCCAATTACAACAAATGTTCAAATAAATTCAAAATTAAAGCCTCTTGTAGTATCCCCATGATAGAACGATGATAAACAGGCTATTAATCGAAGAAAATCACCAAACCCATGCAAAGAAATCGTCTCGGAGCTCAATTCGGTAGTCAGCCGTACCTCAACCGAGAACCACTGGCTTCAATGCCCGACAACCGCCGACACTGTGTTCATCACGTTTCTGACATCAAGACGGAGCCGACCGTGAACTCTTTTGGCCTTGCCGTGACCGGAGGGTCACTGGAGCTAGAACCTCTAAAAAGTGGGGAAGAACCCTAGTTCGGGTATCAAACCCGACCCATCTCCCTCCTACACGAATCTTGATGCAACTTGGATCACGTGATACCGGCGCCAAAATCAAATTCAAATAGGACATGCGGATCTCAAAGCAAACGTTGATCTCAAAGCCTATATCCCAATAGTAAACCTTCGGTTCACTAACCTGTAGGGCCCACTTGCCATTGGTCCTATCTTTAAAGCCTCTCAACCCGATCTCAAAGGAACAAAGCCATCGGATTTCAAAGCCCAAGATCATGATTTAGTAAAATACAAATCTTGAAACCCGAATTACACATCTCAAAGCCCAAAATACCAATCTCAAAGCCCAATTAATAAATAGAAATCTTTAAAATAAAAATCCGTTTACAATGAAACCCTTCTGATTTTTAATAAACAGTCGTTATAAATTTACAAACGAGTCCCTGACAGCTTAAAACTCTTTCAAACAAGTCCTCAAGAACCCAATTTTCATTTAAAACCCCATATGAAGCCCAAATTACAAATCCATGTCCTCTCAGCTTTGTAAATAAGCCCTTAAAAGAATATAAATATTCACAGATAGGTCCTTTTCAGTCCTTTTCAAGCATAACTTTTTCATCTTAAGTCCAAATCGACTCAAACCACCTCCAAATGAACCCAAATTGAATTCTTCATGTTTCTAAATCAAAATTAAACATGTCCAAGCATCAGCCAAATCCTGAAATGACCAAAATACCCTTTTGACCTTATTTATTAACAAAAAAATGTAAATAAATATGTCATGAATCAAATGAAAATAAATAATGTATATACACTTCTCGAATATCCAAATTCCTATTTCAAAATATAATAGACTTTATTTTACATAAAATCACACACACACACATGTCCAAATGTATAGAAAACCAAATCAATACCATAATCTTACATGAGTCCCCTTTTAGCCCCTTTATTCAATTCACAACAAATAGGCACAAATCCCGGAATGGACGAGGTGTTCAGTATGGCTTGGAAGGGTCATCTGATGTAATTAACAGCGGGGGCTTGCGCCCGCTGGGGTTAAACGTCCCCACAATCAATAAACTCTCTCGATAGACTGATCATGAACAGTAGGTCAAATCGAGGGTGAACCGAAGGAATTGTAGAACGAAAATAAATGTTTCAAGTTCGATGTCCTCCTCCATGTCCTAAAAATCGAGAGCATTGAACCGTGAGACATTTAATGCATGCACACACCTTCCACCGTTGTGCAACTTTCTGCACCCTACACTCTCCTATCAGGACACTGGAATGAATATGGGGCATAATATGACCTCACAGATTTGCCGGCAACTGCCTCGGATCACGTCCCTTTAATTATCAGAATAAGGTCGCATTCCAATCCACCGAAAAGACTTCAAGTTTGAGACATTTTGGCTAAAATACGAGGACATGAAAGAGGTGGTCCAACGAGCATGGGCGGCAGTAACAACACGAAATCTGGTGATTTGGTTCCAAAAAAAATCAGGATGGTTCAAAGGGAGTTGCGAATTTGGGCACAAACAAAATTCGTGAGAAGGGAGACATATCTGACAAGATCTAAATGGGTGCTCCAAGTTTTAGATCGGGTAGAGGAAATCAAGGAATTAAATGCAGTTGAATTCCGCCTGAGAGCACATATCTTTGCACTGGCGGCCGAAAAAGAGGAAAATAAAAACAAAGGTCGGGATGCACTTGGTTAAAATTGGGTGATAAGAATACAAAATACTTCCATGCAATGGCGAATGTAAGGAAGAACATCAACTCCATTGAAACATTGCAATCGGAAAATGGTCAGGTCATAACATCTGCTCTCATGCCGGAATACTTGAGATCGAATTTCAAAGGAATCCTAGGAACAAAAATTCAACCTCCAAGACCATTTGACCTTTTGGGGAGGGTAGGACCCGCAATGCCAAACGAGTTATAGTCGCTAGACGATCTCATCGAGGAACCGGAGATTTTGCAAGCAATCTCCGACATGCCGAAAGGGAAGGCAAGTGGTCCGGACAGCTTCCCTATTGAGTTCTATCAGGCTTTCTGGGCTACGATTAAGTCAGATCTGATGGAGCTTATTAGGGAATTCATAAGGAACAATGTTACCATCAAGTGTATCAACAAAGCGGCAATTGATGTCTCGTTATTTGACCTATAAATCCGACCAATTTCTGTGCCAAAATCTGTGTTTTAAACCACCAAATTGTGTCTATTACATTGAATATCTATAGAATGTGGTACTGCTGCGTTTTTATTCTTACTTTGCAGAAAATGAGCGAAATCAGGGAAGATTGTGAGTTCTGAAACCCTACACGCGGGCCGCGTCACATCCGAAGAGGGCTGCATCAACCCCTGACGTGACCACAGACGCGACCACTCAATACACATGCGAGAGACACAGACACGCAGGCCGCGTCACACCCGACGTGGGTCGCGTCAGCCTATTTCGGAAACAGAACAGAAATGGAAACAGAGGCTCAATGAAGGAAAGGTCGGCCAGAAGGGCTATATCAGGGGATTCCCTGCCACATTCACATTCATTCTACATTTTGGAGAGCAAGAGACTGATTCTAGGGTTGGGACTGGACGGCTAGCTTGGAGACGAAGTGGAGAAGCGAAAGACGAAAGTTCTTCACGGATCTTCTTTGTATTTTGGGTTTTGTCATGAATACTTCTTCTATCATTTGTTTTGTTTGCTTTTTGACTATGTGTGAGTAGTTTACTTAGTTTCTAGGGTTACGATGTAGTTTGATACTTTGTGTTGTATGCATGTTGTTTGAATCTGTGTTGAAAATTCGTGTTTATTTGTTTGAGTAATATTTTAATTGCTTTGTTGAAGTTGATTGAATGATTCTTGTTGTTTACTGTTAGATGTCTATAACATTTTTTCTAGTACTTTGGCCTTGATGTTTCTTTCAACCAGACTAAGTATATGAGGTAGGTTTGTGAACCGAGAGGTGAGACCAATTAGTAGCCGAGAGGTGAACTTTTCCTTGCATTGAGAGACGGAGGATACCTTTAGTAAACCGGACAAGTAACTTGGGTAGTAAGACCAATAGACGAGAGTTGAGGTTTAGAACCCTAAGAGGGCAGAAATTGCAATTCCAGTACCGAGTTTATTAAGCCAACAGACGAGAGTTGAGGTTTAGGAACATCAGGTACGGTCAATAGAACCCTACACAAAGAAACAACGCAGAAACAGATAGCTGCTGCATTCACTCGAGGTCCACGCGGGCTGCGTATGAGAGTACGCGGGTCACGTCTTCCACGCGGGCCGCGTATGAAAGTACATGGATCGTGTCTGGTACCGAGAGGCAGAGTTGAAGATGAAATCGAAAACCCTAGAAATGCTTTTCTTTATCTGATAAAAACCAAATTTACTTTCTGTTATTTTAATTATTTCTGTCATTGTTGAAATTAGGAAATTAAAACAAACCAAATCAACCTTTTCCAACTTCTAGTATCTAATTGATTTAAGTAGAGTCCAGATTAGATTTGAACCGTCCTGTGGATCGATACCTGATCGATAGGATTGTGCACTTGCAGTCTTAATCGGAAGTTAATTCAAGGTTTAAAAGGTACAGCTTGCTGTACTGAAACTTTGTGATACACTTTTGTGCGAACAAGTTTTTGGCGCCGTTGCCGGGGACGGCATCATTTATCTTTTCTGGATTTTTGCTTATTTTAGTTAATCTAGATTTTAATCTGTATCTTTTCTTTTATTTTTCTCTCTTTCAGGAACACGCTGGCTTTCAACCCACCTCCGACGGGTCATTACCAGCTGAGGAGCAGAGGGCCAGTACCTGACGCGGACCGCATAGATTTGCACACGGCCCGCACAGCTCTTCCAGAAGCAACTGTTTCCGCACAACCACCTCTCTACACGGACCACGCAACCGATACACGGTCCGTGCGCTCAGCTCCTGCTCGAACACCTCTCCACGCGGCCCGCGTACAAGACACACGGTCCGTGCAAACCGACCCGAACAGACAGGGACCTTCCAGCAGGGCAACAATGAGCAACAACGGAGAGGAAGAACGGGACGAGAATCTGACTGATGATGAATACACGGGGGACTTCGTGCCAAGGACATTGCGAGAGTTTAATGTGCCAAGGGCTGGAGATGTGAGAGGAGCGATCAGACTGCCGCAAATTGCAAGACAACAACCGAACTTCAATCCGGGTGTTGTTAACATTGTGCAGCAAAACACTTTCCATGGTTGGATCATGAGGATCCCCACGCCCACCTCCAAACCTTTCTTGAATGTTCCACTACCATTAGAACAAATGGTACAACTAATGATTATATCAGACTTGCTTTGTTTCCTTTCACACTTAGGGATAAGGCCAAGAAATGATTAGGGTCATTACCAAGAGATTCTATTACCAACTGGAGGGAATTATCAAAATTATTTTTGACTAGGTTTTTTCCTCATAAAAGAACTGTCAAGGTAAGAATCTAACTAACCAGCTTTAGACAAAGGTCTAATGAACCCCTAAATGAGGCATGAGAAAGGTTTAGGGAGTTACAGTACTCTTGTCCCCACCATGGTATTCCTGATTGGTTGTTAATTCAAACTTTTTATGATGGTATGACCAAAAGTACTCGTACTTCTGTTGATGTTGTTGCAGGTGGAGCACTGATGTCAAGAGAACCTCTTGAAGCAATGAACTTGATCGACAGCATGGCTCAGAACCAACAGTGGTCCGGCCGCGACAATTCCAGACCTGGAGGAGGTGGCCGATTCGAAGTCGCAACATGGATGATCACAGCTCTAACTGCCAAAATGGATACCATGCAAAAGGCATTCAACAAGATGAGCGCCAAATCAGTCAGCAACCATCAACCACAGTCTTGTGCCATGTGCGGTGATAGAGGGCACTCTTACGAGCATTGTCCATTGGCGCAAAGGGATGGAGAGACCGAGCAAGTCAATCTCTCAACAGCGAGCCATCCTACTTTCCAAAACCTCCATTCAACCGAACCTACTCCAAAGACCCGGTTAAGCAACAGAACTGGAGGTGGAAGCAAAACAACTCCGCATCATTCAACAACCCCTCGAGCAGCGACAACCGAAACTTCTATCAGAATGCCTCTTTCAACAACCGGGAGCCACAACCTCCACCACCAAAGCCGTACATCACTTCTGCTATCACTGACTTCATGCATGAGCAAGGCAAAATGAATCAGATGATGTTTGAGCAGATGCAAACGATGAGTGCACAAATGGCCGGTTTAGCTGCTCACAACAAGATGTTGGAGGAGCAATTGAGTCACCGGGCCACCTCTAGCCAACCACCACATGGAAAGCTGCCCAGCCAGCCAGAGCTTAACCCGAGAGAAGAGGTCAAAGTAGTCACATTGAGAAGCGGGACTCAATATCAAGAACCACCCAAGCCAACAGACCAGACCGCAAAGCACGCGGGCCGCGTCACTGACACGTGCCCCGCGTCACCACCTGAAGAAGAGAACCCTGGCTGCATCGAGCTGACTCGACCGACAGTCATTGTTGAAGAACATGTGAACACGGGCTGCGTAACTGACACGCGGGCCGCGTCGAAAGAACCTGAAAGTCAGAAGAAGAAAGGGGCCGAGAAACCACAACCATACCGGCCACCTGTACCTTTCCCACAGAGACTAGCTGAGTCCAGGCTCAATGATCAGTTCGCCAAGTTCGTCCAAGTCATCAAGCAGCTGCACATCACCATCCGTTTCACCGAGGCATTGACTCAAATGCCAACTTATGCCAAGTTTCTCAAGGACATCCTCTCGAACAAGCGAAGTTTGGGGGGACATGAGACGGTGAGATTGACAGAACAGTGCAGCGCAATTTTTAGGAATGAGCTCCCACCAAAACTGGAAGATCCCGGTAAGTTCTCTATTCGTTGCACAATTGGGAAAGAAACGATCAAGAAAGCCCTATGTGACTTGGGAGCTAGCGTGAGTCTCATGCCACGCACAATCTTCGATCGTATGGGCGTAGGTGAGCTCAAACCTACGCGAATGACCCTGCAGCTGGCAGACTCTTTTGTGAGGCGACCATTTGGGATAGTGGAAGATGTGCCAGTTCGAGTTGGCAAGTTTTATGTGCCCGTGGATTTTGTTGTGATGGAGATGAAGGAGGACAAGGAAGTGCCAATCATATTGGGACGGCCTTTCCTCAGAACCGCAGGGACGCTTATGGATATGAAGGAAGGGACTCTGACTCTGTAGATTGGGGACGAGAAAGTTCGGTTCGACCTAAACCAAGCTATGAAGTACCTATCTGAGCTGGCGACATGCTGCGCGGTCAACATGGTTGATCAATTGGCGAAGGAGCAACTCCGAGATGAATATGGTAACTCATTCAAAAATTACCCTGACTATTTATCTGAATTGCAGGAGAAGAAAAATGCTCAAGAAAAGGCGTGTGCGGCAGACATCTTGACAAACAGCACAGTGAAACCAGCACACGGACCGGACACCCCACACACAGTCCGTGCGTTCCCATCTAAGAAGACTCCACACGGACCGCACATGCAGCACACGGTCCTTGCACAAGCTCAGCCAGATCAGGTCAAACAAGAATTGAAACCTCTCACTGCCAAGCTCGACCCAGATCGCACTGCCATTCTCTTGGAGGACTTAAAAGCTCAGCACTCTGTGATCGGGGACTTGATCGAGAGGCTGACAGGCTCAGCACATAACTTCTGGCATTCGAAGTTCAGCAGGGCACACGGACCGCACTCCAACTCACACGGTCCGTGCACGATTCCTCTAGACTACTGATCATGTGTGTTTTCTTTTCCCCAGGTTTTACTTTTTTCTATCTATCTGTCTTGAAGCATTGAGGACAATGCTCAGATTAAGCTTGGGGGAAGAACTTTGTATCTTAGGTTGCATTTAGGTCATTTTTTAAAACTTTTTACCTTTTCTTAGATCATGTTTACTTTTTCTTGCATTTATAGGTGAAAAATTTGCATGATTGCTTGAATTAGGGACTTTTATGAAAATTTTTGGTTGTGATTGGGATGACCTTGAGAAATTAGAACTAACCCCATAATTGATAAAAGAACTGATTAGGAAGGGATGTTTTGAGAACTTGAGAAGAAGAAAACTTGAATTGCATCGAAAAGCCATTTTGAAACTGAACTGTGCATTTTAAATAGGGAAATGGGGATTTTAAATAAGGAAAGATTGGGATATCCATTGGTATGAATGAATACCATTGGATGTGTGTATTCATGGTGTATGCGAAAAATAAAACAAATAAAAAGTGATGAAATAAATGAAAAGATGGAGAACATAAGAGTACTGGCAATAAGTCCTGTTGGGCGCCTTTGAGCTCGTCTCCCAAACTTAGAAAAGAAAAGAACTTTTGCATACATCAACACACGAAGTCCGCGACTTTCTAACCTAAGCTTGTTCCAAGCTTGGGGGGGCAAAAAGGAAAAATCACCACAAACGAGGGCATAGTTTCAGTAAAAGAATGAAAAATTGATCAATTCGGGTAATTAGCTTTGCAAGTATTAAAAACATTTCAGAATTTGAAGTTTGATTAGTCAATTTGTGTGGTGAATCAAAATTGATCAAGGAAAATCCAAATTATACCAAAAGGATTCTCGAGTTTTTTTTATTAAAGCAACTCATGTAAATTTTCACACTTTAGGAACTTAACTTGCATTTAGGTAAGATCAGAGTCCAACCCGGTACCTAAGTATGGATCTTTGCTTGAGGACAAGCAAGATTTAAGCTTGGGGGAATTTGATGTCTCGTTATTTGACCTACAAATCCGACCAATTTCTGTACCAAAATCTGTGTTTTAAACCACCAAATCGTGTCTATTACATTGAATATTTATAGAATGTGGTACTGCTGCGTTTTTATTCTTACTTTGCAGAAAATGAGCGAAATCAGGGAAGATTGTGAGTTCTGAAACCCTACACGCGGGCCGCATCACATCCGAAGCGGGCCGCATCAAACCCTGACGCGACCACAGATGCGACCACTCATTACAGACGCGACCACAGACACGCGGGCCGCGTCACACCCGACGCGGGTCGCGTCAGCCTATTCCGGAAACAAAACAGAAATGAAAACAGAGGCTCAACGAAGGAAAGGTCAGCCAGAATGGCTATATCAGGGGATGCCCTGCCACATTCACATTCATTCTGCATTTTGGAGAGCAAGAGACGGATTCTAGGGTTGGGACTGGACGGCTAGCTTGGAGACGAAGTGGAGAAGCAAAAGACAAAAGTTCTTCACGGATCTTCTTTGTATTTCGGGTTTTGTCATGAATACTTCTTCTATCATTTGTTTTGTTTGCTTTTTGACTATGTTTGAGTAGATTACTTAGTTTCTAGGGTTACGATGTAGTTTGATACTTTGTGTTGTATGCATGTTGTTTGAATCTGTGTTGAATATTCGTGTTTATTTGTTTGAGTAATATTTTAATTGCTTTGTTGAAGTTGATTGAATGATTCTTGTTGTCTACTATTAGATGTCTATAGCATCTTTTCTAGTACTTTGGCCTTGATGTTTCTCTCAACCAGACTAAGTATTTGAGGTAGGTTTGCGAGCCGTGAGGCGAGACCAAATAGTAACCGAGAGGTGAACTTTTCTATTTATCGAGAGATGATGGATACCTTTAGTAAACCGGACAAATAACTTAGGTAGAATACCAATAAACGAGAGTTTAGGGTTGGAAACCTAAGAAGGTGAAGTTGTAATTCCGATACCAAGTTCATTAAGCCAATAAACGAGAGTTGAGGTTTAGGAACATTAAGTTCGGTCAATGAAACCTTACACCAAAGAACAATGCAGAAACAGACAGCTGCTGCATTCACTCGAGGTCCACGCGGGCCGCGTATGAGAGTACGCGGGTCGCGTCTTCCACGCGGGCCGCGTATGAAAGTACGCGGGTCGTGTCTGGTACCGAGAGGCAGAGTTGAAGATGAAATCGAAAACCCTGGAAACGCTTTTCTTTATCTGATAAAAACCAAATTTTACTTTCTGTCATTTTAATTATTTCTGTCATTGTTGAACTTAGGAAATTAAAACAAACCAAATCAACATTTTCCAACTTCTAGTACCTAATTAATTTAAGTAGAGTCCAGATTAGATTTGAACCGTCCTGTGGATCGATACCTGACTAAACTATACGATAGGATTGTGCACTTGCAGTCTTAATCGGAAGTTAATTCAAGGTTTAAAAGGTACAGCTTGCTGTACTGAAACTTTGTGATACACTTTTGTGCGAACAACAATCACCCTGATCCCAAAGAAACAAAACCCGGAACGAGTCTTGGATTACAGAGCAATAAGTGTTATTAACACTGTGGTAAAGATCATCACAAAGATCATGGCAAATAAGTTGCAACCGCATTTACGGTACCTCGTCTCAAATAGCCAGATAGCATTCATTCAGGGTAGATCCTTAATGGAGTCTTTCCTTTCTGCAAGAGAATTTCTTAATTTTTGTGTCGAAAGGAAACTACCGTCCATACTATACAAGGTAGATTTCAAAAAGCCTTTGATACGGTGGATTGGTGCTTTCTTGTGAACCTATTGGTGGAGAGGGGCTTCCCTCAAGGATGGATTTCTTCGGTTCTCAATATTCTAAGAACATCTTTCTCAACAATTTGAATAAATGGAGCATATACAAGGTTTTCCACACATAAAAGGGGCTTGCGACAGGGAGACCCACTTTCACCGATGCTCTTCATCTTGGTGGCAGATTCTCTCAATAGATTTCTGCAGGGTGTGACGAGTATTATGTCGCAACAAGTAAGGATATAGCTGGAAACAATTCAATACACTGATGATACTCTGATAATCTTCGAGGCACACCCCACTTCATTAAAACTGCTAACTCATGTGTTAAATGTTTACGCCGAACTTGCTAATTTGCAGATTAACTGAGCAAAAAGCACTTTGGTCCCTTTTGTGATACCGGAGGATAGGGTACAGGTCATACAGGCCATCATTGCTTCTAAACCCTCACAGTTGCTGATTAGATACTTAGGATTGCCCTTATCGGTAAGAAAACCGAGAAAAATGGACTACCAACCGATGCTTCAGGCGGTACAGCGGAGAATGGAGGGATGGACATCCAATTTCCTGTCATACGGTGGTAGAATCACTTTAATGAAAGCAGTTTTGTCAGCTATGCCGCTACATTATATGCAGGCCTTCAAAATCCCTATAGGTGTTATTAGACACTTAGATAGAATGAGAAGAAACTTTCTCTGGAAGGGGAATGACACGTGTAGGAGGATCAACTGCTTGGTTAATTGGGAAAGGGTATGTGGTTTAAAGATAAATGGGGGCCTACGTATTATTGATCTGAGATGTCAAAATGATGCACTGCTTACTAAATGCCTGTGGGCAATCGAAAATAATACGGCGGGACTGTGGCCGCAGATGATGTCAACACTGTACGGTTTGACTTTGGCATCTCAAGTGGATTCCGTGGAGCAGGGGCATAGACAAACTTGCTGACCTGATGTATAGGGCTTCCACTGCAGAGTCATATGAGACCCGCATCAGCCAGAACAATGGCCCCAGATACGTCCGACCGAGGATCGACGAAAATTCTGGACCCTTCCAACCAAGAAACGACTATCAGCTCAATAATGGAGCAAAATGTGACCACTGCAACAAGAACCACACCACTTCTCAGTGTAGTGTCCTTAATGGTCTATGCCATCGGTGTTTCAAACCGGGACATTTTGCTAAAGATTGTCCGAGACATGTTGTGCTAGACAAAGCAATTCAAAATGAAAGTCTTAACCAAGGTTACGTCAAACCACAGACTTCAACCAACCGAGCACCTTTCATTGGAGGATCAAGTGGCTATAACAACAATAGGAATGGAAACCAGAGCAACAATCGAATAGGAGTACATGTGCATCAATGCACCTGCGATTGTGCAAATGTGATTGAAGAAGTTGATGAAATGCATAGGGAAGAAGAGGTGGCAACAGAACTCATGGCAGGTATGCTAAAACTTATTTCAGTATGATGTTTACGTGTTCAGAGACACCGGAGTTATTTGACGTGGCTCAACTTATTTGAAGAAGACGATATACCGCTCGCGACTGATCGAAAAAGTTTGAGAATATCCAGAGACAACCTCTGTAATTTAAGGTAGGAGATCACATGCGGCTAAATGTGTCTCCACGGAAAGAAGTACAGTGTTTCGGAGTCACACACACACACACACACACAAAAACCCCTAGATATGTAGGATATTATGAGATATTAAAGTGTATAAAACCACATGCCTGTGAGTCAGCACTACCACAACCAGGATAAAGTACAACCAGTCTGCCACGTCTCACAACTACGATGTTACATTACAGACCAATTCAGTGTTGTAAACCATCCCAACTTACACTTGAATGATACGTTAGTGTACAAAAAAAAAAATGTTTCTCATGAAAATCCTAGATACAAATCAACTTAGACTTCAGAGACAAACTGTTCGACAATTGTTAGTGCGATGGAAATGCCATTCAACGAGGAAACTTACGTGAGAGTTGGAAAACACCACATACGCGAAGTATCTAAATAAATTTGAGATGTCTGAGAACTATTTTATTTAGAGGACTGAACATGATTCTTAAGAAGGGGAGGATGTAACACCACGTAATTTAATCAGAGAGGCACAGCAAAAGCGTAGTGAAAACATTTATAATTTTATGTTTGAATTTTGAGGACAAAATTCTTTTTGAAGGAGGGAAGGATGTAACGCCACGTAGATTGAGAGAATTGAAATGAGAAACGATCCAATTTAAAATTTCAGTTTTAATTAACTTAATTAGTAGACCATGATATAAATGAAATTGATTTCCAACCAAAAGAGGCCCAACCCAATTAAAATTCCAGCAGCCCATATTTTGTTTTCAAATAACCAACTCATGTAACCACCCCTTCATTTGAAAACTGATCCCATCCCCTGTATACGCCTCCCTCCTTTCAAAAATTTAAACTATGCATCCTAATCTAGCCCCCGCCTCCCCCTTATAAACAGACCCCTCTATCCTCTCTTTTTCATCTCAATCCGCACCGTTCCTATAGAAATTGAGTTTAATTAAACCCTTCTCCAATTTATCTCAAACCAACCCCTTTTTAATTTGATACAAACTCCTCCCTGCCGTATCTCTCTTCTCTCTTCCTTTCACAGCAGCCAAAAAGACCCTCCCAAACCGCACCCTTTGAAGTCTTTTATTTGGTTGGAAATTTTCTGCACTTAAGGTATGAAAGATCTCATTATTTTGGTGAATAGACTAATTGATTAGAATACGTTATATGGTTATATTTAGTTAGAATAGATTTTCCTATTAATTGTATGAATTCATAAATAATTAGACCTTTAATTAAAATCTGAAGTTTGTTTATTATTAAGAATTTCTGAATAATAATTTAAATCTGAAAAGTTTCTTTTAATTTATCGAGTTTGATATCTATTCAAGAAAATATAGTAAGTAGATATTAATTATAAGCAAGGATATTTTTGAAATTTGAAAAATATTGTGATTATTAGTATTTATTTTAGTAAAATCTGAAAATTTAATACTAGAAATGAGTATTTTCTCTAAGTTACAAAAATCTGGAAATTTCCTTAGTTAATAATTTATCCCTTCTATTATATCAAAATCTGAAAATATTCTTTATTAGTAAGTATATGTTTAATTTAACATTCATTTTGTGATCATATAATTTGATACATAAATTCTGGAAATTATATTATGTAGAAATATTTTGCGATAATTAAAGTTTTGATATGTCCTTATATAAAGTTTGAAATAAATATTAATAGAATAAAAATAACTGAGATACGTTCTCATTAATTTCATACAAAATTATTTTATGCCAAATCTATGATACACAATATTAAGGGTTGAGATTAATAACGTGTGAAATAATAATAATTAGTATTAAGGAATATTAGGATATGAGAACAAGTAAATATTCTAATTAGAAGTATGTTTATTCACTAGGTTCGATTTTTAAAGATTTAGGAGACGTAAGAGACGATCAGGAACTTACTCAGAGATCAGGTGCGGGTTTCCTGGACTTTGTAAAATTATTACTTATCATTTTGTGTGCATTTATTTTTATATAGTTGAATTATGCATGTTGAATTCGAACAACCGTTTGACTTTGTTAGAAAATATTAGGATCGGATTATACGTTTGATCAACGGACTTATAGGATGTGTTGTGTTGAGTTAATATATGTGATGTGAATGGATAAGTAAAGTGAACAGGGGCCGATATGTTCGCATATCGGAATGTATACATTGGGTCCGGTGTTCGACTGGACTCCTCATTAATGTGGCGTCGGTTGGACTTCCCGTCACGGGTCAAGACCTAGCGTAGGGTGGACTCCCCGTCTAGTGAGACAGCCTCTCACTGTTGGTTGGACTTCCCAGTGAGTTGGCAGCCTCCCATTGTTGGTTGGACTTCCCAGTGGGTTGGCGGCATTCCAATGTTGGTTGGACTTCCCATTGGAATGGCAAGATAAATGGACTAATGGAAAACTTGAAAGAAAATGAAAGTGTTTATGATCGTAGGATTACATGGCATTAGAAACGCATGAGCATTTATTATTTATTTCATTTTCATGCTTTTGAGAATTAAGTTAATTTTACAAAATTCGGGACTGGAACTGAATCCCGCACTGAGAGAATGTTCGAATCTCTCATCCGTTTCACTTTTATGTGGGTTCCAAGTAATGAGGAAAAGGCGCCAGAACAAGGTCGTGAGTAAAAGCAAGCGGAAAGATCCATGTTTATGATTCAATGCCACTTATGTTTATTTGTTTAATTTCCACTAAATTGGTACACTTGAACAGGCATGGTTGTTACCGTATTCCTAACCATGTCTATCGTGACCGCTATTGAACCACTTTGATTATTGTTGTAAGACTACTGTTTGTAATATTTAATGTGGTATCTGTGGATGTTATTGATAATGTATGTGATGTGTATACGCCTTACGTAGAAATATGTGGCGGGTTGTCTCGGGGTGTGACAAAAATCCACGAGGGTCACACTGGGACCTTGTATGGGTGGCAGGGGTCTGGGCACTCTGGCAAGAGAGAAATAGGAGATTTTTTTCAGCGAAAAAGAAGCCGGTGCATCGATTGATCACCGATACAACACTGGAGATAGAGAACTGGTGCTTATACATCTAGGAAATACCTAGGGGATCTCGACATGAGGTTGAGATGAGTATCAAACTAGCTCCTGTGTATAGGTTCGGGAGTTTGTAATTTTAAAAAATTAGGACTTGTAAATAAACTTCTTTTATCAATATATCTGTTACCATAAAAAAAACATTCAATTTGCAGCTCTCTAATTTCATTTATTCTTTATTGAAATAAACTGAATGTATTATTCCTTCGGCATTGTTTCCGTGATTTTTATTTTTACCCAAAACAAAAATTATTTTAATATAAATAACCACGTTTTTAAAAGAATTTTATTTCTACCCAAACCGCATATATTATTTGCGGTTTGAATTAACAATTCAGACCGCACAGAATATATGCGGCTTGAATTGTTAATTCAAACCGCACAGAATATATGCGGCTTGAATTGTTAATTCAAACCGCACAGAATATATGCGGCTTGAAACGCCTATATCCCACGCCACGCGACCCCTTCTTCTCCCTCTGTCTGCTTCGCCGAGTAAGAAGGCCGAGTATTGCCTTCTGCTGTGGTTTGCTTCCTTTACGGGTAAATATTCAAGCACTTCTTTTATTTTGTGGAATGTGTGCTTGGTGAGGCATTGTCGTATATTTTGACTAATCGATCGGCTCGCACGAGTTGTTGATTTTCTCGGCGTGTCGATGAATTTTTGTGATGCATTCGGGGGTTGATCGATTGAGGGTGAGATTGTTGATTTTTCTCGACTCAATCGAATTGGGAGTTGGGTGCTTGGCGGTTCTTTTGGTTCTGTGTTGTACCAGTTTGGTGCTGCCTTTCTTTTCTTGCGGCTGGTTTGCTGTTTTGCGGCTGGTTTTCTGTTTTGCTGCCTTTCTTTTCTTTTCTTGCGGCTGTGTTGTACCAGTTTGGCACCAACCCCTTTTTGTTTTTCGGTGCTGGTTTGCTGTTTTGCTGCTGTGCCTTTTTCTTTCTTCTGGTATACAGCACTTGCGTGTTGCCCCTTTGCCTTCCCTGTTCTATCTGGTATGTGTGATGTTTAATTGCTTGAATTTTGGGGCTGTGATCTGATCTGTGCGTATGGCTGATTTGCCTTGCAGAAAAAAAGGAAAATAAAAAAAGGAAAAAAGAGAAGAAATTCGCCCCTCCGCCTCTTCACCGCCTAGTTTGTTTGATTTCCCTCATGTGTTGAGAAATTCTGCCATTGCCCCTCTTTTCCGTTTTCCTTTGATTATTGCAAATTACCCGACCCGTTAAGGATTCGGTGGTGCATTCCGGTGCTGACTCTGTTGGTGCTTCTGATTTCTCGGTGCTTGCTGAATTTTGGTGTAACGGGTGAGAAGCAAGGTGCTTCTTTGGTGCCGGCCATTTTCCACCTCCCTCTCTATTGCTTGCTATCACGGGTAATTGTCTAATCCACCTTGTTTCTAGTTGTTGTACGATTGCTTGTGTGCTTGCTATCACGGGTTGTTGTTCTGATCAGAGGCGAGGTATCGTGTATGGTTTTGTATGATAACCAGAATGTTTAACTGGCAGGGACCATATTGCAAAATAATTTTATTGAGGGTCTGAAATGTAAGATATGAATTGTATATATGTGTGAATTGTATATATGTATAGGGCCAAATTGTAAGAGATGAATTTTTGTTGAGATGGTGGCCGGCCATGCATGTAAAATTAGTTGGGCTTGGGCCATGCATGTAAAATTTTTGTTGATTGACTATATTATCATTTTCATTAATAATTCAAACCCCACAGTTTTGGTTAGATTTTTTTTTTATAATAAAATTGATAGAATGATATATAGACTTGAAAATTGATGGAAATTGCTTGATATATAGCTTTATATATTCTTTATTTTGGTTGAACTAATTAGGGCATGAATTTTTTTAACGTAGGATGGCTAGGGGACGGCCTAGGAGACCACCCGCAGCCGACCCGGTTGATGAGCCCATTCCCACTGACAGCAAGGATCATTTCAGTCCTTTATTATGGATGCCTCACGATGAGCACCGAGTCTCAGAGGCATCTAAAGAGGTACTTGATTACTTTTTTTTTTTTTAAGTTTGTATTTTGTTGAATTTTTGTATTTTTAGGTTTTCATGTTGTTTACTTTTTTGAACGCAGAGTGAGGCAATTATAACTGCCAGGAGTCGGTATTCTGACATGCAGTACTACTCGCTCATGGAGTCGTATCTGCAAAATTTGGGGGTACAACATTTGGTTGATATTCTACAGTCGGAGACTAAGTCCATTAACGCGTCCCTCATTGCAGGACTAGTGGAGAGATGGCGCCCCAAGATGCACACGTTCCACTTACCTTTTGGAGAGATGACAGTGACTCTCCAGGACGTTAGTGCTCTATGGGGTATGTCTATCCAGGGCGTGCCCGTTGGTGGCATATCTGACCCCACAGATCCAGATGACATCACGATTAATTACATGCTCGCAGAGTTGTTGGGAGCGGAGCCAAATATACGCAGTAATGGGGGGAAGTCCAAGTACTGTCTGGACAAGACGAAGCTGCGAGCTATGTTTGCGAGAGGTCTAGGTAGTAATTCCACTCAGCTCGAGATTCAGAGGTACTCATACAAACTATTTGTATTACATTTATTTTGTACTCTGTTTCATGCGGAAAAATGAGTTGCTCTATAATTTGGATATTACAGATACACACGGGGATTCGTGATGGACCTATTTGGTTCTGTCATGTTTGCTGATTCAAATGGTGATACCATCCCGATGATGTATCTAGAGCTGCTGCGAGACCTTCAGCCGTCGAGCGGCAGGTACAACTTGGGTGGGGCTGTCCTAGCACATCTCTACTCCAACTTGTGCCACGGTTGCAAGGTCAGTATTCTATTTATGTCTTATTTTAATTATCTACCTTGTCATGCACTTGTTGTCTTATTTTAATTATTTAACTTATCCCTGACGGCTAGTATTCTTCAAAATATAGCAGAAAACTAAGCAAATCTACGGGCAATACTGCTTCTGCAGCATTGGTCGTGGTCACGGCTACCGGTGGGGGTACCTCAGCCGAACGAGGATCCATGGGGAGAGCCTGATAATGAAAATCGACTGGCATTTGGCATGAAATGGTACGGACATCACTTGTACAAGGACAACACTCACAGAAAGCCAATAGGTATCAGGTTGGTCCGATCTCAGATTCAGAGTCTGGGTGAGACGCAGGTGATCTGGACTCCGTACCGTGAGCTATACACTGAGGGGAGGCTGCCGCAGATTGTAGCGGATGATCATGAGATGTGGCTCTACAGGGGACCGCTGGTGTGCTTCTGGATAGTGGAGCACCACTATCCAGACCGGGTGCTCCGTCAGTTTGATTTTCCTCCACTCATCCCCGCAGATCCAGACGTCCCGAGATCTGTGATCATGAGGCTACACGGGTAAGTTATGTTCTTTTTAGCATTTTTGTACTTAACATTAGTTCTTGGCTTTAAATTGCAACTAACATATGAATTACAGGATAAGACACGGTAATCACTGGGATAGAGATTGGAGTGAGCATCACTTGGAGTACTACATCAAGGCACGCAATATGAGTGCCAACTTATGGCAGATGCCGGAGATTGATGCGATGCAGTTCCAGGGAGATCCCCTATTGAGATATCAGGCTTGGTACCTGCGGGTCGGCATGGCTTCGGTGTATATAGAGGGAGATTACGGCGATTTTCTTCGCGCACAGATATTCGAAGATGATGGTTATACCCCTACTGGCCGGAAAGGTGCTCGCCAGGTAATGCATCTAAAACAACACATTTTTATGCGTTATGAACCTTTTATCATAACCTTTCTTTTTTCTAACGTTTTTTTTAGCTGCTGTTAGCGCTTAAAGGTGCCGGGCGTTCAATCATTTGTCTTGGAAAACGTGGCTATAGAGCGGTCGGGCATGCGATGTTGAACTTGGTTGCCCCATGCATTGCGGACCACGGCCACGAGGCAAAGCTGGTCACCATGCTACGAGACGCCGGAGAGAATATTGATTGGCGCTCAGTACAACCGGACGAGCCTGACGCGCCACCTGTTCTGAACAGTGAGATGCCACCGGAGCCATCAGAGCAGCCAGAATGGGATTATCATCGTTGGGTACTGTGCATGGCCGGTTGGCACGCCTACCGTGACCAGCACGGGCGTCCAGTTCTTCCCCCGGTATGTGATTCTTTATTTTATTTATTCTTTTATTGTAAGTAAAGGTAGTTAAAATTTACTAAATTTTTGGTATCCTTGCAGGGTCCTGCATACATGCCGACACAGCCTGAGCCGCATGAGCATCATGAGTCTCCAGAGATCCAGTCTGTTCAGGATGAGAGCTTGACTTTTAGCCTTGCAGACTTTGTTCCAGCTGATCAGTGGGATGCAGCCGCCTCCCCGCTACCGCGTCCGCCGTATTCAGAGATGACTCACGATTGGGAGGCCTCTGGTAGCCGGACTCAGCCTGAGTATGGGTCCCAGTTTGTGGCATCCATATTCCATACTCCCCCGCCACCGCCAGCTACCCACGTGGCATCGGATCCATGGGATACAGCACTTACGATGAGCATAGAGGCCGAGCTCGAGGATCATATTACACCAGCTCGCGTCACGCAGGCAGGACAACCTCAGTGGGATGATTGGCATGAGCGCATATTCAGTAGAGAAAACAGGGGTAGACCACCTCACCGATTCTCCCCTTCGCAGTACAATGGATAGAGGGTTTTTTTGGTAGTTTTAGTTTAGTTGTGCTATGTTATATTTTATTATGTTTTACTTTAGTTTTGTAGTTTATTTTTTAGTGTAGTATAGTTTCGTTATGTTTTATTATGGTATGGTTGGAGGTATGTTATATATTTTTATCATTTTATGGTAGTATTTATTATGTCATACAACAAAAAGAAATAACATCCAAAAATGAAAAATAGTACAAAATACAAAAAGATCCCCATGATGATGTTCATACAAACCTCAAAGTAAAGTTCATACAAATAAAGTTCATACAAACCTCAAAGTAAAAATTGCAACATAATAAAATAAGTTCATACAAAAACTGCAACATAATAAAATACATACAAATAAAGTTCATACAAACCTCAAAGTAAAAATTCTTCACAAAATAAGCCGACCAGATCCCCATGATGATGTGCTCCTTCTAGCTGGTTGCACTGTTTCGTCTTGCCGGTTAGCCATAAGGAACAAACAGTGCATTCCAAGTACTCAGAAGGTAGTCCACCCTATACCAGTGGGCAACAAATAGGTCGGGTGACCAGTTATTATGACGACAAATCGCTAACACATGAGCGCACGGAATTCCAGTTAATTGGATACCTCTGCATGTACATTCCACTTTTCTCTCTGGCCCGAATGTCATGATATACTGGAACCTTCTATGAATAATTGACATAGTTCCATCCTGCGTTTGGACTACTGGAACATATTCATTTGGGCCCGTGACTTGGTAATTACCTTCGCCGTGCGAGTATGGGATGACATCCATTTTTGTACCTTTCTCCCACCGTTTGGCGAGCTTAACATGTACCCGTTTGGAAAAAGGCTTTTCTGCATTGCTTTGCTCCGTCGCTGCCTGTCGCCGTTGAACAAACCACCTATTGCACTTGGCGAATGTCTCCTCTACAAGTACAGCCACGGGCAACATTCGGCTATCCTTGAAGACAGCGTTCAGGGACTCAGAGCTGTTTGTTGTCATGATACCAAATCGGTGCCCTCCATCACAGGTCTGGAAATTTTTTTCAAAATTTGACGGCTCCATGACATCATCAGGACGTACTTTGCCCACTCTCCTCAGAAAAGCATTACACGTCGGATTTTGCTGCAATAGAACAAAGCAAAATTAGACAAAATGCATCTAAAAGAAACAAAAATGATATAAATTAGACAATATTAGACATACCGAGCAAAAATCTTCGAACATCTCTTTCAGCCTTCTTGGCTTCTTCTTCCTGGCTCCTTGTTTGAACCTAGTTCCGTACCATTTGTCCTTCCCACATGCCTGGACCAGGTTATCTGCAACATGTTGGATACAATACCTGTGCACAAAATTATCCCTATCCCATCCGTATTCAGGTTTCAAGGCAGCTTTGATACCCTTGTGTTGGTCCGATATAACACATACGAATCTATTAACACGAATCACATTAATCCTAAGCCATTGTAAGAAAAAACCCCAATTCTCTTCATTCTCCGTATGTACAATTGCAAATGCTAGAGGCAGCAATTGGTTATCGGCATCATAGGCGCAAGCCATCAAAAGTCTGCCCTCATACCGCCCAGAAAGGAAGGCTGCATCTATACTGATCACCGGTCTTAAGTAATCAAATGCGGTAATGCATGGTCCGTAAGCCCATGCCACGGCCCTGAATTCCTGAACACCTTGTTTGACCAATCCTGTATTTTTATCGATGCTCGAACTTGTCAGAAATTGGTATTTTGAGCCGGGATTCGTGTAACATATCCCGATAAGCAATAGTTTCATAAAATTGTACGACTCTTCCCAACTCCCAAATTGCCGGGCTACTGCAATCTCACGACCTCTCCAAAGTTTGTTGTACTTCGGGGTTATACTACCAAACCTAACCCTCACGCAGTGTGCCACACTCCGGATGCTCATAGTGGGGTCTTCCTTAATGCTGCTCTCGATGATATCTGCGATAATTGATGCCGTGAGTTGTGCATGGTCCCTCCTGGTGTACTCAAACGTGCATGTGTGAGGAGTGTCTTGCTCAGTTATCATCCATGTATCTCCAGCATTTGTTGCTCTTGCCTTCAGTTTGAAACGACAACCCGGAGTGCTGCATCTAATTTCCAGCCGGGATGTGTCACTTCTCTTCGTATATGTCTCCTTGTTCTTGTCAACATGGTACTCTCTGATCTTTTTCGTCAGTTGCTTTTTACATACGAAGTATTAGCCTTTTACGAGCTCACTCTTGTATTCAACCCGACGACCATAGTAAGAAACATCTGCTTCTCGAAAAGCAGATGTGTCATTGAAGTTTACAAAAGGGTGAGTCTCAGAACGCCACTTAACGGCATATTCTCTCTATTTTGCCTCACAGTGGGCTGTGGGGTATTCTTCTTCATCTTCTTCATCTCCTTCATCATTAATGTCACAGTCTCCTTCCCCCAATTCATCCCCAGTTTGCAGATTCTCCTCCGGTACCTCGTTCATAAATTCAAATTCCGACTCGTTTGGATCTTCCTGTACTGGTGGCGGTCTGGGGTGAGGATTTGGTTCAGGCCCAGGTAAGGATGAAGGACCTTCATACACGGATATAGGTGGGATAAAAGGTGGAGATTGTACTCGTGGTGGGACAAAAGGTGGAGATTGGGGTGAATTATTGTATATTTCTGGTTCTGGTTCTGGTACAGGCATTACGATAAAAGGAGTGTGTGGTTCATTATCTTCTTGATAATTTTGTGCAACCAAATTTTGGCCTGAACTTCCGGCCCCTGACTCTTCGCGAATTCTGCGTGCAAAAACTTCTAATAATGATTCGCCAGACCTCAAAACCTGCGCTATTAGACCTCTCAATGCCCCGTTATCTCCCAATGTGATTTTGACATACTTTCCTGCGTGGACCATTCGGGCCTGAATTTGTAATTGGCAACGATTCCTATTGTAGCCGCTCGCTTCATAAATAAGCGATTGCAACTGCTCAAATGAGAAATTTTCATCAACCCAATACGTATTTGCTGCAGGTTTGGAGTAACGTACTCCATACTGGTCAGTTATGAACTTTCCTCCAAAATGTATTGAAATTGCATTAGACATGGCCAATAAACTACATTCATAAATGACAAATATTTGGTCAGTTTACTGATTTCATGTGAACAGTTGTGAATAGTCGTATATGAACAATATTGAACAGTAAATACGTACATACACAGTACATGAACAGTAAATAAACATTAATGAACAATAATTAACAGTAAATACGTATGTGAACAGTAATTAACAGTAATGAACAGTAATTAACAGTAAACAGTAAATGAACAGTAATTAACAGTAAATACGTATGTAAAAAAAAAATTACCTGATTTGACAGACTTCTCCGTCTCCTCCTCCTTCCTTCCCTCTCCTCTTCCTCTTCCTCTTCCTCTTCCTCTCCTCTTCCTCTTCCCTCTCTTTATTTTTTCTCTCTCTTCTACAGACCTCTCCCCCGTAGTTATAGTTTAAAAAAAAAAAAAGAGATTCAAGCCGCATATATTCTGAGCGGTTTGAATTAACAATTCAAGCCGCATATATTCTGTGCGGTCTGAATTGTTAACTCAAACCGCAAATAATATATGCGGTTTGGGTAGAAATAAAATTCTTTTAAAAACGTGGTTATTTATATTGAAATAATTTTTTTTTTGGGTAAAAATAAAAATCACGGGCATTGTTTGAACTTTGAAGAGAACAAGAAAGTTGAAGCGCATAAGGATCAATTTGTTTTGAAAATAAAAATAAGGATCAAATTTTTTATTTTTTATTTTCATTGTCTTGTTATTTTTCTAGAACCCCAGTTATGGCAATTAACCATTTTCGTAGATGAACAGTCTCAATACAAAGAGATCTAAAATAATCAAGTGATCACAAGTTAATAATTACACATGTTAATTAACTTAGTAATACAATTAACTACAAACTTAAGAAAAACAATACGTACGTAGTTTACCTTCGAGGTGTAAATAATTTTGATAAAGTATAGAATAATGAAAAGGAGAAAAGAAACCCCAAAAAAGGGGGCATTCCTTAATTATAAACCCCAAAATATGGAGAAAAGTTCTTCTTATTATAATTATGACCCAAGATGTAGATCATAAATTAACGCTATGGGCTTAATTACTATATTTAATTTTATTAAATAGGCTGGCCCTAAATGATTAATTTACTATATTAAGTTCATTATGTAATTGATTTTATTGATCTCCTCCATATCTCTAGCTGTTGTTACAGAATACAATTAGTTGCAAACATGTTGGAGGTGCAAGTGGGGAAAACCGTTGACTCTCATTAATTTGTCTATATAAGGAGGTAGGCTGGGATCATGGTGTATTTGGTAACCAAATTATATATATATATATACTGTGGTAAGGCAATTAAGTAGGTAGTAACATAAATAAAAATGGCTTCCATGAAGGTGTCATTTGTCTTGTTTATTATCTTTTTCACGGTTGCAATTGGCCAGCTTAGTCAATTTGGTGTTCAAGCTGAAGAAGTTGTTGATGAGCCTAAAAAAGTTGGAGATGGTATTTTCGACGCGCTTAATGTTCGTCCTTTCAACTGTGAAGTTCTTGGAAACACATCATCATCATGTTCCCCTCCGCCTCCTTGATTATATATATATATATATGTTACTCCCAAAATCTTAAGTAATTAAACCATATCAAACATGAATTAAGGGTTTGCATTTATAATTGCTTTTGTGTTGAGTGTGGTTATGTTAATTTATTTTTCTATATAGCATTGTTTTTTAGTTTGATTTTCTTTTCCATATATCGATGTATATATATTATCTAAATGTTGAAGTTTTCCACATAGAGATGAACATTATACACTGCATTTATAAGATAAAGCAAAAAATAATACAATCTTCGTCTTCAATATTAAGCTAATACATAACAATGGGTACAAACCTCAAGGCCTAAGAAATTAATTACTCAAATTGGTCCCTTTTATTTTATTCTACAGATTACTCAAATTGGTCATCCCTGAGAAATAATTTTTTTTTTAGGATGAAACGAGAGTCACGCCCTCATTTGCCCTCATTTGATTGATAAAAAACTGATACAAGAGTTTTGTACTAGAAAGTATAAATTACAATTTGCTCAAAACAATTGAGCTAAAATACCCTTACCCTAATGCATAAGTAAAGAAAAACAAAAATATAAGTCTACCCATAGAAAAAAATAAAAACAAGAACGAAAAGACAAATGAAAGTAAAGTGCCAACTGCGGGATAAAAATAGAATAGAAAGAAGAAGAAGTAAAATGGTGGGGTTTTTAGCCGAACCACTTCATGGCCTCCTTCTTGCAGCATTTGTCTGACTCCACTGTTCCTTTATCTCCAACATGAGTTGTTCAACCTCTTTGGTTTCTTCTGTGAATATTCGTCTACACCGTTCTCTCCAGATTACAAACTGTGTTATCACCAGCAGTGTCTTTTCTCGTGCCTCACACTTTTTATTGATTACCATATCGGGTCCAAGTACTGTTCTTGTAATCCCCATTTCCATTGTCACTTTGGCATATAAATTCACTGCATGTTATGTGGCAGCTACCGAAGAGGTGAGATACTGATTCCTCGTCTCTCTTACACATCACACACCAGTTGACCAAATTCCAGCCCCTTTTCATCAAATTATCTATTGTCAGTAATTTATTCAATCTCATCAGCCACACAAACACTTGCATTCTGGGCGGCACCTTAATTTTCCATAAACGATGGATTTTTGATTTGATTTTTGGTCCCTCCTTAATTGCCCTGTAAGCCGAGTTAACTGAAAATTGCCCTGTCTGCGTCCATCGCCATGTCAACCGATCAGGTCCAGCACTCAGTCGTTGGCTCACTTCATCAATACCCGATTGTAACACGAGGGACTGCTCTTGCGCATCTTCTGACAAGGTGCCTCTGAACTGAATACCGGTTGTTACTGCCTCCTTAAGCGTGAGATTGGATTTATCAGCAAATGTGTAGAGTTCCTGCAACTCATGTTTTAGTATTCCCCTTCCCCAGTTTTGATCCCAAAACGCAATTGACCGGCCAGTCCCCCGTTTCCGCGTAACCGAGATATTGAAGAATTGATCCGTATCTTTAAGTGTATTGTGAAAGAGATGTGATCTTGGTATTGGAAACGGAGAACTGTTTGTAGCTCTAAAAATTGTCTTCCATAATCGTTCTTCCGGTGAGAACCACTGCCATTTCCACTTTAGCAATAGGGCAGTATTGAAGCTTTTTAGGTCCGCAATTCCCAGCCCACCGAGAGTTTTGGGTGTGCATACAATACTCCAGTTAGCTAGATTCATTTTGTTTTTCGTTTGCGAGATCCCTTGCCATAAGAAGTGTCTTCGAATCCTATCAATCTCTTTAATTACCCACACCGGTAATCTGATGCATTGCATGTAATATACCGGTAGCGCCGACAAAACTGCATTTATTAGTACAATTCTACCGGCGATGGTCAGGTGTCTGGCCTTCCATCCTGTGAGTCTATTTGTGAATTTCTGAATCAGCGGCATGTATGCCGATCTTTTCAACACCTTGTTTGAAAGAGGTAAGCCCAGATATACGAGTGGAAGTGAACCCATTTTACAGCCCATTACTGTTGCCATTTGGAGACCCTCTTGTTCATCAGTTTCGGTTACGATCAGCTCTGATTTGTGAAAATTTACGGCAAGGCCTGAGATGTTCTGAAATGCTATGATTGCTATCTTTAGCATTTGTATTTGTCGAATTTCTGGTTTGAGAAAGAATAATGCGTCGTCCGCATAGAGTAAACACGGCCTCATCTCTGGGAAAGGCAGTCGGATTGCTCCATTTGCCATTAATTTTTTGAACCACCTATTTATGAAATCCATTGCAATAATGAACAAGAATGGAGACAGTGGGTTACCTTGTCGTACCCCCCTTTTTAGTGCTAGCTTCTTTCCTGCTAGGCCATTTACAATGATTTGTGAGTTTCCTTGTAGCACCAGATTGTGGATCCAGATTATGACTTTCATTGGGAATGAGAGATTCTCTAGTACCTTTAGCACGAATTCCCAGCTGATGATATCAAACGCCTTATGGATATCTGCTTTGAAAATTGCCAATGGAATTAAAGACAACTTTTCATTAATGTTTGTAATATATGATTGTCTGTATTGAAATCACTAAATTAAAGACAACTTTTCATTAATGTTTGTAATTTTGTCTCTCGCATGTTAATTTTACGATTGTCTTTGTAATGCTTTTAGCTCGTTTTGCTTGGCTTTTTGTTTTGTTTTGAGGTTTTTATTCAATGAATTATATTTTGCCTTAATTTGTATCACTCGTCAATCACCTTTTTTTTCACTCAAGTAGTTAAAACTTTTATTTGTTCCGATGAATTATCAATAAGCCAACGGGCCATTTGCCAAAAAATAAAATAAAATAATAAGCCAATTTTTTTTCAGAAACTAATGAGGCATTCAATCTATATTTGCAAAAAAAAAAAATTGTGTCTATGTGATAGGTTTAATTTATATATATGTTCGGTCTGGTTTTCATCACATAATAGCACCAAATATCATGTATTTTAGTATAATATAGGATTAAATACCCCTAGAATCAAGTTACTGCATTTGTCTGTGTGAAATTCGCAGGAAAACAAGAAACATAAGCAAAGTGCGGACGCACAGCCCCAGAGTGCGGCCGCACTTGTCACTTAGAAGAAAAAGCAAGCTCCAGAGGAAATGTCCGAGAGGAATGCGGACGCACTTCCTACTTAGCCAGATTTTCCGGAAGAAATCCAGCAGCAGAGAAAATAAATGCGGACGCACTAAATGTTGGTGCGGACGCATTTTCTACTTAGCCAAATTTTCCGGAAGAAATCCAGCAGCAGAGAAAATAAATGCGGACGCACTGACTCGCACCTGACCCGCACTCCGGACTTAGAGAAAATTCAGAATTCTGAGCGAAGGAAGAACAGAAAAGTCCGAGAGGAATGCGGGCGCACTAGGAAGCCGTGCGGACGCACTCAGCACTCAGAGAGCAAATCAGAGCACAAACCAAAACCCGTGCGGACGCACTTGGGCCGCATTCAGCCTGAAAACTGCTATTTCGGAGGATTTTCTATTTTCGGCACTTCAGACCACGACCCGAAGGTGGGAAATGGAAAGTGGAAACGTGGGGAACACGTTGGGACGGATTTAGAATGATTCCCCACGTCCATATGCTCCAGATCTACTATAAAAAGAAGGGAATTTCTTCTCCATAATCATCACCATTCGAAGAGAGAAATTCACGAGATAGAGCATCAACCACAGGAGCAAATCAAGAAGAAAGAAGGCGAATTCTCACAGCAAACGCAAGGAAGACTAAGGTTTTTGATTAGAGAATGGTGTATTCTATTTCTCTAGTTAGTTTCTCTTTGTCTTTACTTATTTTTGTACTTTAATTCATGATGAATGCTTGCTTCTCAGTGAGAGGCTAGTTTCTCTCTAGGGGTTTAGGTCATGTAGCATGAACTTGTTTAATTCTATTTTACTTGGATTTTAGTTTTTATGATGATTGTTTGGTTTGATGTTAATTTCTGTGATTTATTCTTTATGAATTTCATTAGTACTTGAATTGTAGTCACCTGGTTAGGTTTAGTGAATTGAAGTAGCTTGAAATCACGTTGATCGTATCTTTCCGCTTTAGTTTATTAAATTCTAACATTGGTCAAGGTAAGGAAAGTATTAATTGAAATCATAAATATATATCTTAGGATTTAGTTTATATTAGGACCAATTTGATACCTAAACCGGAACTATAGGAATTAAGGTTAGGATTTGATGAAGGACTTAATCGTGAAGTCAAAACCTAATTAGAACACCTTAGAACAAATATCGATATATACTTTGGAGCATGTGACTTAAATATCCCTCTAGGTTAGTGACAGCCCTAGAATTTGAGGAACATTAATCCATCCACCCAAAGTATTTGTATCAATATTTGTTCCAAAGGCTAACATAAGTTAGAAACCTCGTCATAATCAAACATGAATTTAAACAAACCGAGTAGATAGAATTAGCAAGGGATTGTGGACCGAATACCCCTAGACTTCTCCAACTTGATTTTCACCCGACTTTTAATTGCTTTTTGTTACGAAACTTTAATTTTCCTTATAAAAATGAAATTACACAAAAACCCCCCTTTTTACTTTTATTGTTTAGTTTTAAAAGTAGTTTTCTTTATTAAAAATTGGTATTTCCCTATCTCCCTGTGGATCGATACCTAAATACTACAATCGATAGGTTGTGCGCTTGCAACTAACCTATTCATTGGGTACAAATGTTTATAAATATTAAAAGTTAAAAGAGTATAAAAACACCATACCTAAAATACTCAACAAGCTTTTTGGTTTTTTTTTTGGTGTCTGAGCCCGGGAGATAGGAAAATACCAATTTTCAATAAAGAAAACTACTTTTAAAACTAAACAATAAAAGTTAAAAAGGGGGGTTTTGTGTAATTTTGTTTTTGAAGGAAAATTAAAGTAAATTAAAAGTTCGTAAAAAGCAATAAAAGTCGGGTGAAAATCAAGTTTGAGAAGTCTAGGGGTATTAGGTCCACAATCCCTTACTAATTCTATCCACTCGGTTTGTTTAAATTTATGTTTGATATGACGAGGTTTCTAACCTAGATTTGATTAGCCTTGGAACAAATATTAATACAAATACTTTGGGTGGATGGATTAATGTTCCTCGAATTCTAGGGCTGTCACTAACCTAGAGGGATATTTAAGTCACATGCTCCAAAGTATATATCGATATTTGTTCTAAGGTGTCCTAATTAGGTTTTGACTTCACGATTAAGTCCTTCACCAAACCCTAACCTTAATTCCTATAGTTTCGGTTTAGATATCAAATTGGTCCTAAGATAAACTAAATCCTAAGATATATATTTATGATTTCAATTAATACTTTTCTTACCTTGACCAATGCTAGAATTTAATAAACTAAAGCGGAAAGATACGATCAACGTGATTTCAAGCTACTTCAATTCACTAAACCTAACCAGGTGACTACAATTCAAGTACTAATGAAATTCATATAGAATAAATCACAGAAATTAACATCAAATCAAACAATCATCATAAAAACTAAAATCCAAGTAAAATAGAATTAAACAAGTTCATGCTACATGACCTAAACCCCTAGAGAGAAACTAGCCTCTCATGGAGAAGCAAGCATTCATCATGAATTAAAGTACAAAAATAAGTAAAGGCAAAGAGAAACTAACTAGAGAAATAGAATACACCCTTCTCTATTCAAAAACCTTAGTCTTCCTTGCGTTTGCTGTGAGAATTCGCCTTCTTTCTTCTTGATTTGCTCTTGTGGTTGATGCTCTATCTCGTGAATTTCTCTCTTTGAATGGTGATGATTATGGAGAAGAAATTCCCTTCTTTTTATAGTAGATCTGGAGCATATGGACGTGGGGAATCATTCTAAATCTGTCCCAACGTGTTTCCCACGTTTCCACTTTCCATTTCCCACCTTCGGGTCGTGGTCTGAAGTGCCGAAAATAGAAAATCCTTCGAAATAGCAGTTTTCAGGCTGAATGCAGCCCAAGTGCGTCCGCACTACGTCGGCACGGGTTTTGGTTTGTGCTCTGATTTGCTCTCTGAGTGCTGAGTGCGTCCGCACGGCTTCCTAGTGCGCCCGCATTCCTCTCGGACTTTTCTGTTCTTCCTTCGCTCAGAATTCTGAATTTTCTCTAAGTCCGGAGTACGGGTCAGGTGCGAGTCAGTGCGTCCGCATTTATTTTCTCTGCTGCTGGATTTCTTCTGAAAAATTTGTCTAAGTAGGAAGTGCGTCCTCATTCCTCTCGGACATTTCCTCTGGAGCTTGCTTCTTCTTCCAAGTGACGAGTGCGGCCGCACTCTGGGGCTGTGCGTCCGCACTTAGCTTCTTTTTCTTGTTTTCCTGCGAATTTCACACAGAAAAATGCAGTAACTTGATTCTAGGGGTATTTAATCATGTATTATACTAAAATACATGATATTTGGTGTTATTATGTGATGAAAACCAGACCGAACATATATATAAATTAAACCTATCAAATTCCCCCAAGCTTGAACTTTGCTTGTCCCCAAGCAAAACCTAACTTGACTAATATTCGGTCTCTTTGATACACCTTATATCAAGTATATTTCTTAAGTGAAAAATTTGTATGATCTTGCCAAAAAATCCTCATGCAAATTTTTCTCAAATTACAAGTTTAACCCTCGGATAATTATAACTCAACCCACAATTTGATTACTCTAACTTTTATTTCCTTAAAGGCCTAGAATTTATGAACTTTGTTTACCCAAATTGATTAAAAGAAATGCCATCTTAAATGTGGAATTTTTAAATTCCCCCAAGCTTGAATCAAACTTAGGTTAGAAATTTTGCGGACTATGTGTGTTGATACATGCATATTCTCATGGTTGTTGTTGCTTTTAATTTTTTTTTTCTCACTTTGATTTTTCTTTTATGATTTAGCACTATTTTTCCCATCCTCATTTAAGCACCGGTTGGTTACAAGTAGTTAATTGTACCCAACCATTCTAATTCAAGGGTGCTTTGCATGCTCATAGTCTAACCCTTCCACTAACACGAACGTCAATTTTATCGGGAGACTAGTGGAACAGGAGTGCTAAGGACTCATAACCATAAGTACGTCATGAAGCCGTAACATAGGTCATTGGAGTCACTTTTTATTGTCCAAAATTTTTTAATTTTACCCAATTTCTCAACATATATGCACATATCATGAATACACACATCCTTAAGTATTCCTTCATACTTATGGATATCCCAATTTTTCCAAACTTAAAATTCCCAAATCTAAATAGCTTCTCTAATCAATTTAAATTTCAAATGTCCTAATTTCATATACCTTTATTTCCACAAAGTTTTTTGCCAAATTATATGATCCTTTCAAATTATTCCAAGGGTTTTACTAAAAATTCGAAAAATTGTGCATGAACAGTCCTAAATTTCGTCAATCACATCCTACATAAAAAATTTAAAATTGCTGAAATTAAACATGATCCTAAATGCACATGCAAGATACATTTTCTTCCCATCCCCCGAGCTTAAATCAAGCACTGTCCTCAATGCTGAAAATAAACAAAAGTAAATAAGAAGAAATATGGACCTAACTTATTGCGGGAGTCGGTGGTAGTACGAGGCAAGGCGGCCTCACGGGGCGTTGTCATCGCCCTCATCCATGTCCTCATTCTCTTCCTCTTGATCATCCTCCTCGGTATCATCACCGTCATTGGGAGGTGCATTTGCTGCCGCTGCTTGTTGTTGTTGCTCCGCTGCTCGGCCTGCTCGCCTAACATGGGGTGGAGTAGGCGGCTCATCATCAAAATCGACATTGGCTTGCTGGCAGGCCATTCTGGCATAGTACATGGCATTGTTGGCTTTGGTCTCGATTTCATTGAGACGCCCGTCGAGGTGAAGGCAGAAGTCCATCATGTAATCCATTAGTTGTTGGTTGGTTGGCCCTGCTTGAGGTGGAGGTGTGCCTTGAGGAGGTGGTGGTGCGTCAGGTGGGAGAGGGTCATCTGCTATAGACCATGTTGCATCATTCAATGGATCAATATCGATTTGAAGAGGTAGCCGGTGTCGGGTTGTCCATGGACCAATGTTGATCCAGTATTCATCATACACGGATCTCTCGATTAACCTTGCACGGACTAGGCCGGGTATATCGACAAGGGTCGGACCATCCACTATATCATCCCCAAATGGCAATTGTAGAGCTATCGTAATTTTGGTGATAATACCCCCCACTCGGATTTTACCATTTTCTTGCCTATTTGTTGCTACTCTATGGAGATGTTTGGCCAACATGTAACCAATGTGAGGCATGTAATTCATTTCCCCGTGGTTTCTGCGTAACATGCAACACATGTAGAATAGCTCCTTGAGGTTAATGACCGAGGCAGTCTCCCCCCGAGCAAAGATGGAATAGCTAAGCACTCGCTGGATGTATCGCAAGGTGGGGTGGAGAATGTTCTTTGTCCTTTGATGGCCGAGAATGCCATCTTCACAAGTTAGGCGCCGGAATTGTGCAACAGACATGTCATAGAAGAAATCGATGGTTGTGCACATTGCGTTGACATCGGCAGCGGGTATGTTGAGGAGGGCCATGAGTTCGGCGGAATTCATGGAGTGAGCATAGCCTCCGAGGTTGAATTCAATGACCCGTCTGCCTCGGTCGAACTCAACGGAAGAGAGGAACTCGAGGGTGATTCCCTTATAGGTTGGGACTTCATCGCTAAGGAAATCCCAAAGGTCGAGTCGTGAGGTTAGCATCTGGACCGAGTTGGTGAGACCGTGTACTTCGATAGCTTCTATGTTGATCCATCGAGACGGATTAACGGTTCGCCGCCGCTCGTTGAAATTCTTGCGGCTCCGTTGCTCATCATTCAAGGGTTTTGCCAGTGGGTATCGGCTTTGACTAGATTGGCCTTGTTCACCTTTTCGCTTCTTGTTAGATGGTTGTTTAAATATTGTATCCTGCAAGAAAGTTCTCAACAAGGAAGATTAAATACCAATTCCCAACCCGCAACTCAAAATAATGAAAATTGACCTAATTTGAGCAAAATGGGGCCCTAGTGCGGACGCAGTGCGGGTCGCATAAACCGCAGAAACAGTTTGGTTCAAAAATTCAAAAAAATGGCCGAGTGCGGGTCTGATGCGGGTGGAGTGCGAACGCACGGAGGCACGAACTTTGGGAAACCAAAAATTTTGGAGAAATTTTGGTCAAATTGGCCAAGTTTGGTACCGATCTCTAAATTGTAACAATGAAATAGTAAAATTAGAGAGTGGGAGAGATCAAACCCGGTTGTAGATTCCAAAATCCTTCGGTGTAGGTGCACGAACCGCGAAATTGTGGAGCGGTGGCTTTGAGATGAGAGGAGAGAGGCAATGGGGGCGGCTAGGGCTATGAGAGAAGAGGAAAAACAGTTGAGGAAGGTGAAGGGAAGAGAGATTTGTTGTGGGAGAGGGAGAGAGGGGAAAAAGAGGGAGAGAGTCGGTTTCTTTGAGAGAAACGGCGGGTAGGAGAGAAAAAACGGGAGAGAGAGAGAAGGGGAAGGGGTGGCTAGGTTAAAAAGGCCCCCCTATTCTATTTTTAATGTGTGCGGACGCACGGAATTTCAGTGCGGACGCATTTTGTGCCCTGTCGATCGAAAATTCGGAAAAATGGACTAACTCCCGAGTGCGCCCTCTGTGCGGCTCATGTGCGGGCGCATTGCTCTCAGTCTGGCCAATTTTGATGATATAACCTGTCTGAAAATTTTCAAAGTGGTAAGTGCGGACGCACTGTAGGTTAGTGCGGACGCACTCAGGTTATTTTTCATGAGTTCTTGACCTGAAAAATTGGCTGAGTCAGTGAAAATGTAAATTTTGAAAAACTAAAAATATAAATAAATAAAAATGTAAAGAAAAACAGTAAAAACTTGGGTTGCCTCCCAAGAAGCGCTCAATTTTACGTCGTGAGCTCGACATGGCTTTTGCTTATTGATGAGTGAGCGGGTCGGATAGGTGGGAGCCATCCACCTTTTCTATTGGATCTTCATGGTTGAAATGCTTAAGGCGTTGTCCATTCACCTTAAAGGAACCCGTTTGGTTGCTCCAAATCTCGATTGCTCCATTGTTGAAGACCTTCCGGATTTGGTACGGGCCATTCCATCGTGACTTCAACTTACCGGGAAAGAGGCGGAGTCGTGAGTTGTATAGCAAGACCATATCTCCTTCGTGAAATTCTCGCTTTATTATGTGTTTGTCATGCCACCTCTTTGTCTTTTCTTTGTATAGCTTGGCATTTTCGTATGCATTGAGGCGCAATTCATCCAATTCATGTAGGTCGAGAATTCTTTTAGCACCGGCGGTTTTTAGATCGAAATTTAGCGCTCTTATCGCCCAATATGCTTTGTGCTCAAGTTCGACCGGCAAATGACATGGTTTACCATACACTAATTTAAAGGGAGTCATACCTATTGGTGTCTTGTAGGCGGTGCGGTAAGCCCAAAGCGATTCATCAAGTTTCAGCGACCAATCTTTTCTCGATGTGTTGACAACCTTTTGTAAGATGCTTTTTATCTCACGATTGGAAACTTCAACTTGCCCGTTTGTTTGAGGGTGGTAAGGTGTGGCTACCTTGTGCTTGACTCCGTACTTGAGTAGGAGATTGTCGAATTGGCGGTTGATGAAATGAGATCCGCCATCACTAATCACTACTCGAGGTACACCAAATCGCGGAAAGATGATTTTCTGAAAAAGCTTCTTCACTACCGCTGAATCGGCGGTTGGGCTTGCCACTGCCTCTACCCATTTAGAGACATAATCTACCGCTACAAGGATGTACTTGTTGTTGCATGAACTCGGGAAAGGACCCATGAAGTCAACTCCCCATACATCAAAGAGCTCAACCTCTAGAATCCCTTTAAGAGGCATCTCATGTCTTCGGGATATGTTACCGGTTCGTTGACATTTGTCACACTTAAGCACATAGTCTTTCGCATCTTTGAAAAGCGTGGGCCAATAGAATCCGGCTTGGAGAACTTTTGCTGCAGTTTTGTCGGTTGAAGCGTGCCCTCCATAGGCGGATGAATGGCAACATTGGAGAATTTGGTTGACCTCTTCTTGTGGTACACAACGCCTATGTATACCATCTACCCCCAATCGAAATAACAAAGGTTCATCCCAATAATAGTTTTTAACATCTGAAAAGAATTTCTTCCTTTGTAGATAAGTTAAATCCGGGGGTACCAACCCACATGCTAAGTAATTAACAAAATCCGCATACCAAGGGGCGTCTAAGCTGTGTACCGCATATAGCTGTTCATCAATGAAAGAATCATCAATTGGCAAGTCACCTTCTTTTGGTTCGTTAGTGATGCGTGATAGGTGGTCCGCCACAGAGTTTTCGGTCCCCTTCTTGTCTTTGATCTCTAGGTCGAACTCTTGGAGTAGGAGGATCCACCGAATTAGACGTGGTTTGGCATCTTTCTTGTTAAGAAGGTATCGGATTGCCGCATGATCGGTGTACACCACCACCTTAGATCCCACCAAGTATTGTCGAAATTTGTTGATGGCGAAGATTACCGCTAGGAATTCCTTTTCGGTTGTGGTGTAGTTCATTTGCGCTTCATCTAACACCTTGCTTGCATAATATATCACATGCGGTTTATTATCGGCTCGCTGCCCTAGGACGGCTCCTACGACGTAGTCGCTTGCATCACACATGATCTCAAATGGGGCATCCCAATTAGGAGGTCGGAGAATTGGAGCTGAAGTGAGTGCTTCTTTAATCCTGCAAAAAGCATTAATGCAAGGTTCATCAAATTTAAACTCAACATTTTGCATTGTCAAATTAGTGAGAGGTTTGCAAATTTTCAAAAAATCCTTGATGAACCGCCTATAGAATCCCGCATGGCCTAGAAAGCTTCGCACATCTTTTACGCATGTTGGATAGGGCAATTTTTCTATCACCTCCACCTTGGCTTTGTCGACTTCTAATCCCTTCGAGGACACCACATGGCCTAGAACAACTCCTTGTTGCACCATAAAATAACATTTCTCCCAATTAAGTACTAAATTGACCTGCTCACAACGTTCTAAAACTTTGATTAAATTAGTCAAGCAATTGTCAAATGAAGTACCAAATACCGAAAAATCATCCATGAAAACTTTCACAGAATTTTCTAACAAATCAGAAAATATAGCCATCATGGCTCTTTGGAATGTGGCTGGTGCGTTACATAAACCAAATGGCATCCTACGGTACGCGAACGTACCATAGGGACAAGTAAATGTTGTTTTCTCTTGGTAATCGGGGTGAATTGGAATTTGAAAGAAACTGCTATACCCATCTAAGTAGCAAAAATGTGAATGGTATGCGAGTCTTTCGAGCATTTGGTCGACGAAAGGCAGAGGGAAATGATCCTTCCTTGTTGCGTTGTTTAGCTTGCGGTAGTCGATGCACATTCGCCAATCAGTCACCACCCTTATTGATATCATCTTGTCGCCTTCGCCTTTCACCACTGTAGTACCACCCTTCTTAGGCACAACATGAACCATACTTACTCATTTTGAATCGAAAATTGGGTAAATGATGCCTGTAACTAGGAGTTTGATGATCTCCTTCTTTACAACTTCTTTAAGGTTTGGATTAAGTCTTCTTTGAGATTCAATAGAAGGCTTGTGATCATCCTCCATTAGAATTCTATGCATGCAAAAGGAGGGGCTGATTCCGGTTAGATCATCAATTGTGTACCCGATAGCTTTCCTATGTAACCTTAGTTCATGGAGAAGCTTTTCGGTTTGTTCTTGGTCTAGTTCGGAGTTGACTATCACTGGGTATGTCTCATTTGCTCCCAGGTACTCATATCGGAGAGTAGGCGGCAATGGTTTGAGTTCAACTTTCAGTGGTGCGGAATTAGTCGAATTGGCTTCGATTTGAGCTATTTCAGCATACGTGCGGACGCACTCATAGTCAGTGTGGGCGCACTGCGCTCGGTGAGGCAAAATTTGAAATTCTGCGGTGCCAGTGCGGGCTGAGTGCGGACGCACATAGGTTTGATCGGGCTGGGTGCGGACGCACTGAGGGCTGGTGCGGACGCACTGCTCTCGGCCAATTGTAAGGACATTCTTGTTGATTTCAATTCCCCTAAGTTTAACCTTTGATATACCGATTTTGGCATTAGACTAACACTTGCCCCTAAATCACATAGACACCTATCAAATTTGGTTTCACCTATCTTACATGGGATGACAAAGCTTCCCGGATCCTTAAGTTTTGGAGGTAGCTTGTTTAAGAAGAGGGCGCTACACTCCTCATTTAGGGATACCGTACCCACTTCCTCAAGTGTTCTTTTGTTGGACAAAATTTCTTTCAAAAACTTTGCGTAAGTGGGCATTTGGGTAATCGCTTCGGTAAAAGGGATGGTGATATTCAATCTCTTGAGGTGATCTACAAATTTGGCAAATTGTTGGTCTAATTTATGCTTCACTAACCTTTGAGGAAAAGGAACAAACCTGTGTGGAGGAATGTATTTAGGAGTTTCAGCATTTTTTACCTTTGTGGAGCTAGAATTACCCATTGTTTGATGCTTTTTCGATGTTGGTGCATCTGCACTTGTGGGTGCTGTGGTCGCATCAAGAGGAGTTGCAACGTCGTGTGTTTCCTTGGGAGGTTGCTGCTCCTCTCCATTGGGCATGGTAGGTCCTTCGTACTCTTTGTCGCTCCTCAAGGTCACGGCATTCGCATACTCTCTTGGATTGACGTCGGGTTTGCCCGGAAGTGTTCCTTGTTGACGGGAGGATGAAGATGCTTGTTGTGCGATTTGAGTCTCTAACATCTTTGTTTTGGTCTCTAAAAACTCAAATCTATTATTCATATTTCTCAAGGAATCCGAAATATCAGTATTGGTGCTTCTTTGTTGGTTCATGAACTCGTTTTGAGAGATCACAAGGCCCTCTATCAATTTTTCTAATTTGTTGTTTTGAGAAGGTCCTTGATACGAGTTTTAATTTGACTGATTTGGGTATTGATTGGAATTACCTTGATATTGGTTTGAGTTGTCATTTTCGGTCCTCCACTTGAAATTTGGATGATTCCACCTTGTGTTAGGGTTGTATGTATTCGAATTGAAATTATCATTTGGCCTAATATTATTGTAGATTGGGTCGTTTCTTTTATCACATTGATTGTAAAACATAGAGTTTACTTGCTCGACCTCCTCTCCTTCCAAAAGGACTTTGCAATCGGCGGTGATATGAGTCGCCTCTCCACAAATACTGCATGAAGCCTTTTTCGTCACGGATTTGACGTTTGCATTTGTGCCACTTGATGTTGCAAGGCTTCTATTTGGGCTCTCAAGGCGGTAACTTCGTCGGTTTTTAAAATCCCCGGTGTGGTTTGGGCTCGCCCACCTCTTTCGGCCGTCCACTCCCTTTGGTTGATCGCCATATCTTCAATCATTAGCATGGCTTGTTCGGGATCCATTTTCGACATGTTTCCCCCTGCGGCTGAATTCAAGTGAGTCTTGGTGGTTATTGTGCAACCTGCAAAGAAGAATTGAAAAAGCAACCACATGTCAAGGCCATGGTTAGGGCACAAGCGTTGTAGCTCGGCCCATCTATCCCATGCCTCGGTCAAAGACTCTCCCTCGGCTTGTTTGAACGTCGTGATCTTCGTTCGGAAGTGTTGGATTTTGGATGGAGGGAAGTATTTTCCTAGGAATAACTTCTCCATGTCGTCCCACGTCCTTATGTGGTCACGATTCACGGTCCTTAGCCACGTTCTTGCATTATCTCGGAGGGATAAGTGGAAGCATTTGAGCTTGAGGTTGTCTAGCTCTTCTCCTTCTCGAGCGAAAGTGCCGCAAGATTCTTCGAAAACCGCCAAGTGGGCATGTGGATCTTCGTTTAGGGCTCCCCCGAACTGGCTTTGGCCAAGCAAGTGGATGAGAGAGGGCTTAATGTCGCGTGGATCTTGGCCTTGAGGAATGAAACCGAAGCGGTGGCCTTGTTGACGATTACGGCCATTTCCGTTGTTGTTTGGATTGACACCGAAAAGAGGGTTATTATTGAGAATAGGAGGTGGCTCATTGTTGTTGTTGTTGTGTGGTGGCAGTGGGTTGTTGTGTGGAGGAGGAGGGGGCGGATCGTTATCGTGAAAGCCTTGATTGAGAAGGCCCTCCGGATAGTCTTCCACTTCCACCTCAAAGCTGCGTGGCATGCCTAGTTGTGGATCTAGACCAGCCATTGGTTGAGATAGAGAGGATTTGCCGGCTTTGATTTTCGCGGTTTGACTTCTTGTGACTGGTGCCAGCGCTCAAACTCTGTGAGAGAAGAAAAGAGATGAGATGTGAAAGAGAGAGAATAGAAGTGGAGAATAGTAAAGTGCAGAAAATTAAATAAGGAAAGTAAATATTTTTGGATTTTTTCTAAAATAAGGAAAGTAAATTTCAGAAATGATAAAAAAAAAAGAAATAAACTATTTTGGATTTTTATTTTTTTCTGAAAAGGAAATAAAGTAACTAAGGAAACTAAGAATTAAAAAGTACTTTCCTAAAATAAAAAAAACTAGTATCTATCCTAATCGCCGGCAACGGCGCCAAAAAGCTTGTTGAGTATTTTAGGTATGGTGTTTTTATACGCTTTTAACTTTTAATATTTATAAACCTTTGTACCCAATGAATAGGTTAGTTGCAAGCGCACAACCTATCGATTGTAGTATTTAGGTATCGATCCACAGGGAGATAGCTAGAGAAATACCAATTTTCAATAAAGAAAACTACTTTTAAAACTAAACAATAAAAGTAAAAAGGGGGGTTTTTGTGTAATTTCGTTTTTAAAGGAAAATAAAGTTTCGTAACACTATGTTAATTAACACGTTCTTATTCTTATTGGATACTTTGTGCTCAACATGTTCTTCGTATTAAAAGGTGCCTTGGAGATCAAATTTTATTTTTTTTGGAAATTTTTTACTATTTTATATGAGTATTCAAAAATCATTGTTTTCCAGATTTATTTATTTATTTATTATGATTAAAAATCCAAAAATGTAAAATTTGGTCTCCAAGAACATTTTAATATGGAGAACACGTTGAGCGCTTCAGATCAACTATTTGAACTCTAAAATCGCAAAAACGAATTAGTAGCACCAAGGCCTTAGTCATAACACTTTGATCTTAGCCAACCTCTATAGTCTTCCTAATATGCTTTCGGTAGCACTTCGGCCGGAATGTCATAGAGCCAAATTTCAAAATTTCATATTCAAAACGTTAACCTAAGTAGCTCAGTAAATTGGTTATATATTAAACTTGTAAAATACTAATTTTTACTATTTTTGAAATTTGTTTACTTTTTTGATGTTTTTTTTAAAGATAGTCCTTTTTGGCTTAAATATTGGTATTATTCTTTTATTTTTGGCTTAAAAAATCATAAAAAATAGTAAAAAAATTACAAAAATAGTAAAAATTGGTATTCTACAAGTTTAATATATAATCAATTTACTGCATTATTTAGGTCAACTTTTTGAAAAAAAAATTTTGAAATTAACACTGACATTTCGGCCGAAGTGCTACCGAAAATATGGTAATATATATATTTCCCTATTATTTTTAACAATTTTTGTTACTTTTTTTAATTTAAAATGACTCTTTTTCGTTCTCTCTGTCGAGGCCAAATTTCTAGAATTTTATTGACATCACTTGTAAAAGAAGTCAGGAACAAAAACAGAAATTTGAGATTGGAGGAATAAACTACTGTAGTGTAACTTTTTATGTTACGACAAAGCTAAAAAGTATTAACACATACAAAAATTGTAAATTGAAAAAAATAAATTGTTAATTTGTATTTATAGGAGGCTTAGCCACCTCCAGCACCCCTATATATATAATCCGCCCATGAACGAAGTAAACTTTTAAAGTTTTCTCTATAGAGATTTACTGCTGAATTGAATTCTCCTCTCTATTATATAAACCATCAATAACATTCAATTCACAGCTCTCTAATTTCATTTATTCTTTATTGAAATAAACTGAATGTATTATTCCTTCGGCATTGTTTGAAGAGAACAAGAAAGTTGAAGCGCATAAGGATCAATTTTTTTATTTTTTTATTTTTGTAGATGAACAGTCTCAATACAAAGAGATCTAAAATAATCAAGTGATCACAAGTTAATAATTACACATGTTAATTAACTTAGTAATACAATTAACTACAAACTTAAGAAAAACAATACGTAGTTTACCTTCGAGGTGTAAATAATTTTGATAAAGTATAGAATAATGAAAAGGAGAAAAGAAACCCCAAAAAATGGAGAAATAATTATGACCCGAGATGTAGATCATGAATTAACGATATGGGCTTTGGAATGGTTGAATTGGATGATATTTTAGCCGAATTTAACCGGTTCAATGAAATTTTGACCAATTTTCTTGATGATATTTTACGAAGAAGTCTTGCACATGCAACCATGCATCTACTGTTAAGGCAGTATTTTCTGTGTTGGCACCTTCATCAGTAGCAATGTTAAACAGATCGTTGCTTTTCTGAGAAAAAAACACAACATTCACGTCCAATTTGTTCAATTTTCCAAATGTAAACAAAATCCTATTGACATTCTGTTCATGAATTATTGATAACTGGGTAGAGCGTATACGATCACAGACTTGTTTGTATTATGGCAGATTATATATATTCTGATGGATTATGACTATATTTATAATAGCAGTGTCAAATTGAAAAGAAAAATGGAGAAACAATTTCCATTTGAAGTCTATGGATTCTACTCTTTTGTGGCAAAGCTATTGACATGTACTCCTAGAGCTGTGAGATTATAACTGTCGGAGCGTCCGTGGAAACCGGTAAACCCTCTCGGATCCTTGTAGATGAATGGAGAACCAGTTTTTGTGCCGAAAGAACATATCTTGCCATTGTTTGTGCTGAGTTCTAGACATGTAATTCCAGTTGGGTCGAAGTATCCATCTATTCGAGTAATCGGAGTTTCGGGTGGAGGATGAACCTGAATAAAAATTCAATTATACAATGAAGAGACACTACTGGCATGGTTCTTGCCATAGAAGGAAAAATCGTCCGTTCCGGACCGGAATCGGGCTGTACCAATCCGATTTTAGACCAATCGAGTTACACGGTAGATGATTTTTTCGTCCAATTTCTGCCGAAACAGTCCAATTCTAGTCAAATTTCAGCTGAAATGGTCCGATTCAAGTCAATTCATCGAAACAGTCCAATTCCTGTCAAATTTCGGCCGAAACGGTCCGCACAGAAACCTGTACACTTGGTCTACCGTGAACCGCACATATACCACTTTCCAAAAAAAAAAAACCTCTTGCGTTATCCGAACCATGAACCTCTTGGTTATCAACTAAGCCAACTATCACCACACTATGCTACCTTTTGTTACTAGAATACATAACTATATGTATAATATAAGTATTGAAACCGCTATTGAAGAGAAGAGTCACTGTGGCAAAAAAATTCGAGTTTCTGATCCGATTCCGACCGATTCACCCGATTTCACGATCAAAAGACCGATCCCGATTTCGATTTTTCCTTCTATGGTTCTTGCACATTGAACAGCACCACAGAAAACAACATCGATTGATTTTAAATAATATTTTAGGTTAGCTGAATCGATAGATCATATGTTAATTTAAGTGATTGGGGTTGTAAACTTGTAATTGATCATAAATATATAAAAAAATAGAGTGAGGCTATGGTGCTATGCATAGCACCAATGCCTAGTGTACTACGGCTCAATATGGTACTTTTTAAAATCCTAACGGTCGATCCGAACCGTTCAATGTGATATCCATATGAATATGTACTTGCAAACTAAATTTTATATTTTTTTGAATTTTTTTACTATTTTTTTAGATAGGTAGAAAAATCAGTGTTTTCTGAAAATTCTGGACCATCAAATTTGGTGCAAATTAATACGTCAAGTTCACATCTATGATAAGATTTCCCCCATCCCCCCCGCCCCCCCCCCCCCCCCCCCACCCCACCCACCCACACACACACACACACACACACACAAAACTTGAACGAATTTAAGTAGACAAGAATAATAGAAAAACGAACATCAGATATTAGACAAAAATATATAAAATTAATAGTTACCGCTTCAAAAATGCAGGAGTACTCGGTCGGTCCGTGCTGCGGTGCTCTAAAAATGTTGTTACTGAAATCTTTATAAACAGTTTGGATTGAACGGATATAAGTGTTCTCATCGTAACTCACAAATATACTCTCTATTCTTTGATGACAACCATCGTCCCAGTCTGTACCTTCCTTAAGTCCACAAGGACCGAGCCGTATGTGTAATTCTCTTCCCTATATATTCATGCAAAATGTTTCTAATAATTAGTTAATTCTTGATAAAAAGGTGTACAATACTATGTTAAGATTAGTCACAAAATTGTAGAACAAAACTAATGAATTTAAAAAAGATGAATACGTACCGTTGTTACATTCATTCACACGTTATCTGTTAATTAAGCTTAATTGAGATTGTTTGATCAGGTAAGCACATTTGTATATATATTTATCAGCTTTAAGCAACTGATTAATTAAGGGTGGTGATTAATTAGGTGATTCTTTGATTCTGCCGAGCTCTTAATTACACAGTTAATGACTTAATGGCATAAAAGTGTTGATCTCCTAGGAAAAATGGAAAAGATCAATCTGCGAATGTAATCAAATCAAACCTTCCAAATTGCTCCCAGATTGTGTCCCTTGTTTGTAAAAAGAGCAACAAAATCTGCGATCACTTACCTTGAGATACCAAGATAAAGCTTCAGAAGCTGTGGCTATTGGTTTTTTTTCCTCTCTGTCTCTCATACCAAGTACACGATCAATTGATTTCACCAGGCAGATGCAAGACTCTAACTCAAATCGGTGCAGTACGTGCTTTTCTTCCTTTCCGTGAGTGGAAGAATAAATGATAGGGGAGAGTTATAAAGAGGAGAAGAGATCGAATGTGAATAAATGATAGGGCCGGGAGAGAGATAAAAAGGAGAAGACATCGAATGAGAATAAATGATAGGGGAGAGAAAGGACAAAAGGAAATAATAGAATAAAATGGTGGAGTGCTTTAATTTTCTTCCTTTTCGTTGGTGGAAGAAAGGAACGTGAGAGAGAGAGAGAGAGAAACGAGAAGATTCTTACGGCAGTAGGAAATGATTAAATGGAATTATGTGAAGGTGTGGAGAAAGGCAGCAGGAAGGCATTGCCAGGGCTCATGGCCACTTTGATTTAATTAGTGCAACTATGGGGTTCGTTAATTCTCTTTTAAGTGTTTAATTAGGTGTGTAGGGCATCAGAAGCAAAAATTTCTGACCAAGTAATATTATATATGTATTCTGGCTAATATGTTTTCGGTAGCATTTCGGCTGAAATGTCATATGATTAAATTTCAAAATTTCATATTCGAAACGTCGACCTAATTAAATAGCTCAATAAAATAGTTATATATTAAACTTGTAGAATACTAATTTTTACTATTTTTAAATTTTTTTACTATTTTTTTTTTTTTTTAAAGATGGTCTTTTTTTGCCTCAATTATTGGTATTATTTTTTTATTTTTACACCTAAAAAGGATATCTTTAACAAATCTTAAAAAAAAAATAAACAAAATTAAAAAAAAAGTAAAAATTGGTATTTTACAAGTTTAATATATAACCATTAACCGAGCTATTTATGTCAACGTTTTGAATCAGAAATTTTGAAATTAGAAAATTCGGGATATATCATTTTCCTAAATAACATATTGCAAATTTAAGTTGGTCATAAAATTGTTGAACAAATCTAATGAATTCCAAAAAGATGATCAATACGTACCATTGTTACATTCATTGAGATGTTATCTGTTAAGCTTGAGATTATTTCAGGTAAGCACACTTGTATATATATTTATCAGCTATAGCAACTGATTAATTAAGGGTGGTAATTAGGCGACTCTTTGACTTTGCCGAGCTCTTAATTAACAATTAATGGCATATCTGCGTTGATCTCCTAGCAAAAATGGAAAAGATCAAGCTGGGAATGTAATCAAATCAAACCTACCAAGTTGCTCCCAAATAGTGTCCCTTTTTTTGTAAAACGAGCAACGAATTCGCGATCACTTACCTTGAGATACAGATACCAAGAAAAAGCTTCAGAAGCTGTGGCCATTGGGTTTTTTTCCTCTCTCTTACCAAGTGCACGATCTATTGATTTCACCAGGCAGATGCAAGACTCTTAACACAAGTCGGTGGAGTTTAGGGGTGTCAATGGGTACGGTACGGGTCGGGTGGAGACATTTTCATACCCATACCTATTAAAATTAACTTTATCCATACCCTACCCATACCCATTAAAAATTGACCTTACCCTACCCTACCCTTACCCGTTAATATTATCGGGTAACGAAACGGTAGCGGGTGAATAACGAATAATACTAATATAATAATTAGTTTTATTATATTTTACAAATTAAACATCAAAAACTCATTAATTTCACACATATATAATTGTTTTTCTAATAAAAAAATAAAAATAAATGTGCAATCAATTCCAACTAAATTGTTTTTTATAAAGCAAGAAAATTCAAAAACACGAATATATATTTAGGTGACCTGGAAATTGAATTGAATATATATTTAGATTTTATAATTACCCTATAGGGTAACGGGTATGAAATAGTAATTAACTATACCCTTATCTATTTGGTTAACGAAAAAAAATTCTTATCCATACCCATACCCAATAAGCTAACGAAAAAAAAATCTTACACATACCCACCTTATCGAATACGATACGGGTCGAGTAAACGGCTAAAAAGGTACCATTGGAGTGCTTTTCTTCCTTTCCCTTGGTGGAAGAAAGGATCGAGAGAGAGAGAGAGAGAAAGGAGAGATTCTTACGGCAGAGGGAATGATTAAATGGAATTTGTGAAGGCGTGGACATGCAAGGTGCCTTTAAAGTTAGATTTTTTTTTTCTTGGCGAAACAGAGGATTCTCACGCATGACCAGTTGGCCAAGAGGGGTATTACATGTGAGTTATGTTTTTTTTTTTTGAGAAAAAATAAGGATCAAGGTCCTTATTTGCTTTATTGATATATGAAACCTGTTACACAGGATTGCAAAAGGTAATTCAACAATGTTGAATCTATTGTGCAGTTAAGAAAAAGAGAAAAGAAAAGAAAGGAAAAAGATAGTAAAACCAAAAAGCCTTCTCTGAAAAAAAATCAGTAAAATAAAGAACTCTTCTCGGGGGCACTTCAGTGGGAATATCTCCATTGTTCTTGCACTTCTTCAATTAAATTACCCATGCTTTTAATATCTTCTCTAAAGATCCTTGTACACCTCTCTCTCCATATGATAAACATAGTAATTAGTAACACCTCTCTAGATTTTACATATCCACCTTTGCCTGCTATCCATTTATGCGCCCCTTCCTCCTTCAACATTCTTTTCCAGTCTCTGTCTGGTAATTCAAAAATACCAGTTAATTCGCTGTACATATTTAGTGCAAAGGAACATTCAGTGAATAGATGTTTCACTGATTCGCACTGTCTCCAACACATGACACACATACTAAGCAGTGGCGAGGCTAGGATTTGAGCTAGGGGTAGGCAAAAATCGGATTCGGGTTCGAATAAATTAACGGGTTCGGGTTCGGATTCAAGACACAATTCAAAAAAATAGCAAAAAATATATTAATGCAAGAAATATATCAAAGGTTTCAACTAAGTCAAAAGTTTATAACAAATATTGTTTTACATATCAAAAAACAAGAAATATATTAATGCTACAAAATCAAGTCAATGGAGAAAGCATTGTTCTACGGTTTTTCATATTTTGAAATCGTTGCTGTCACACCCCAAACTAGGATTTCCGGATTAGGGTGTGATTAATCCCCGCCCCGTGTCTAATGATCGAAAAGACACGCAAGGCTATATAATAAAATAAACAATCACAGCGGAAGCGAATATAAACAATCAAGCCAAAGTCATAAATATAAAATAAACATAACATAATACATACATCACATCATCCATACAAATCCCCACCGGGATCAAATATACATAGTCTATTCAAAAGATACATAATCTATCGAGTCCAATATATATAACCAAAATATCGGACTCGCAAAAATCCTAAACAAAAGTCCCTAATCTATATCAGGCGGTGTGACCATCTAGGACAGCTCCTGACGTCTTCTGCTGCGGACCGTCAGACCATGTACCTGCCCACATCCAAAAAGGAGGGGGTGAGCGAATGATCGCCCAGTATGTGACCCAGTATTATCCCTTCAGAGATCCTCTCAAGTCAAAGCACATTTTAATTTGAAGTCTACGTACAATTCGGTAATCGTTTCATTTTTAATGCACATGTTATGGAAATTAAACCTATCATACTAACTACAAAAGAAAAATACATATAGTAATGACATGATGCAATTATCCTATTATGCCAACATGATTAAAATTCCCCAAAATAAAATACAAGCAGAGAAATATATTATTATTCAATCAGAGTCCAGTACAATAGGTACTATGTGTACAACTTAATATAATAATAATACGGATAATTTTATCACCCCGTGTCGTGCCAATTTAAATTCATATATTCAAACCAATATAATCCAATAAGAGAAAACATATATGCAAGACATAAGAATAAGTTAATTTGTTTCCTCATTAGCAAGGAGACCTCCATCGTCTGGCCATAGACATTAATCAGAGAGGCGTGTCACCCTCAAAGGCGTGAGACCCTTTTACCGCAGGTCTGGGCATGAGACCCACTAGAGCGTGTCATCCTCGCCGAGTATGCGACCCCTAGTGACGTGTCATCCTCGCCGGGCATGAGACTCACTAGAGCGTGGCATCCAGGACGAGTATGCGACCTCTAGTGACGTGTCACCCCAGCCTACATCACAATGCCACCCCCAGGACAGCACACTGGCACGCTAGGCATGAGACTCTCCGGAGTGTGTCATCCTCGCCGGGTATGAGACCTCTAGAGGCGTACGGTCCCAACACGCGACCTGGGGCTACGAGGTAAGCCATACTAAACTGATAGCTCCTAACGTAGGGAAGACATAGCTCGAATCATTTTCGTGCCTCTGGGCTCGAGATCGGTCCGCACGTAAATAGTAAAATGATAGAAAAGAATATATAGTTCCAACTTAATGCATATAATAATACAATATTCCTAAAAGACTGCCCGAGGAACCAAGTGGTCCCTCGGCTCAATGGCTAACGAGCCGACCGGTTCCATACCAACCAGCCGGAACGTAGTCACTCGGTCTTCTACTCACTCTCACCAATGCACATGCTTAACTAAAATACTATGTTGTCCTCTACGAGAAGAGGACAACTAATATCCTAATCTAATATAATATTAATTAAATTACTCTACTCCTAAGAAAGCAGTAAATTTTCCATTTAGAAGGGATTATGCAAATCCTAAATTACAGTTCAGAAAGGATTAAACATGCTCTAATGCAACTACAAAATTTAAAGTACAGATGTCAGGTCAAGTGGTCGACTGGTAAGAGTACGCCACGAAAAGATAATTCAGATATCCCACACCTGATGGCTGTAGGGGTAGAACGCGCTAATAGTGTAACGCTATGTATTTTGAGGTACGGTCTAATTGTTAAAATTTTGAGCAAACTTAAATACAACTTAGGGTTTGAATTTTGAGGACAAAATTCTTTTTGAAGGGGGGAAGAATGTAACGCCATGTATTTTGAGGTACGGTTTAATTGTTAAATTTCATTTTAAGAACAATATAACTGATTATATAACGTCATGTATTTGAAATACTAAATTAATGTACGATACATATATAGTTTATATATATATGTATATATATTCTTCTTCTTTCATTAAATAACTCAAAATAACTACTTTGAATAGAAGGTTACTGTGGTCCGATCTACATCAGTAATTGAAATAGTTTATACATTTATAAGTTACACAATATATTGTTCATACAAAATTTAAACTTAAGATTTACAACTAATTAAAACTTAATTAGTTAATTAAGGAAGGTAAAAGTTAGTTAATTAGACGGGATACATTAAATTAATAAGTTTGATTACTAAACCAGTTCTAGTTTTATAAATTTTAGATTTATGATTAACCACTTTAGCTTTTCTAATTAAGAATACAAATATTAATAACAATTGCAAATTTAATAATTCGTATTAGGATATTAAACGCAATTCGCTAAATTAATTTAACCATAGCATACTTTAGATAGCTTAACACCTCTAACTTCTAAGATATATCAACCATTCACTATTTTTATTCTGCACGAATCTCAAAGCCACTTAATTTCCCTGTTAAAGATGGGAGCAAACTTCGGCCTTAGCCAAAGGCCCAAAATTTAGTTAATTTGGTTCGGATCCGCACCCCACCATATTAATTCTTAAGAGGTTTATTTCATTTGACTTTGGAAGCATCTCAACCATTCAAGTATGTTCTGCACGGATCTCAAAGCATACCCCCTCCCTTGTATTCCCTTTTCCTCTCTGACTTACGCAGCACTCTCTCTCTCTCTTGATTTTCACCGATCACTCTCCCTCTCTTCTTCTCTCTTGCGACAAAGGCAAACCCCTCTCTCTCTCGTGATTTTTCTGTCACCGATCAACCCTCTCCCCTATACCCCTTCCTTTGGCCGAACCCCACCCCTGCCCTCTCTCTCTACCCCGCCCTCTCCCTTGGCTGCCGCCGCTGACCCGAAGAAACCCTGCGCCGCTGACCCGAAGAACCCCAGCCGAACCCCCTGACCTCTCTCTCTATTCCGCCCTCTCCCTCTCCTTTCACTTGGCCGGCCGAAACCCATTAACCCATTTACCCATTAACCCTAACCCTAACCCGAAACCCCTTATCCATTCACCCTAACCCGAAACCCATTAACCATTAACCCTAGACCCGAAATTCTATGAACCAAAACCTAAACCCAATAACCCAATACCCAAACCGAACCTCTTCACTCTTAAAATTGATCTAATCAGTACAATAATCAAGGAGCGAACCGCGAGATTCTAGGAGACGCTGAGAATACGCGAGATCTCGACACACGCTCAAACGGAGTCACTGAGAGTACAGGTGCGGGTTCCTGGTCTTTTTACAAATAATACGAAATGCATGGATTAAGGTAGGTAAATCCTTTTTCCCAGTCTGGTAGATAAACTGCATGTTGAGAATGTCGAACACTCGGTTGTTTTTGTGTAGAATTGCATTGATAGGAAATTTTGGATGCATTGAATTGAACTGACAGGAATGGTAAATGTGAATGAGAAAACGGAGAGTTTTTAAATGAATTGTTTTAAATTGGGGCCGTCTCTGTGTGGCGGTTCTGCATGTATTTTGGAAAATCGCGTCGTCCTCGTGTGGCGATTCGTTGGGCTGTCCATGTGTGGCAGTCCAGAGTGTGAAATGTGAACAGAACGGGTCGTCCTTGTGTGACGGTTCGCCGGATGGGTCCCCGCAATGGCCCATCTAGAGTGTGATTGAACGGGTCGTCCTTGTGTGGCGATTCGCCGGGTTTTCATGTACGGGCATGGATTCCCAGAGTGTGGAATTTCAAAACTTTAAATGTGATTGAATAGGAAAGGCTGGATCGTCCGTGCGTGGCGGTCCAGATTGTGAAAGTTTTTAAAGAAAAGAAGCGAGTTTGAGATTGAAATTGTTTTAAAAGCTGGCATATCCGAATTGATAGGAAATTTGGGGTTTATTTTACTTTTATGTTATTTGGGATATTAAATGCATTTATTTGTAAAAACACCGGGCTGGAACTAAATCCCGCACTGAGAGATAGTTCGATCTCTCACCGTACCACCTCTTACGTGAGTTCCAGGAAATGGAGAAGAAGACATGGAGGAAGGCCGCGAGTGAGGAAATTAGCGGAAGTTCTTAAAGTAGCCACTATTTGTTTTAAATTTATATTTGTATGAACTATATATTGTGTAGACATGGCAGTAACTATTTGACTAGCCATGTCTGACATATTTTCCCTTTCTATTTGTTTGTGAACTCCTTTTATGTTTAATATAGTGGCTTGTTGGTTGTATTATTGATAATGTATGTGATGTGCTTAACGCCTTGCGTTTGAATGCGCGGCGGGTTGTCCGGGGGTGTGACAAATAGCCTCCGGGATCCACGTAATCCTCGCCTGCTCCTGTACAAGCGTCAGCGGGATCGGTCTACGGGTCGGAATCTACATAGGTCGGCTGACCTGTAATTTAGACGTAACTTAATTAGAGTCTAAACTAAATATTAGTAACCCTTCTTACCCTGTTTGATTATTTTCTCGAAGTGTTCGTATTTAATTAATTAATTAACTAGGGTTCGAATCCAACTAAATTAATCTAACGTACTTAATCATTTGTTATATTTTAATTTGACGATAAACTGCTTATCTAATTAGTCGAATACTTAAGTAGTGTCATTTACGTGTTTTTATGCTAAATTACTAAAGGTATAATCTACGTGATCTAAATTGTTACTATTAAGTTCCTAATTAATAACTTGCGATAATAAGTCGTTCCCCAAATAATTTTGAAATTTAAATCTAAGGACGTAACTATTTAATTATAATATTTCGAAAGTCGTACGAAATTATTTTTAATAACCTGTACAAGTTGATAACTTATAAGTATAAAATAATACGTGATTATCTAATTATCCCGTTAACTAAACTTTTGTAATCGTAATTATTCGAATTTGTTAATATGTTGTTAAATTAATTGTCCTTGATTAATTAACAACATATTCTATTTATAAATTATTTACTTTATTTAAAAATCCTATTTACTTAAAAATTCTAATTACTAAACTTTCAAAAATCTAATTACTTAATTAATTAAAATCCTAATTAATCTAAAATGTGTTGTAACTAAATTATTTTAATAATAATTTTATAGTTTCGGACCAAGCCTACCGAAAGGAGGCATCAAGAATTTTTCATTATAAATCTTTTTTTTATTAAAATTCGGCCTACAACTAAAGCCTAATCAGATTTTTAAAATAAAATCTCTATTTATACATTTTTAGCCCAAGTATAGGCTCAAATCAACATTTTAATTCCACTATTCAAATTAGGCCGATATCCATAATTAAAGGTTCCAAATTTTCATTTAAGCCCTCATAAAAGGGAAAATCACTAACGTTGCATTTATTAACATAGCAGCCCACATATTTATAAAATTTTCAAGTTTTACACACAAGTCCCTCTGATAAGGGAATATTACTACAATCATATAAATTAGCATCTAGACCCTCAATTTTATTAAAATTATAGATTGGTCCTTGCCATCACAACCCATACCATTATCAACCATTATAAACGTTTCAACGCAAGTTAATAAGGGTGTTCACCATTACGGGGCACAAGTCAAAATGGTAGTATGATTACTAATTCCACAACATTCGACATGGTGCTATGCACAAGAAGAAGAGATAAAACTAAAAAGGCACAACCAAATTGGTACACCATAAGGGCTCAGCCCGTACCGAGAGAAATCAAGCAAGTTTCACAATATACAAATCAAAGAGCCAATAGAGGTTTATCGAGTTACAACTCGCATTCAACAGCAGCTCGACAATGAGCAAGGAATTTCAGAAAAAGGAAATTAGAGGTTTAGCCTTACCCGAAAAGGCTCCAATTCGGTCTTGGCACGGGACAGTCGGTGCCAAGGCTGTGACGCTCCACGACCTCGCGTCCACCCTTCTTCTTACTCTCGAGCACCACCAACCCAAGAAGCGCACAGCTTCCTTACTGAAATCACAAGGAAAACCCTAACGGGTTTGAATTTGGGGAAAAACCGAAATCAAAGAGAGAGGGACAGAAATTATCACATTCTCAACACATGAGTAGAAATCAGCCAACCAAAACGAGAGTGAGAGAAGAAGTATTTACAACACAAGGGAAGGCTCCAAGCGGGTCCGATGGGACGCAGCGACTAAGTCGCGAGAGGGGTGTGCTAGGGTCGTCGCCCGTACGAGCTTCCTGACAGGGAAAGGACAGCGCACGTAGCGCGTGGGAGGTCGTCTCCATTCCGCCTCCTGGAAGGAGAGAAAAAGAGAGGGATCGGGTGGGGTCTCGGGGTCAGCGGGAGAGAAGAGGGGAGGTCGTTTCCTTCTCCAGGAAGGAAATAGAGGAGGGGTCCTCTGGTAAGTGGGAACGCTATCCTCTGCGGAGTTTTTAAACTCCGCAACTGCGGTTCTTTTAATTTGGTCCGTTAGTTTTGACTTGGCACGAATCTCAAAGCCCAATAATACTGCCCCCTCCGTTAGCCCGAGTCTCAAAGCGGCTGAGAGTTAATCTGGTCCGTTCGTTTTGCTCCGCAGAAGATACGGGTCCAAAGGGGATAGAGAAGAGAGGGTCGGTGGGAGGAATTAAAAGAGAGATAGCTTTAAGATTCGTGCATAAATAACAATGAACGGTTGAGATAATTCCAGAATAAATGAGCTCTTAATATTTTGGTTCTACAAATCAATTTAGTATATATTTATCCAACGGTAGTCGTGGTAATTTATAAAAAAAAAAAAACAATTTAATCATAATCATTATCTTATCTAGTCAGAAAATTTCAAATTCAAATTTTAAGTTGCACGATTAAACGAAACTAATTAATAAATTTTAATCAATTGACTAAAATCCAACGAGAATTTACATTTAAAATTTGTACGAATATTCGTTGTTAGTATTTTATAATTTAATTCTATTTAATATATTATTGTTATACGTGTTACGAAAATCTGTATTTCAAATCACGTAAGACTTTTTAAAATCATGACTTCATTAATTTTAACCCTAACGTCTCAAATAAATGTTGTAGTTGGAAATTTTAAAATTAATAATAAAATCTTTATGTTGACTTAATATTACCTTCGTATAATTTAATCGTCGATTAATCAATTAACAATAAAAATTTAATTAGTTGAAAATTTTAATTGTTAGTCTAATTAATTGGATTTAAATTTACGGGTTATAGCAGTTGCATAATTCGTTCATCATCTATCTCATCAAACAACTCATTCTCAACGTAAGTGACCAAACAATCATTCAAGAATTGATCGCCCATTGAATTCCTTACTCGGTTTTTCACATAATTCATCGCCGAAAATACCCTTTCAACACTAGCCGTTGCCACCGGCAATATCAATGCTAATTTCACCAATTTGTAAACTAACGGATAAACAATGTGCCTCCTTTTTTCCACCATTTTTTGAGAAAGTTCAACTATGCCCTTTAACTCTAAAAAATCACCATCACTTCGCATATCCATGCAATAATTCTCCAATTAACCACCTAGGACAACAAGTTCATATTGGTTGAAATCAGATGGATATAATCGAGCTAATTGAACCAACCTATCTTTATTAAATGATGAAAAAGAGTTACTCGGGTCTAAGCATGACATACAAATAAGTAGCTCGGAACCAGCAAAAAAGAAAACATTTCAAGCTTTCTGTTCTCTAAATTATTACAGAATAAACAAAAAGTGTTATGTTAGGCAAGTTCATCACCTGCTATGTTGCACGGATACGCCTAAATAGGCGGCGTATCGGTATCGGACACGTATCGGATACCGATACGCGCCCGATACGGCACCGATACGTATCCGATACGCCAGCTGGCGTATCCGCCTACGTGGCGTATCCTAACTCGGCCGATACGGTCGCCGATACTCCGTTGAAACAGCTGGATACGCCTGGAAACGTCTGGATACGCCCGGATACGCCTGGACCCGTGAGCCGCGCCCGCCCGCACCCGTGAGCCGCCCGTGAACCAGCGCTGCACCCGTGAGCCGCGCCCGGGAGCCGGGCCGCACCCGTGAGCCGCGCGTGAACCGGCTAATTTTTTCTGCGTGAGGCGGGATTCGAACTCGGGCCGTGGCTGTGAGGGTCAAAAGCTTTGACCACTACACCAAAGTATCATTTGTGATATATTTTAGTAACTATAGTACTTAATATATTCTTATGTTATGCTTTAATTTTTTATACAAATTTGATTTAAGTTATGATTATCTAAATACAATATATAAAATAATAAAAAATAATATATATAATAAACGTATCGTATCCTTGATTTTTGAAAATTGTCGTATCGCCGTATCCGTATCGTATCCGATACGATACCCGTACCCGTATCCATGCAACATAGATCACCTGTTAAGATTTAGATTTATTTTTGTTCCTTTATAACATTGTTGTTTATTTGATAATTGATTGTGTGTAATCAAGAAGAAAAATAACTGTGAAAACTGAGAAAATTACCAGTAGTATAAAGAATGAAACTTAATGATATATTTCAATGAAATCAAGTGATTTAAATATTTGAGTCATCCTTTCTAAAAGGTAAAAAGTACGGTCAACAGAAAAAGAATAACTTTCCATTGTAATGATATATTCCAATGACATCAATTAATATTAACAATTGAGTATCATACTTTCTAAAGAAGATGAAAAAAAAAAAGAATTTATCATCTACAATTACCCAAAATGTTTTTTCATGAAACCCCTTTGATCAGCATCTACAATACTTGATGAAGTGCAGCTCTGATTTTATTTGCAACATAACTGGACTACTAAATTTCTTCAACAGATCACTAGTGCCGAAATACAAATTGCCTATATAGGACAGCAACCTAGCGTTCCTCTTTTATGATGGCTTCTTGTAATATACACACACTAAAGGACTTATGCATAAATAATGGCATCATTTGCGTTTTCTTTGGATAGCCATGACTGAGACAGAGAAAAACAACGCTAATAGAACCCATTTCTAGTCACCTGATGAGCTGCTGTTACGCGAGGAAGAACCTTAATAAGCAAAAGTAAGAACAGTAAAACTTGTCTCAGGAATCAGATACTGTAATATCTCTCAAAATAAATGAAAAAAGCAGCATGCAACTTAGTTATACTATCTATTCCTTTAATTATTCCATAAAAATTTCAAGCAGTTTACTGCTAAAGAACACTGCTGTTTTATTCCACATCTATCTGTTCAGAAAGAACATACCTTTAGAAGAGCCAACAAAAAAAAATACAGAGAGAGATGGAGCCGGAGGAGTGCAGAGTGAGTCCCAATCAAACCAAATTTTATATGGGACGGCTATAGATTCACAGAACCCCTTTAAGATTCGTGCTAGATTAAAAATGGACAGTTCAGATCTCACTCTACAACCTACGGTATCTCACTGGATCCGAATTTTCTGGATGGGGGAGGGGGGGGAGTGGGCATTACCTCTACGGTGCCTTTTCCCCTCCATAGCTTCACGCTTCACCTGGCATTCACGGCAGAGGAATGGGCCGTCCCAAGGTCGTAATTTGCCACTTCCACACCTAGAGGCCTCAGATTGGATGGAAACACCCTCGGTAGGCTTCAGTTCCATCTGGCATATGGCACATATGAACAGCTTGAATATGTTCCTTATTGGGTACTCTGTCTGCAATCTGTGTTTTTTCAGATTGAAGCAAACAAATGTTACGAAATTAATAAGCTTTTGCAATTGTGCAATTATAATGTTAATTTTTCTAAGAAAAACTCCTAAAATTTACATTGTCTTTTCACTTGTATCAAGTGTATTGATATTTGTGTTGACCGTGCTTTGTATTATCAAAACACGATTCCATGCGTTACTAATGTGGATATTCTTATTTCTTAATACGTATGTTTTTACAAATTTCATGCTGATTAATTTGGCATACATTTTCACGTTATAACCAGATCCATGGCCAATATATCAAACAAATAACAAGGTTTACTAATCACAAGATTAAGGACCTCTGAATCAACAAAATGTGTACCGATTGTTAACTAAAGAGACAGTTCCGCGTTCAAAACCTCTTCAACCAAGCTATTTTCCTTTCGTTAATTTTTCCACACTCCGACAAAGTGACAATCTTTTAGATTTTTTTTTTGTTTACTTATGATTATTTTATTGGAACTTCTGTTTGGTGCTACATCTCTAGTTTGATTTCTGATATGCCTACTATCCCTTTTGCTTACCCTGTCACTTATGTGTGAGAAAATGTCTAGTTGCAGCTCAACTTCACATAATAGATAAACACAAAAGGTACCAGCACAAAATAATCTGAGAAGAATAAATTGCAAAACTATAAAACGGTAAATAAATACCGTCGGGCTAAGCAAGCAGAGCCCTCTTCGTATATCTCCTCAACAATGTCGGGCTCATGGTACTCCACGTCATGCAAACTTGACGAGGTCTCGGAGGTTTTCTTAATTTTGAACATGTGCTTGAAAACCCCAATCCCCTGTTTCTTTGGAGGGGGCGGGATCGTCGGGGTCAACTTTTCAAGTGGTATAATGTCTACCACAATGCACGTTGTGTCGTCCCTCAGCCCTTTTACATGCACTGCTTCCTGCATGTGTTGCATTTTGTAAGAGGCAAAAAGAAGTTGAAAAGGCAAAATAACAATGATAAATTGATATAATTACAATGTGTTTGTTTGTTTGTTTGTTTGTCTTTCTGAGTGTAAGGCTTAGATGAAAAATGAACAAGCTTATATATGATCACCTTTTCTTATGATCAACTATCTAGCTAAACTTCTAAGAATTTATAAATCAAATTCAAATGCACAAATATAAACAGAGGTTGGAGGGAGATACTTTAACAACTTTATTGGCGGCGGCTTCCGGAGGGAGGGGACGAGAAAAATTGAAGGCCATTTCAGAGGTCAATGCATCCCATACCCCATCACTACATAAAATGAGTCTGCCCCCTGTACTAGATAGCTGTATTTGGAAAAGAAATAGTTGCAATATATAAAATAGATACTCATGTAAGCTTAAATTGAATGAAATTTTAAACATGCCTACTGGTACACGATTTTGTTCAATGTAGCCATGTAGGAAGTTGTGTGCTAATCTAGAACTACACTGTACTAAAATAAAATAGCCTTGTAACAGTACATAGAACATGGATTGACTGGTATTATGCCCCAAACTTGTGCTATTAAATGCCAATTTAATTTGGAGGCGCAGAAAATGAAAAATTGGTAACAGCATGTACTACATTAAGATATAACATTTATTGGTTGATGCAAATATATTTGATTAAGAGAAACAGTAGGAAACCTTCACTTGCTTGACATGAGGAACTGGTACGATAAATTCACCAACATCTCTATCCCCTATTGATCTTGAGAGACACAAGCCACCTGGCCAACATCTCAAAGGACCAATCTGTAAAGTATTCAAAAAGAATTAAATTACTCCAGGAATATAAAATTAAATGACAAATAAACAGCAATACTTAAAACAAGAGGTCTAACAGAGATGGCTACTGACACCGCTACTTTTTTATATGTTTAAATACCGCAAGGCGCAATAGGCGATGGAAATTTTAGAGAATTTCATTAGGGAGAATAGAGAGCACTTAGGGATCATATTAGGATGTAGTATATATAGAAAATAATAGCATCTGGGTCTTGCCCCTCTAAAAAGGGCTTCAAATAAAAAAGAAGAAGAGAGAAATAGTACCTGAGTACTACCTACAACATTTAATCTTCCAACATCGCCTCCGCTTGCTGTTACTCTCTCCACCCTACAAGTTATAGTTTTAGGGTTACATATAGTAATTAGTTGAAAGACTGATTATGTCCCTCATTAGTCTACAACTCACAATTGTTAACAAAAGAACTAGTAAGTCTTATAAGTTAATTTTATTTAAGGTCGGAGAAAACTCGCAACATACTCCTCTTTATTCTCATCCAAGCGATGATCAGCAGACAAGTAGTAAAGGGAACCCTCTGCCTCGAGAACTGCACGTGAATCGCCAACTGATCCAACGGTTATTACCAACCCATCTATTATCACAAATGTCACTGTTGTCCCTGAAATATGCCCTGAAAATGCAATAACAGAAAAGTAAGTTCATTATAGCTTGCACAGGCAAACTGGTACAATTCCAACAAAGCTAATCTGATAGAGAGGCTTGTTTATTATTCTAGCTACAATTTAATCAAGAGATTAAGGTGAGAATAAAGATTTGCATCATAATATTGTATTTGTTATATTTTGAATTTACCTTGACTTAGAAAGTCTTTATCAGTTTTTACAAAACCAGAAACCAAAGCCCTCGGTAGTGCGCCGAGCCATTCATCTCTAGACAAATTAGGAGGAATTGCACTTAAAATGTTACTTAATAGATTCTCCTTAGAATAAATAGCTGCCTGACTCCCATTATGGCCATCAAATATCTGAAAATTAAAAGAGAAATTAGAATAATAATTGTACAAATTAGGCCACCAAATAACTGAGAAATTAAAAGAGAATAAGAATGTTAATTGTACAACGCCAAGCAACAGCAAACTCACCAGAACACATGCACAAGCTCAAAATCCAGTAGGCAAATGATTTCATTTTTGGTTACAAATGAAGCATATGGAATACTGTATGAGCAGACACTATTTACCTTAACAAATGTGTACATCAGACAAAAAAAAACTTGAACTGTTTCACTAGGTACTTCTCCAATTATCCAAAAATAAAATTAAAGCATCTTTCACTAGGTGATTAATTTTATTAGTAATGGCCAGAAATTCTTTGTCTTCTCCAATTATATTAAACAAGGCAGTACACTATCTGAACCCAATTTTTGGTACTGATCTCCTACCAGCAAAACTTTCCACACTGATTTTATAAAATAAATGGTCCAATAAAACAAACAAAAAAAATCTCCAAAATAATACCAATAGTAACTATAAAGAATATCTCTCCTAACCGCATAAACAGAGAAGGTGGAAAGAGGATCGCCCGGGACCCGCTCGCAGTCAGGCTTGATCAGTGTAAAGTCTTCACCTTTCTTACTCTGGGCCCACTCGCCATACACCAATTCACACTTTTCTCTATCTCTAACCCTCTCACCCTTCACACATTCTCTCTTCAATAGCTCCCCGAGCGGCACCGGGCCGCTCTTACTTCGCAAATTAAGCATCTTCAAAAAATCAAAATCAGAGATTGCAAGTTCGAAATCCGAATGGAAATCTCTTGTGGATATTAATATATAACTAAGGGCTTGACCCTTAGTCTTTCTCAAAAAAAAAAAAAAAAAAAAAATCAGAATCAGAATTCAAACCGATAATAGCTTTGAATTTGATTCTCTTATTCCAAATCTGGATTTTCAGAAGAGAAAGTGTCTCAAAGGATTGAGATAGACGCAGCGCTAACTTGTTTTACAAACACATCAGATCAATTTATCTAGATATGGACGTGATCTTGCTCGTGAAGGTAACAAAATTATTCGAGCAGAGCGCAGCTAGATTGAGTCCTGAACTAGCCGTTGCTTGCGAAAAATTTCTTTTTCTAAATCTTCGTGGAACTTCCCGGAGTTCATTCTTCCGGGAATCCTTCAAAATCAGCAATTCACCAAAACCAGAAACACAGACGGAATTTTAGGAACACACAATCGAGAAAATTAGTTTCCTATTCTTAGTTAATTTTTAAAAGATACATCCTGTCATTTATAAGACTGATTCGGTTCGAAATAAAATAAAAATACTTAATTATCTAAAAATAGATAAAAAAAAAAACTTGTAAGACAGAAAATAAGAAATTATCTATTTGAGACTATTTCTTTTGGTCTGATAATGGTTGTTGTAGACTTCAAACGATTTCATTTACAAGCTATCCAAAATGGGATCATAATAAAAAAACGGATTTTCCAATTAAAAGACAAGTTTGTTTAAATTATGAAATTCCTTATATTAATTACAATTGACACAAAAAAATTATAATTTTTAGGACTAATAAGGATTTGAAGGACTTGTGTTTTCTAACGGTTTGGGGCAGATGAAGGGCAAATCAAAAGGTGGCCCCTGGTATGTGTATGTCTTGTTTTGGAGTTTGAATTGTGAAAGAAGATTTGAGAATTGCAATTAAAGGGTCGAGGAATAAATTAATTAATAGCGTTTGGAGATAGAGAGACCAAAAGACTACAATCTTCCGATTTTTTATTTATTTCGTTTATGAATTATTCAAATTTTGGCCCCTGGCAAATGAATCGACTATTAATTCGACAATTTGGGAATTAATATTTGTTCAATTCACATATTATGTTATAAATTTTACGAATTTAACAAATGAATCACGATTGAAGTTTGATGATTCAATTTGTTGGGATTTTTTATTTGTGCAATTAAAATATATGTGATACTAATATCAAACTTTGTTAAGTGCATTAATATTAAGCATTTATTCAATTAATTTAAGGTTTTTTTTTATTGTAATTGAATTAATTTGTAAAATATACCGGTATACATTTGGAATTCAGTACCAGCTAGGAGATTTACAGATAGTTGAATTCTTGGTCCTGGTGTAATTGCTAGTTGCTCTTGGAAATATCAAATATATTATGTGTTCATAAAATTAATTAAACACCTCGTTTTGGGTTATTTTGATTTATGCGCTCATTTAATCTCATTGAATGCATCTACGAATAGGAGAGGAGAAATATTAAAGACAATTTATTAGGTTCGTTAGGTTAGGGTACACCAGTAAATTTTATTAATTTATTAATTTAGCGAGGTCCAAAATTAACAATTATATGATATGTTTATAATTCAGAAATAATTTATTTTATTATGGTATATATAATATATTAATATATTATCTGTTAATTGGGTATACAAGGTTTTCGTATTTTTCTTTTAAGGTCAGCGGCTTTAAAGTTTCACTTGTTATTATGTAGTCTCATATAATTGTTTGCCTTAATTTTTATGACATTATCTAGCAACTTTATTTGTTTCTCGATCGTACTGTAATAATACCCTTCTTGATTATCAATTTAATAAAACGTGTCACATATGATCTAATAGACTAATATATAATCATAAAATTTAAACATAATTATATTTAATTATATTTATCTGAAATAAGTTGACTCAAATTGATTATCTCATCTGATAAATTCGTTTTCAATAAATTTGATTTAATTCATCTAACTTGTTTTATTTTATTTGACATCATCAGTTTAAATATTGAAGATAATTTTTTTTCTGAAGAGAAAGAACGAAATACCTAATGATTTTAATAATTATTTTGCAAATCTATTTATTTAGACCTATTTATGTATTTCAGTTTAAAATTAAGTTATTAGTTCAACTTTCAAAAAGTAAGAGAGAGCGCGCACGCCACATAGCACTACGGTAGCATTCTGGCCTCTCTACCCTTTTACGTGGCTCAAGTCCCCTACTCCTTAAATTGCCAAAAAATTTATTAATAGAAAAATAAATAAGAAAATATAAACAATGAGGAAGGATTTTGCTGAAATTTGATATATAGGAATACCGTGATGGTCTATAACGTCCAAAGGACATTATAGAGTACAACGTCCAGATTAGCGAAATCAGATTACCACTAATTAACGAAATTAAACTCTGGACGTTGTGTAGTATTCCGGCCAGATTACCTCTATCTGTAAAAGCAGACTGCTTTAGTCTATTACGGTCTGGGACAAAACAGAAACTTTTTTTTAAAAGCAGAAAAAATTTAAAACTAAATTTTTTGGTGCGGGAGCAGAAGGAACTATTTATAATATATATTTTACGATGTAAAACTTCACAACACTTTCTATAATAAATGGCATAGCAGAAATTAATTACTTTATCATGCTATATAATTAAAGATTTACCTTTTACAGATAAAGGGTTTTCATTTAGAGAAGGAGATGTGTGAGATAAAAGAAATTGTTTTAAGAGGAGAAGGTTTTCTACAGATTAAGAGAGCCGGGGTTTTAATTTATAACCGTCTAGACGTTATGGATTAAAACATTCAGAACTTTACTTTTTTCTGTCATGGTCCATTTTCACACTTTCTCACACTTTCACTTTTGAAAGCTGTTTTTTTTTTTTTTTTGCCGACAGGACGTTACTAACAATAACGTCTTGAAATTTTCCCTTTCCGCTGTTTTTTTTTTTTTTTTTTTCTCCCAGGACGCTCTCAACAATAACATCTAGCCTTTTATTTTTTTATTTTCGCACGCTCCAGGCCGTTGCTCTCTATAACGTCCATAGTTTTTTTTTTCAAGACCGTTGGACGTGATTCTCTGGAACGTCCAGGACCAACACGTAATTAGTTGGTTAATTACAATTCGCTAATTTGGACGTTTTGGTCTCGTTATAGACCATCACGTTTTTCCTAAATATCGAATTTCGCTGAAATGATTCCTCATATGTCAATATTTATTTATTTATTTTTCTATTAATAAAAATTTCGGCTTAAATTGCCTTCTCTGATCAGTTCTCTCTCGAGACAAGTTTCAAAAATAAATAAATAAATAATAGATAGTGCGCTGTATTAATACTGTTTTTAACTGTTTTGCCATATCTTCCCTTCATTAATAGTCCCTCTTCTCTCTCATTTTCCATTCGTAAAGAACAAGAAAAAAAACAGAGCAGAAAAGCAAATCGAAGAAAGAAAAATAAAAAAAATATATTGATTCTGATTCTACTTTCGAGCAAAATGGTACAATTTATTTTTGAAGGTTTATTTCTTCTAGTACCTACTTTTATATTCTTATTAAAAAATCTCAATCTCTCTACTGACCTTACTGTTGCAAATCAGGCAAGGGATATCCACATCAAGCTTGCCTCAGTTGGATTAAATGAGCAGGGAACACCATGGAATGATGGTGGTCATCAGAAAATTGAGAAAATTGTGATAGGTTACACTCCATCTTTCATTAGTTCCATTGAAGTTGTATATAGCGACGGAGGCGACGACACTCGAGTATTAGCTCCACGGCACGGAGCTAACAGCAGCTCATTGATTAAGATGGTATGTTTTGTGATTTATTTTGAGTGAGGCTATATGCTAAATAGTTGATATGAACCGATTAAAATGATCTCCATATGAATATGTATTTGCAGACTAAATTTTGTATTTTTAAAAAAAAATTAACTAATATTTTAGATAGATAGAAAATTACTACTTTTGAATGGTCTAGAATTTTTAGATCAAGTGATATGCTACCAATCTAAAAAAATACTACTTAATTATGTTAATAGTTCAGATCGACTGTTTGGACTTTAAAAACAGAGAAAATGATCAATATATAGTACGGACTAATCTACGCTATGCATAGTACCATAGCCACAATCTTTTATTTTTATGATCTTTCATTTTCCTTAATTTCTTTGCAAGATGGTTTATGAAATTGCTTTCATTATTATTATGCTTTTAGTTTATAAAAAAAGACAAGAAGTTAAATCTTCAATATCTAGTTCCAAGATGCTGCAAGAAAAAATAAAATAGCGTGTGTGTTTATTAGCAAGTGTTTATAGTTGTACCAGAAAGGTGACCAATATATTATTTATGCATTCACTATATATATTCTAACTTGTTTATTATTATGTATATTTTTTTTTTCTTGAAAGCCATATAATTAATGAGGATAACTACTAAACAACACTTGTTTTACAATGCAGATGACTATAACAGAACCGATCACCCGTATTCATGGAACATACTGTTCTTATACTGGCATTACTTCTCTTGAGCTCAGCAGCAGACGTGGTACCTACTGCACAATTAACAATGATGGGAATGCTAATGCTAATGCTAATGCTAATGCTAGTTCTTTTACATTTGATTCTGATTCAGGATTCACCGGATTTCACGGTCGAGCCGATGACTTTCAACTCAAGGCTCTGGGGGTGTATGTCAATAGCACCGCGAAAAGCCGGTTGAGGCCAAACCCGGAACGTGACTGCTCTGTTCTATAAATTAAGGGTTACTCTGATTTTGCATATTGTTTATTGTTCTCAAGGGTTGGTTACTCTGATTTTGCTTATTAATTGTCATTTCAACTTCAATCGTATTCGTATGTTTGGTCGGAGCAGTTCAAAGTACATTAAGATTTGTGCGGATATTTTTATGATTTGTGCATGTCAAGTGTATACGAATTTTGATGCACACCAAACGGTTTTGACCGGATATCAGATGAAATTATATTAAATTAAATTAAATTAATGTTCATCGGACCGCCTCCCGCTCCGATAAGGAATTAAAGAATTGTATTCAGCTGAAAATCTCCCTACTATGCAAGCTAGTTCTGCAAATTCAAATTCCGAAAGAATTGCATTCAACTGGCAACTCAAAATCTCCTACTATTCAAATTATGCAAATTCAAATTCCGAAAGAATTGCAATCAACTGACAATTTTTGACGAACAACAATTTCAATTTACCATACAGATTGCTTCTTTCCTAGGCCTATTTTTTTGACTCGTACATTGAATTAATATACAATGAAAACACTTTATTAATTAAATACGATATCGAAAATGAGGACTCAATATAGCAATTATGAATTGTGACGGAACTAAAAAAATTTAATAGGGTGACTGAAAATTAAAATGTATAATTGTGGTGAATGAAATTTAAATCTAAGTTTTGTCAACTATAAATAGAGCTTTGATCACTAAACTACAACTAAAATTTTGCTATTTATAAAGAGTAGCTCGACTATATAAGAAGTTTAAGAAAAATAAAATTCAATTAAATCTTTATATGCATAATTAAAATTTCGATATCATAGAAGTGACTTAGCTATTTTTGATAAGCCTTAAATCCGCCTCTGAATTTATAAACTCACCAGAATCCAAATGTCGGCCATTTGAGTTTAGATCTGGTAAGATATCTAATCGTGTAAAATTAAATTTGAACCGTTTATTATTAATTGACACGAATTGTAGTGGAACCTCTCAGGTTGAGAGGATATTTACTCCACCCATTTACGAAAATCTGTATCCTCTGCGTTAACTCAGAATTTGAGTTAATGCATTTCGGTTGTTCATTCAGGAGCCGGGCCAATCCAATCTAAGATGGAATGTACGGAGTTCCTTTAATATTAGTGCCAACACTGATCGGACGGTCCGGAATTATTCTGTTAATGCAGATGATACGAATTCCAAATCAAGTTGATAGCGCGCGCTGTCTCGCGTGTTTATTGAACAAGACACAATTTTTTCATTATTCTCATACATATTTTATTTATTTTATACAAATATCAAATATTTTTGATACATTATTTAAATTATAAGAACTGTGGATATGGAATGATGATTGTAATTAATGGTACTGTCGGATAATGGGATCCAATCATATATATATATATATATATATAGAGACTGGCTAATGTAATAACGTTAGAACTTCGGCCGAAGTTCTAACGGGTCGTTTTTGCAATTTCAAAATCCAAACAACCCATCCGAACCGTTCAACATGTTCTCTATATTGAAATGTGCTTGGAGACCAAATTTTACATTTTTTGGAATTTTTTTGCTATTTATTAAGCCACTTTGAAAGTTTCTGATCCAACGGTGAACAGTAAAAAACAGCCAAATTTTCTGGACCACCGGATCAGAATTTTCAAAGTGGCTTAATAAATAGCAAAAAAATTCCAAAAAATGTAAAATTTGGTCTCCAAGCACATTTCAATATAGAGAACATGTTTAACGGTTTGGATGGGTTGTTTGGATTTTGAAATTGCAAAAACCGACTCGTTATAACTTCGGCCGAAGTTCTAACGTTATTACATTAGCCAGTCTCTATATATATATATATATATATATATATTTTATTTTAGCGTTACCTTAGTTTAGCTTTATAGTAATAATTATAACTAAATTTTTGTTGTTGTTAGTTATTACGCTTATATGTCAAGCAAGAAACAACAAAATTTATTTTAAAAGCCAATATATTACGTACTTATTAATTCCGTAGCCTAATTAAACAGGATAGGAAAAACTGATGACAGCAACGTCAGACGATTATATATATTATATTTAGGGCGAAATAGAACACAAGGGCAAAGAAATATTGAATAATTATAATAGGCTTTTGTTATAAAATTCTTGCTATTTTCATTTTTTGAAGATCACACAAATCAAACCTAGCTAATATAATAAGATATGTAGGAGGTGAACTCATGCGCACCTGCCACCTGGGTGTCCGTCTGTCTGGATATATATATATATAGAGAGAGAGAGAGTGACTAAGATCAAAGTGGTATGACCAAGGCCTTTGGTGCTACCAAGTCGTTTTTGGATTTTCAAAGTCCAAATGGTCGATCTAAACCGTTAGATGTGATCTCTATATTAAAATCTGCTTGGAGACCAAATTTTATATTTTTTGGAATTTTTTTACTATTTTTTAAGCCACTTTGAAAATTGCTGATCACATGGTCCAGAATTTGGTTGCACTGTTTTTACTGTTCATCCGAATCTGCCATTTTCAAAGTGGTTTAAAAAATAGTAAAAAAATTCCAAAAAATGTAAAATTTGGTCTCCAAGCATATTTTAATATATATTGAACATCTAACGGTTTGAATCGACTATTTGAACTTTAAAATTGCAAAAACTTATTGGTAGCACCAAGACCTTGGTCATACCACTTTGACCTTAGCCACTCTCTCTATATATATATATATATATATATCCTACCGAACCTTGCTAACAATTTGTCTTTACTATTGTTTCCATTTCTTTGATGCATTGAATATATAATTGAATGAGATTAAGAAAGCGCATAAATCAAAATTTACAAAAACGAGGTTTTAAATTTATATCATGAACACATTAATTTCCAAGAGAAATTACCAACTCGATCGATCACCAGCTGTACACGAAAGTCAGTTCTGTAATCTTAAATTAATGTAGCATTAATTACGGATTAATTGCTTTAATTTGCAAATGTATTCTCCGTCTGGCATAATTAATTAGTACTCTCGTAAAACGTTACAACACATATATAATTAACTTAATTTCTTCTTATTTTTATAAATATATATACAACAAATTAAAACCTATATATTGACTCCAAAGAGAAATTAATTTTCAATACTATACTAATAATAATAATTATTATATATTATTATTATAAGTTGAGTCATTACTCATTAATTACCCATGCAAAAAGCAAGCTACCATTTATTACTCTCACCGGCATGCGCAGGCCCCATAAAATTGTGTTCAGCGTAACATTTAGTATATATTAATTATTTTTTTTAACAGGTGTATCATATGTGAAAATATTTAGCTAGTTGTATTTAATAGTTACCTAATTGTATTTAAAAGGTTTGGTTTCCACTATACTGTTGTGTATGCAATAATATAAGAGAAAAATTAGAAGTCTACACATAATGCAAATGAAGTCCGGGTGCATTTTCAAGGGTCGGATCAGATGTGCGTATATGGTTTATTATTCAAGGCTACTGAATTATAGATATTATAATGACCAATTTGATTTGGTGAAATATAATTAATTAAGCTTTCCCAAAAAAAGCACAGATTGACTCTCGCTCGGTCTCCTAGGAATCAAATAGCTAGCCCGCCGATTCACAAATTAATTATCCTTTTGTGTTTTTATGTAGCCACTGAACATAACAGAATGTGTGCGTGTGTAAGCATACAACCAAGTGAAGCTAATTATTTTTTTTATTGGAAACCCAACCCGTAGGCACAAATGAAGCTAATATTGTAATTACGGTACATAAAACAATGATATCTAATTAATGCGTCCAGAGCAATTACAAACTCACCAGAATCAAAGAGTCATATGTTGACCACCACACAACAACAACAAAAAAAAATTGGTTGAGGTTGAGCTAATGGCTATATAAACCATAGCCATTCAATTGAAAATTCTCTGAATTAATCTTCAAAACTCACTAAAAAATGGTACATTCTATTCTCTATTTTCTTTTTTCTTTTAAACTTTCACTTTTTGCTCATTGTTAGATTCCAAAATGTTACAACTAAACTCAAGATGTAATATATGTAGGAGAAAGACATCCCAATTAAGCTAGGGCCGTGCGGTTTCAAAGACTGCGGCGTGGCATGGGACGATGGTGCTCATCAGAAAATAGAGAAGATTGTCATCTCTTACACTGACTATTTCATAAACTCTATCCAAGCTGTTTACAGGGATGGAGAAAACAACCTGGTATTGGCGCCACCACATGGAGCCAATGAAGGCTCATTTAGAACGGTGATCCCTCCATGTTAATTATTTATTTAATTTCTTTGTTTCATTTTCGAATCACCATACTCGGTTCTCGGTACTTTCCATTTAATAAATCATGATTTTAAAAAAGATAACCAATGTAAACCAGATTGAAAATATAGGATTCTTCCTATAACTGCCAATAATGAACTATGGCAGGACTGGTACAGATGCACAATTTCCTATCACATATCCAGGTTGAAACATGGTTTTATTGGTATGTGTAGCTTCAACAGTCATATTTTGTTTTCAAGAAATTAACAGGTCGTCATGCTAGTATTAGTAAGATGCCAGTTTAACTGGAATCAAACTTTTGTGCCAGTACATTGTTCTCAAGACTAGAGAAAAATTGTATGCTCTAATTTTTGTTTTAAACTGTTGCAGATTACTGTAACAAACCCAATCATGCGGATAGAAGGATGTACCGGTTATCACAGTGGACCCGGTATTAACTTCCTCCAGTTTTTCAGCAACGTTGGCAGCTACGGTTCCTTTGGGAGGAACATAGTGCAAGGTGCAAGTGGCAACTTTAAATTTGAGTCGGATGTTGGAATTACTGGATTCCATGGAACCTGTCACTCTGGCCGCCTCCACTCATTGGGTGTTTATATCAGCAGCTCTGCTAAGAAGCATCTGGCAAATTCCTCCAAATAATTAAATGCATGGATCTTATCTCTTGATAGTCTTTTTGAAGTTATATCATCTCTCCATAGTCATCTTTATATTAGAATTATATTGTGACTTTGTGATGCTTGATATGATATAGTTATGTGTCGCTTTGTTCATTTGGGTTTTTTATTACTGATTTACTGATATTTTCCCAATGAGCTTTAATATGGACAATATTTTAATTGTACGCAATATGTCTTTATATAATTATTGATTCACAAGGAAATGTTACTTTAATATGCTTGTAAATTAATAATTTTGAAAAGTCTGGAGGAGACACTCAGCCCTGCTCCACAGAGAAAATGTAAGGAGAGGACTAGGAAGAGAATGGAAGGATAAATTAAGGAGATGAAAGAGAATGGAAGGATATATATAGGAGATGGAATTTTCTCCTCTTTCTTTTTATTAATATAACAAGAAAGAAATTAATTTGTATCCTCCTCTGCCATCTTTCCTCCTGTGTCACCTCTTGTGGAGCATAACTTTAGTTAGACTTAGGCAATCCAATTTGAAAAAATGTGAGATACCTCCCGGCCCAATTAAGGCAGGACGACCCAATTAAGACGGAACAAGGGCATTGGATTGGAAGACCCAATAAAAAGTTAAGCGGCCCAAAAGAGGAACTCCAGTGGATCAGTTCCTTAACAGCCGCAACATCCGGATCTTACTATACAAGTTCGTTTTCTTTTTTTTTAACAATTGGATTGGTATATATAAAAAAAAGTTATTTACAAAAGTCAACCCTAATGGGCAGAAACTAAAAAACAGGAATTGGAAAATAAGAAAAGAAAGAAAAGTAAAGTAAGAATAGAAATTCTCTAATTATCTCTAATCGCCGCAAGGAGAGAGCAATATGCACCACCATGCCCTATGATGCCCCCTCTTCTATAGCTATCTGCTTTGCAACCAAAAAACAACATCGAGTGCTATATCATTAATTAATAAAACCACTAGTTTCCTCTTATTGGAGAAAAAACGTTTATTCCTCTCTCGCCACAAAGCCCAGACTCACGCCGCCCATACCACATTGTTTCGATCACGAGTCCTTTTCGTAACATTCGGTTGTCCCAATCTCCAGCTTCGACGAATACTGCCTCTATCCACGAGCTGAATGTTGTGATGTGTGAGAAGGCATTGCCAAAAACTTCTCGCATAAGGGCACGACCACATGATATGGTGAGATGTTTCCATTGAGATCGAGCCGCACAAGTGACAACCCAGTTGAACTATACAACCCCTCCTGGACAAAATATCCTGGGTTAGAATTTTATTAGCCCTCATTAGCCAAATAAAAATCCTGATCTTCATTGGAGCCTGAATCCTCCAAAGGAATTGATAATCTGAAGTTATTATTCCTTTGTGATGGATTAACCTGTATGCTGAAGCGCAAGTGAAGAGGTTTGAGGCCGACCCCCGCTAGAGCAATCCACTCGCCGTACTTTCTACTGCGCATGAGAATAATAGAGCTAGCAAAGCCAGAACTTTTAGAAAGGACGAATCTTCAACATATGATGTTAGTTGGGATACCGTAGAGATACCATAAAGCTTACAGAGTGTGCCCGCCCACAGGCCTAATGGTTTGGCTTCCAATTCCCATAACCATTTGGTGAATAAGGCGTCATTAAGTGCTGAAAGATTAATGATCCCCAATCCACCATTCTCTTTGAGCGTACAAACCTTCACCCAGTTGACTAGGCAATTAATTGCTTTGCAAGAGTTATTGCCTTTCCATAAGAAGTTCCTGCGTATTTTGTCTATATATTTCATTACCCCCGCCGGGTTTTCGAGGGCCTGCATGAAATGCAGTGGCATGGCCGAAAGTACTGCCTTGACCAGAGTAATTCTCCCTCCATAGGATAAGAAACGCAAGGTCCAACCATCCAGCTTCCTTTGAATGGCATGGCTGAAAGTGAACCTTCCTAGGGACATTGACCATAAGCTGTAATCCGAGGTATGTGATCGGTAATTGTGAGGGAGTGGCTGACAGAATACGACGCACCATTTCTATGTAGCTTCTTGGTATTGCAATTGGAACAAAAGAGAATTTTGCTGTGTTTATTCGGAGGCCGAAGATCTCGATGTATGTCGCTAGAACCGCTGTGATTACCCTGAGCATGATCGGATGTGCCTCGCTAATAATTAGGGTGTCATCTGCATATTGAATAATTCCTAGCGGCAGACAGGCATGCTGCGGAATGAGTGGTTCGGCATTAATGAGGAATCTAGTTAAAAATTCGATGTAAGGATAAAAAGTAATGGTGACAAATGATCTCCTTGCCGAAGGCCTCTTTTGTGTGTAAAAAACCAGGTTTGAACTTTGAACCCAGTTTACCTTGATTGTTGAGGAGAAGGATCAAAACTGCCGAAGACCGTTTTGGAGGGAATCCCCGCTAGATCAGGAGATTTAGGAGGAAACACCAGCTGATGGTATCCTTCTCAAAATCTACTTTGTAAAGTATCAACGGTAATTTTCTCTTAGAACAAAAGGTAAGAATTTCCCTAGCTGACAAGAAAGATTCCATGAGAGATCTGTCCTTGACAAAAGCTGTCTAATTAGGAAGTATGAGTTGATTTAAAAGGGGCTGAAACCTGTTTGCTAAGATTTTAGGAATGAGCTTTACAATTGTATTGATGACACTAATGGGCCTGTAATCCGAGATTCCATGTGGGTTATCCTTCTTAGGAAGTAGTGTGACCGTCGCCTTATTGATGGGTTTCAGAGAAGGCGCATTGTTATTGTAGAAACTCTGTATTAAATCTGTAATATTCACTTTGACAATTTGCCAGAAGGACTGAAAGAACTCAATCGGCAAACCATCTGGGCCGCATGCTTTACCTTTGGGCATGTCATTCAGAGCCAGAAGTTATTTCGGCCTTGAAATATGATCATCAAGGTGAATGAGCTCATCAGTGAGCTGAGGCCCTATCTTGCCTGATAGGTCAAAAGGCCTAGCTCAGTCCAGTAGTCTTTGTTTGGGATCCAAATATGTCTTAATAACGCTATTTATGCTCCCACTTCTTTGAGTTTACAACATATCAGCACAAAAGACTTGCCGACCATACGTAGTGCCCACTTTTCTCGAATTTTGAATATATTAGCCAACCAGTTGTTAGTGGACAAATCATATTTTCTAAGCATCTCTTCCCATGCACACAAAAATTCTGCCTCATCTTCGCAATCATAAACACAATTGCTGAAATCAGACTTGAAAGATTTAGAGCCGCCGAATACACTACTCAAGTGCTTAGCAACATTTTGGTACATGTGCCAAACACACAAACGATGAGTAGTGTCAGGCAGAACATTTTTTATTGCTTTACTCATAGTAAAGTCTTGATCAGTTAAAATTACCTAAAATGATTTTGCCAAACTAACTAGCTAAAAGTAATACATAAAGTAATCACATAAACATAACTAAATTATATACATGTAATTTATAACATCACCTTAGGAGCTTTTCCACCTGTTACTTTCAAAAAAGCACAAAACAACCACTCAAATGAAGGAGCAGACTCGTCATAGAAAAAAACGACACCAAATATGACACTTTGTTTGTGGTGGTTAACACCCACAAAAATAGCAAAAAGTCTGCCATACTCATTTGTTTTATAAGTACAATCAAAATAATGACGTCACCAAAACATTTGTAGTCCAACAATAATCTTCCATCAGCCCAAAAAATGTTAGTAATTGGATCATCGCTATCTAGTTGAATCGCATAATAGAAAGATGGATCTTCTTTTTGATGGTCTTGAAGATATTGCAATAGTGTCCCAGCATCTCCTAAGGTGATATCATGCTTCCTTTTCGTTCTTAAGTAGTTTCTGTAGTCATCTGAAATGAAAGTAAGATTGTGTCGCCCTCCAGCTTGTTTGGCTAAAAGATCATATGTTTCTTTTGGTTTAATACCAGCAGCATCAGCCAAATATCCCAATGCCTTTTGTGCCTTGCTTATGCTTCTATGGGACTTCAACATTTTCGCTTTGGTTGGGGTTGAGGTGGCATGATTGTGGTTCAAATCAAAAGAAGTTACCTTGTAAGAACCCTTACTGCAAATATTGATTTTCATGTGTGCATTACATCCAATTCTTATCTCCGGCCGTTTAAATTTTGGTGGAGCTTTAGTTGGTGCTCTTTCTCTAGGTTTGCCTTCTCTATTACAAGTAAAACCTTTCATAGTAACAACATTTGACTTGTTCTTCCTATCAAGATTTTTCCGCACACTAAATTCGACTTGTAAAGCGTAATCATTATAAAAATGACATGCCTCTTCTACTGATGCAAATTCCATTCCAATTGTAGGTATTAGAGATTTTGACAATTCATTGTCATCAGAAGTACCATCTTGAATATTGTTTGACATAGTTTCTAACAAGAAGAACATTATTAGTGCTATGTTGACTAAATCTAAGCAATACTTATAACAAAAAGATAGGTCACAAATTAATTAAATATCAATTGATACTAACCTTGAGAAGATATTGCCGGTTGATCGACTTGTAGGTGCTGTGGTGGTTGTTTATCTAGCTCCATGGTACATGTACCAATAAATGATGATGTTTATTCTTCAGATTTTGAAAATTGGCAAATAAGTAAAAATAATTAAAGAGACTAAGTGATTTTGATATCAGAGAACATCCTTCAAATTCTTCAAGTTCTTTTAAGATGAAGAAGACTTGAATGTAAAATAAGAGTGATACATGAGGCATTTATTTATAATGTAAAGCTCCCAGCATATAAATTTATTTTCCTAGCTTTCAAGATATGAAAGGAAAAAATAAAAGTGATATCATTATGAGTGATACATTAGGAGTCCCCAAGCTGCTCCCTGTGCCGTAACATTTACAACAATATTATATGATAAATTCCGAGAAACAAAAGGGGATATTCAAACCACAAAAGAAAGAATAAAAGAAAAGGAACCGGACAAGTCCAGTTCACCCATACAGGAGTCAAATACCAGAACGAACCAAAGAGTTCCCGTTACAGGAAAGGACACAGAACTGCTCGCAAACCGAGGCGGTCCATTCGATATCTCAATTCATATCTTCAGAGTTAACTCAAATTTTTGGTTTAGATCTGGACCGTCTGATTTAGATCGGCATGAATATTAAAAGACCTGTGCATTATCGGCATGGGGGGGATTGGCCAGGAATCAGATCGGACGGTCCGAGGATAAACTCAAATGGTACGTTAATGCAGAGGACGCGACTCTCTCTTTGCCCTCTTTTTGCTCTCTTCCCTCCCAAAAAAACCCACACCTGATGCAAAAATCGGGACCAAAGACGCAAAACCAAATTTCTCAGCCCGGTCGAGACTTGACGAAACCCTAACCAACCTCTGTTTCTCCCCCCACAGAGCTCACTCAGCTGCTGCTCCTCTTCTCCGCTCAAAACTAGTGTTTCGCTCCTGCTTCCAACTCAAATGCAGCATTTGCCTAGTTTCGTCCAAGCTAAGTTTCCTTCCCTCCTTTTAACTGAAAATCTAGGGTTTTCTTACAAGTACCCGGTTTTGAGCTGGTTTATCCCTTAAGCCTTGGAAGAGACGAGGTTTTGCACGTTAAACTAGGTTTTTATCCTTCCATCTGACATTTTTGCCGCCATGAGTGAGACCAACGAGCGCGACCTTTCTCAAGATGAAGAGACAAACAACGAGATCTCTCAGTTACCAGCAGATACACCTACTGCAACTCCTGCAGCACCACGTCCTCTGGCCGGGGACTTCCTAGACACTGTACCGATGCAAAATACAGGTACTGAAAAAGACAAGGCCAGTGATGGAGAGATTGAAAGGGTCACGAAAATGGAGAACGGTAGTGATGGCATGGATGAAGAGAGAGAGGAAGAAAGCAGTGAGGAGGCTAAAGAAGACAGAGAGGTGAAATTGGAGGGGACGATTGTGCCCTTTGATGATCCAAACCCAGTTGCTGGTCCAGGTTCAGATTTGTTTCTGGACGGAGAGGATTCGGGTGATGAGGACGAGCAGGCTGCTTTTATGCAAGAACTGGAGAGGTTCCATATAGAGCACAACTTGGAGTATAAGCCTCCCAAATTTTACGGCAAGGGTTTGAATTGCCTCAAGTAAGTATTGATTGAATTCAAAAGTATTGATTGAAGTTAAAAATTTTGATTGAAGTTTTTCATGCCTGAGTTAAGGGTTGTTCTAAGCTTAACCCAAGAAAAAGTCAAGTAACTGTTGTGCTAGCCCAGAAAATAAAAATAAACCTAGATCAGACTGGTATGTACTGGTATTGTTCAACATTTACTTGATATCACTCCTGTACTGGTAGTTACCCACATGATTTTTGAATCAGAGCTTCATCCTTTATTCTCTCCACAGTAAATTTCTCACCCACTAGAAACCTGAAAAATTACTGTCTTATGCCCCCCCCCCCCCCAAAAGCGGAAAAATAACCTAAGACCATGTAATTTTCCTTTGGTACTTGGATGTTTTTATGTAACAAATAGGCTGTTCAATGCAGTGTAATTAATACTTTTATTTTTCCAATGGGTATCTGACATGGTTATGTTTTTTATGTTTTGATGGCATACTAGGCATTATCCTGTTATAGTTCTTGCAGTTTTATGTTAGTTTGTTGCTATCGTTTTTTTTTTAAATATTAAGAGTTTTCATGAAACAGGTTATGGAGGCAAGTTATTAAATTGGGAGGCTACGAGACAGTATGTATCTACCATCACAATTTTTTTTTTTTTTTTTTGTGTTCATTCAGCAACCACACCTGTTGAAGTCGGTAATGAAAATGCTTTGACAGTCTGATTCATGACTGTCAGATCCACCAGCAGTATTGAAATTTAAATCCATTTTTTATAGAAATGATTTGGAAAACAAGATCACTTTTGAAAATTGCCCGTTTTCATCAGTAACATAATCCTTTACTTGCTATTGGCGTGCTTTTAAGATTGTAACTGAGGTCATTGTATGATTTTTAATTTGAACTTCTTATTTGTTTTATCTGTCCTATTGAATTAATCAAATGTCCTAAGTCAAGACTAAATTCTTGCAAATTACTGAAAATTAAATCGATAAAAACCTATTTAGGCTTTATTATGATTGAAATGACACCCTTAATCTGTTTCCTTAGATGTAATGCAATTTATTTTTCTATGATGTTGGTTTACTGCTCAAAAATTTATTTCAGATTCAAGTTAAAGCCAAACAAATTCAGTTTTCTTACCTGATCTAAAATCCAAAACAGATAAATGATTAATTTATAATTCAATACTGATTGAGTAAATTTTTTCACTATAGTTCTAATACAAATTCTGTTACAGGTGACATCATGTAAACTATGGCGCCAAGTTGGCGAGTCATTCAGGCCTCCAAAGTAAGCACTGTTTTTCTTTTTGGGAACAGATAGCTGTCTTGGGTCCATAAATAGCAACAAATTTCACATATGCCCTTATAAAACCTGAAACTTGCAAATTTCTTTGGAATGGCATATTATGATCACCACAGGTGTCCTTTTGAAGTACTTCAGAAAATTTCAGGACTGGGAGGTTGCATTTTTGGTAGCTGGGTGCATGCAATATTTTTAATTTTCTTGGGCCATGTTGAAAAATGTTTCATGAAACAGGAGTTGATTATGATACATTTTTATTTTTGACTCTGTGGCATTATGAGCAATGCATTTATCCAATTGCAATGGTTATTTTTTTTCGACATGTTTGGTATCCATTTTTGGCGGTGATTACATATATAATAGGATTCTAGAACGAGTTGCTACAAGATGCTTTTAATACCACCATTACATTCCTAGCTATTTTAGGCCTTTGATTTGCAGATGAAGTCATATATCTCCACAAAGCAAACAACCAGTCAGACATATCTTAATTCTTTTATAAACAAATGCAAAGAAAAGAGAAATTGTCTATCTTACAATCATTGCATGTACATATATCAAGTACCCCTTATCTGCAATAGTCTCATGCTGTCATCTTCTTTTCCTGTGCATTTTATTTCTAGAATGTTGGTAAGGCGGAAGATGCCAACTTGTGCTGTCACCTTTTAAAATCTCTAGTGGTTCTTAATGTGGATTCTCAATAGCCACCTTCATAAATCTTGGGAACCTTATTCAGAAGTCTTTAAAATGGAGTCATATTTACCATTGTCCTTTATCTGAATGATTTGTTGATGTGATTATTATTCTATGGCAGGACATGTACTACAGTATCTTGGTCATTTCGCATTTTCTATGAGAAGGTAATGAATAATATTGAAGACTTCTCAATTAGTCAGAAGGATCATTGCTTTTATATTGTAGTTTGTCGCCATTGCGGGCATGCCATGCAATTATTTTTTATTTTTATTTTATTATTATTTTTTGTTGTCGTCTTGGTTTGGCTGTTTTTTCCTTGATATTGTCCTGTCGTAACCATCCTAATTAAACATCTCTGAAACCCATATTAGAATAAAACCTAAATTTTCGAATCTAAAAGTCCACCAAACACTGCTGATATGCTATCTACATAAAACAACTTTAAATCAAAGGAGCTTGGGAAGTTAAGACCCTTGTGTTATATGTAAATTCCGGTGATATGTTATTTCACCCTTTTCATTGAGCTAATTTTTCTTTCTTGTCCCTTTGTACATATTCAGGCTCTACTTGAGTACGAAAAATACAAAATCCGTACCGGTGAGCTTCAGATACCAGAGTCTTCTATCCCAGAGCCAACTCCAGACAATCGTATGGTAATACAATATGATCTTGTTGGGTGCTATTTTTATGCAGAGGATTAATAGTCTAGTTGTTAGCTTGTAATGATATTAAGAACTTTCACTAAGCGACGTCCTCTGTACCTTAAATATGCAGATAGCATTATTTAATTTGACCAAACTATTTTAATTATCTCCAATGGCATTTTGATGCATTTCATGAACCCCCAAAAAATTATCAGGTCAATTTCATTCTGTTTTAAGAAAAGCTTTTAAACAAAAATGAGCAGAGAAGTGAATACCAAAGGACAAAGAAATATCATTGTCTATTTGTTATTTGCAAGACAACTGGCATTTTCTTTACCTGCCAGAAGATGTGGATGCTCCTTGCAAATTTGAGCGATGTTGGCGTGACTTGAGTATTATAAAATATCGGGTGTAATTTGCAAAAGTCCAACCATTAAATTACTGGCTACATTCTATTTGAGTTTAAGATTTTTGGAACAACTGAATTGTTGACATAACAGATGATTTTTGTTTTCTTTTTTGTTTTTAATCTTTTTCCTAGGTTATTGGCCAGCCGCCTGGATCAAATAGGGTCAGGAGAGATGCAGCTCAGCGTGCAATGGACGGTTGGCATTCTCAACGCCTTCTTGGTAATGGTGAGGTTGGTGATCCCATTATCAAGGTTTGGTTTTATTTATTTTAATATTTTTCTTTTGTTTGACTGGTTTAATGTTTGCTGTTGCAATCTGGTAATTGCACTGATTTCACCAGTTACTTGTACTTTGTTGGCTTATCTTGTGGTTAATTGCACAATTGATGGTAAGTTGGGCAAATTTGGAACTGGGTCCTACAAATGGTGCTGTTGAGGCTCATTTACAACAATTGAGGAAAATTAGGTCAAGGCTTAGTTGTGCATTCAGTGGGTCAACTGAGGCCTAACTTTATGTTGGAAAATGTGTTTGATTTCTCAGGATAAGAGTCCACTTTCTGTTGGAAAGAAGGATAAGCAAGTGAAAATCATGGGTAAGTTTTTTTTTTTATTTTTTATCTAATTTTCATTCATTCCTTTATGGCATGTATTACTTTTTTGTCACTGATAGTCTGTACTTTTGTGTTATTGTTGAAAATCTGTGAAGGTTTGGGGAGTAACAGTAAACATGATAAAAAGAGAAAGGCATCTAGTTTAGAGCGGGCTTTCAAGTCTGCTGCCCGTACCAAAATTGTGAAGTCAGAGTTAAGATCTTTCCTCTCTTTTTTAATTTTCTTTTGAGTGAGGCTATGTTGCTATGGCACTATGCATAGCGCATATCGGTCCGTACTATGGATCAATATTTTCATTTTCAAAGCTCAACCAGTCGATCTGAACAGTTCAACATGATCTCTATATCAAAATGTACTTGTAGATTCTAGACCATTCAATCAAAAGTAGTGATTTTCTCTCTATCTAAAAAATAGTAATAAAATTCTAAAAAAATGTATACAAGTACATTTTCATATGGAGATCATGTTGAATGGTTCAGATTGATTGTTTGGACTTTGAAAATAGAGATATTGATCCATAGTACGGACCAATATGCGCTATGCATAGTACCAATAGCCTTACTCTTTTCTTTTTATGTTCTTGCATACTAGACCCAATACCTTGTCATATTTGAAAGGAAGAACAACTATTGGAAATGGTTGTACACGAATTAGCCAATGGATCTAGTTATGGTTCTTACTGATTGATGCTGGCTAATTCCAGAAAAAAAGAAGATCATGGTGTTTATAACTATTTGTAGGTCGGGTTCAATGGTTATTGATGTGGGTGCTCCTGCTGACTGGGTCAAGGTCAATGTGCGCCAAACTGTAAGTCCATATAATTATAACTTACCAAGACACTATTCTTATATCTTCTTTTTAATTCTAATTTGTTTATATTATGTCTGCTTCCAAAAACATCTTTTTAAAGAAGGATTGCTATGAAGTTTATGCTTTAGTTCCTGGCCTTCTTCGTGAAGAGGTAAAGCCTTTCAACTAATAAGTCCAGTGGTTTACTTGTATGTCCTTGTAATTTTTGTATTTTAGCCATTGCCCTCAGTTGCTTTCTTTGTCTTTTACGCTGCTCTTGTATAAGAATCAAATTTCTTCCTGTTCAAGCCTTGTCCAACTACTCGAGTGAGCCTTAATTTGTTTTTATATTTTTTGACTTGGATGAAAACCAAAATTTTCACAAATGACTGTTTATTGCAATGAAGCTCAAATACAAAAGAACCAAAAGGGGCTCAAATGCTTTCCAGATATTTGTACATGGTGTCTTGAGGTGGTATATCAGATTTTGGTTCTTTACTTTGTGGGTTTTGTTTAAATCAGGTACATGTGCAGTCTGATCCAGCCGGCCGTTTGGTCATATCAGGTGAACCAGAACAACCTGATAATCCATGGGGTGTGACTCCCTTTAAGAAGGCAAGTCTGTTCATATCATAGATACTTTAAAAGAGCACCTTGGCTTACCTTCAAAGAAACAGAAGCATCTTATCCTATTCGACATACTTGCTAGCAGGCTGATCTGAATAATGTGTTAAATTGAAACAAAATTCATTGGTATAGGTAGTTTACATTTTCGTCGGGACATGAGGTGTAATTTATCTGATAAAAAAGACTCATGCTTCAATTTACAAAGATAATACACTAATTTTATCTTATTGTGATGTTACTCTAATTGGAAATAACAAGACTATTGCATCTTCAACATAACTAACATACAATCAGACCTTTATGTTCTGGTAGCAGTTTTGTAGGGTCACAACTTCCCTGCTGTTATTATTTTATTAGCCCTTAATCTTTGTAGTTGACCTAACCTAACCCAATTAAGTCTCATCTTAATTTATCCCAAGTCATGCAATCAGGCCTCAATGGAGCTTTGTAGTTCTGTAATTAATCACCGAATTCACCTTATATTGTACTAATTAAAAACAAAACAAAAAAAAATTATACAAAACAGGAATAGATGAATAAAGAAGTACAAAATTGTCAAACTAAACTATGCTACTTCCCAAACTGGCTAAGATAGTTTTTCGGCAACCTGAGGTTGTAATCCATGATTTATGCTTATCTTAGTTTAAAACTAATGCGTCTGTAATTTGGTGTGAAATTTCAGGTTATAAGCTTGCCATCCCGGATTGATCCGCATCAGACTTCAGCTGTGGTTACTCTTCATGGCCAGCTTTTTGTGCGGGTCCCATTCGAGAATTCTGATATGTAACTTAGTTCTATATTAGCCCCAAATTTTCAGATATAAGGTCCATCTCGTCTCCCTCCCTCTGGCCCTCCCATGTGATTTATGGTCCCTTAGCATATTCATACTGGTTACTATATTACATTGCAAGCAGCATTGGTTAAATCCTAGTGAACATTTGTGAGCTATTCACATAACAGTTGATCAGTTATATCTGCAACACCCAATGTGTCCAATTAGCTAAATCGATAAATATGCTGTAATATGTGATCAAAAGGAGCTATAACACATTGGGTGTGAGACATGCAGGAGCATCCAAAACTAAATAATTTGGAAGTTCTTTCACTAGCTAATATAACTGCAAATATTTTTCAGAACCATGCTTTAGGATACCGATCAGTAAGGGTTGAGGACCGGAGAATTTATGTAGATGCAGCAGTGTAACATTTACGTGTAGCTTCTTGATTCATGTGCTAATGTTATGTTAAATATAGTGTGCTGTCAAACAAGCCATAACATAGGTGGGTATTAGTTGTTTAGTAGGATCTGAAATGGAGGCTGCTTTTAGTTATGTAAAGTTTGTTAACTCAAGTAGTTTGTGTTGCTCCTTTTTATAAGATGTTAGCTTGTGCTGTTGATGTAATGTGAATAATTTAGGTTTTTTTTTCTTTCTTTACACAATTTACTTTTGATCTTTGGTGTCATTTATTCAATTGCCAAGCTTGGTTCAGTCTTTCCTTGTCATGGCTTGTTACTGTCTGTAGTCAAGTCAGATCTTGAAGCTTTTGAAACGCATCAATTCAGTTTCAACTAGTTTCAAGAAATGGTTTTGTTGTGCAGCAAAAGGACAGTAACATAAATTAATTGGGGATGAGTATGCATGGTATTGATAGGCGCTAGATTTGCTAATTGTTGAATTTATAGGTTTACAGTCGTGCAGTAAAACATATTTTTGTTGCTAACAACTAACTATATTTATAGGTAATACATATTTTTTTTTTATAAAATCTAATTATATGTTAGTTAAAACGTCATATTTGTTAATACCAGAAAAAAGGTTTGACAGGTAGCAGACATTAATTGTCTTTTAATTACGATTGTTTATATAACAATGATAAATGATGATCAAGCATGTGAGGTTCGAATAACACTTATTATATTTTCAGTTGCAAATTTTTACAATTTTTAACGTTGTATAATTGACAAATATATTTTCGCTTAATTAATAATTAGTTAATCGGTCTTAATATTTAGCTATATATCATTAAGACATTAATATAATAATATTAAATTAGGTACAAATACAATAGAGGGATGATAATATCCAGAGATAGACCGTGGGTGCTCAAGTGTGCTTTAGCATAAACGGAGTCCACTCTATACTCATTTGCATCTAATTAAACTCGTAAAGTAAGAATAAACTTTTTGTCATACAAATAAATAGCTTGTATGTGCGCGCTAGAAACTACCAGATGAAAAAACACGCAGATGAGATGAAAAAGTTTATTCTTACTGGCGGTCAATTGAGAAGAAAAAACACGCAGATGAAATTGAGGCCCATATCGATCGGAAGAAAAACTGAAAAAGGCTTTTAAATGACAAGCATAGCAGTATAGCACACTCCAATCCAATCCAATCAAATGATTTTGATCCAGTTCAAATCACCATATTGATATAATATATTAATTTAACAACAGACAGTCTAATAATCAGCCGTAATTCATCAAACAAAAGCCACCATCACCTTCACTGCTTCACACTTCCTCACACAGTTCATGAAACTTCCTTCAGATTTCAGAATCTGCAGTGTGCTCTGCAGTTGCGATCACAATCGTAAAAACAGGGACCTTCACAGTGCATTGGGCAGAGCAGCCGCATCCCTTGGCACCGTCCTTGCGCCGTGCACATTGCGTATTCCCCGACCCGATAATTACTCGAGCTGTAGCTTGGCTGCCTCTGCCTCTGCCTGCTCCTCACTCTTCCTCCTCTTCCATTTTGTCCACCCCATGTTCTGCCTCCACTTCCACCATCACCGCCACCACCGCCACCGATATTGCCTCTGGGACTGCCACCCATGCCCCCACCACCACTGCCACCACCATTTCCAACACATTGCCACCAACATATGTTGTTGTAATTTCCTCCGCCACCACCCCCATTACTTCCACCGCTGCCGCCACCACCCCAATTGCCTCCACCGCCACCACCACCGCCATTACGTCCACCTCCACCCCCACCCCCACCCCCACCGCCTGCGCCACCTCCTCCACCGCCTCCACCTTTACTTCCCCATCCCCACCCCCACCCGTAACTCCAAGTATCCCCACTGCCGCCACCGCCTCCGCCACCACCTCCTCCACCACCTCCACCACCACCACCAGCACCAGCACCACCGGTATTTTGCTCTCGGATAACATCATCATGGTATGTCATATCAATTTTGGAAGGCAGTAGTGGGGCATGCAACTGAGCTACAGATATGGTGCGAGCTGGAGGCACAAGTAGTGAGTCACAAAAGGAAGGAAGCACTATTGCGGTACAAAATAAGAGAAGAAAAAAGAATGAGACATCCATGACAGAGGACCAGAGGTAGTAGACTCTTTTGAGAGGTTGTATTGTATGTCAATATTGTCTCATCTTGTAAGTTGTAACCTAGTAAAGGAGAGGCACGTAGACCTAGTATTAGTATTAGTATATATAAAGTGCCACATGCCTTTATTTTTGCAATAATGTTGACAGGTAAGCAAAGGTGGCTAAAGGATTTGTAGTCTACAGAGACAGAGACAGAGAGGATAGCTTGCATTGCACTTCTTTGCCCCCTAAGTCTAAGTGCAATTTAATACCATCTATATATATATATTGACATGTTGTGATGTTGACGTGTTGACGTGTTTCGTGTTGTTTAGAGAAAAGAGGCTTTATGTCTAGCTACACCTCCTGCATGCCACTATATATTATAAACCATCCATGCTACCTACCTAGTATCCCTCACATTGCATACATATATGCCTTCTAATTTACATGGTGAAGTGTTGATGCCTCACCATTTTTTTTTTCACTAACATTAATTTTTGCACAGATCTCTGATACTATTTTTCACACTTGTTAACATATAAAAGTATAACACTAGAGTTAACATTTATTAGTTGTTGATTGAAACTCAGTGATGCATCATAACTTGTGATACTGGACTTTAATTTCTTTCATTTTATTTGATCAATAAATCATATTCCTCTATTGACCTCGTTTTAGAAATAATTGACATGATGTAACCTTGGAATTCTTGTTTCGTCATACCGGATATTAGAAATAATATCTAGACATTTGATCAAAGGGAATCAGGCAAATTTTCCTGCCTTAACATTTCGCTACATCATAGTAACAAATAATTAATTTTAAAATTAATTGAGTACACCAAATTTGTAAATGATAAGGGTATAAAAGTAATTTAGTTATGATATATTGTTATTGGTGAATATTTCCTTACTAAAATTAGATATAATTCTTAAAAGAAAATTAAAACAAGCATTCCCTACTTATCCTTACTTGATCTTGTTTATTTTCATGACATATGCATGCACATAAAATTTATGATTTTTTAGTTCAATTTATACTAAATGACTAGGTTCGTTCTTGTTTTTACCACAAAATCATAAAATTTTATATTCAAGCATCCCTCATGAAAATAAACAAGATCAACTGTTTGAATTCAACAATTAAGTTTCAAATTTTAAACTATAAACAAAAATAAATGAGTTTGTGGCATAAAAAACTTGTGGTATATATTGAAACTCTAGTTTTCCTCACAAAATAAGGTGTATAGTGGAGAATAACTTTATTGCTAAATATATAGAATTGTTCACTTGTGCACGATATGCCTATTAATTAATTTGACATATATATATATATATATATAGAGTAAGGCTACGGTGCTTTGCGAAGTAAACCACCCCGTTTACTTCGGGCCATTTTTTGGATTTTGAAAATCGAAACAACCGATCCGAACCGTTCAACATGTTCTAAATATTGAAATGTGCTTGGAGACCAAATTTTACATTTTTTGGAATTTTTTTACTATTTATTAAGCCACTTTGAAAGTCGCTGATCCGACGGTAAACAGTAAAAACAGTAAAATTTTCTGGACCACCGGATCAGAAACTTTCAAAGTGGCTTAATAAATAGTAAAAAAATTCCAAAAAATGTAAAATTTGGTCTCCAAGCACATTTCAATATTTAGAACATGTTGCACGGTTCGGATCAGTTGTTTGGATTTTCAAAATGCAAAAAATGGCCCGAAGTAAACATGATGGTTTACTTTGCAAAGCACCGTAGCCTTACTCTATGTATATATATATATATTATCTGCTCTTTTGTACCATTGTAATTAACAGTTATGACTTATGAGATACTATTGATAACTAGGAATTCACATCACCCCTGGTACATAATAGGGAATCTTTTACAATTACTTGATCTGGATCGTTCTTTTTAACTTGGCACGAATCTCAAAGCCCAATAATACTGCCACTTCCGTCAGCCCGAATCCCAAACCGGCTGGGAGTTAATCTCAAACCGTAAAATGAAGAGAATCTTTTAGGTACCGGAGAGGATTTTTTGTTTTTTTTTTTTTGATAAAAACCGGAGAGGATATTTGCCCTGATAACTAGTGCATGCCAGCTAGCAATATCTTCCTTATGGCTGATGCAACTGTATACTCAAGCTGAGAGTACAATCACGACTTCATTACGTATTCAAGCTGAGACTAGAATCCTGGCCGTACTTTATGAATATCAAAACCATCAGTAGTTCACTACCCATAAAATTTTTGGTACAAATAGGACGACGAGTGACCATTTCATGGGTCAGGTCCTCCAACAAATATGATGAATATGATGTCACAAGGATTGGAGGTCGGGGCGGATCTAGAATTTTGATCAGGGGTAGGCACAGAATATTGACAAGAGTATAATTTTTTTTTCTCTTGACGAATCAGAGTAGAGTAGCGTATAGGGGTCTTAAAAAGCCACGGTACGACTGGATACGTCACGGCTCACGGTACAACAAGACACATGTGCCGATTACATGTTGTGACTCATGTGTCCCGTGACGTGACCATCTTTGAAAAATTTGGTACAATGTCACACGAAGGATTTGGTCACGGTAGGCACATGGTCACGTGTAATTAGTCCCGTTAGATCTTTGATCGAATGGTGAATCTTGAATAAACTAATCTAAATTATGAAAAAAATAGTTAAATGTGACCAAACGTGACCGGTCACATTCGGATATGGTGTGACTAACGTTGTGACCATTCACGTGCCATGACCATCCTTCCAAATTTGGTCACGGCACGGCACATATAAATCTGACTTGATCACGACATAACACGTGAATCCAAGTCACGGTGTGACTAGTCATGGCATGATACATATATATTTAGATCTCTAATAGCGGACCTCTTTTTTCTCCTAGCGAATCAACGGTTCTTCTGAGTGGAGTAGTGGATTGTGCCTTTCTCTTTCTTTGTTTTACACGAATCAGTCTGAGATGATTTTCTTTTCCTCGCAATTTTCTTCTACTGGGCTGTGAATTAAATCCAGAGGTAGGCATTATTCCCATTCAGGGGGTAGGCACCAGTATAAAATACCATTGGGTCTAAATTTTTTTTCGAATCCAAGGGTAGGCACTTGCCTACCCCTGACCCTCTTGGGGTCCACCATTGGTTAGAGGGAATTTTCGGCCAAGCGAATTTTTTATTTAGAAATCAATAAAAAATAAAATCCTAAACCTAGCCACCGCTTCTTTTCCCCTCCCTCCTCCACACTTCTCCATTTTACTTCTCTCATTTCTTCTAGTCCTCATCTCTGACATAGTGATATCCTCCCCTCTTTCGTCTCTATCTCTTTGAGCGGAAGGAGAATGAGAGAGGGGAGAGAGTTGAGCTGAGCGAAGCTGACCGGAGCCGAGAACGCAGTATTGTTGGAGCTCGAAGCGTAGAGTTTTTACCTCTATCTCGATCGAAGCACGACGGTGAGCAAATTCGGCCGTCGAAGCGCGGCGGCAATCGAACGAAAGCGAATTCGGTGGTGGAGAGAAATGGTGAAAGAAATAATAGGGTGTTTAGGAGTAGTTAAGTAGAATTAGTTTATTTAAGTTGTTTACATTATTTTATGAGAATAAATGAGTTTAGATTTAGGAAGGAGGGTCATTTGACTTGTTGTAAATTCATTTTTTATCAATGAAATCGTTAGTTAGTATTTAAAGTCACTAACCTTAGAAAGATTGGATTTAATGTTTCCGATTCAAAAATTTGGATCAGATTCAACATTAATTAATATGATTAATTAGAGTACAATTTTTAGGCACTGAGATCCTTTGAAACAATTTCAAACCGAACGATCAAATTATTCTTCACAACAAAAATGCCATAATGCAAGTTTATGAGAAATTCAGCATTCATCCTAATCCTAATGGACAGAGATTAAACTTTTGGTAAATAATTAGAGAGGACATGCACAGAGTGGTATTAATAATTTCCCCGTTGAAAAGTGTCAGAGAACTTTACAAAAGTGAAAGTGTCATGTTACTCGTCTATTTTTTAATTTCTAACTTGCGAACCACTTTTTGTTATCATAAGGTCTGTGTCCAGTGTCCACTTTTTGTTCTTTTTGTTTGAGAAACCTCGCAGCCTAATATTTTAAACCTTGCAAGTTGGAACCGCAAATAAGTAAGGAGGATGACATAAATGCGCGCATTTAATATGTTCCTTTCCTTTCCTTTTGTTTTTTGAAGTGCATATACGCACTTAAGTTCAATTAAAATGAAAATGGGTTGTAAGGAATTGCAATATGCATGAAACATGAAACAGACAGTATAATATATACTCCTATTTAAGGTAAAAAAAAAAAAAAAAAAAAATAGAAGATGAACCTGCCTAGCAATCTAGATAAATAGACCTTAGGTTCTGATTTCTTATTATCAAAGTATTTATTTACTAATTCACCAATATCCAAATCTTGAGAGAACTTTATAGTAAAACTTTTGAGCAATTAATTGCTTAAATCATAAGGTACTATCCTAGATCTCCTCATCAAGTCTAATATGCCATTATATTATTCTATATGTATTTAAGTAATAATGAATATTGCTTTACTAAATTTGCAACAAAACCTAAAAACAAATGCTGCACAACCAAAATTTTTGAAAGATATGTCTTAAGTGCTTGAAAAAAAGAGAAGCATGATAAATATTCCTACAAATCATAGGATGAGCATCTCTCATTTTTGCATCAAGGTTAAGGGGTCCTTCTTGGCCAATGATTTGATCAGATGCTCCAGATTATCTTAAAATGTACTGGTGCAGACTGCAGAGCAAACCCCTTGAATTGTAGACCAGCACCAGCAATGTTAAGCTAGTGTCTAATTAAATTAAATTAAATATATGGTATATAATTTGGTATGAAAAACAGCATTGGATTTGGTGCATTCACTATTTCTCATAGCTAAGAATAATTTTCTATTTTGTAGGCCCACATATATAAGAAAGTTCTTTTTATTTTACTGAAATTTTAGATGATTTTCATGATGACTGAGGTCTGAGAATGACAAAAAGGCTAGTGAAATGATCAAAATCAGAGGGGGCACATGAAGTGCTGCAATAAACATTACAGTACCAATTAATAATTATAATTTTACTGTTTTCCTTTCTTTTTCCTTATACAAAATTAAAATAGGTGGAGAGTAGGGATTGCTTGTGATTTGAGGAACATGTCAATTGGACGAAATTCTTTTAATATATTTATGTCCTTGTGGATCTTTGCATGACGAACCTTTCAATCATGAGCTGCTCTGCCAGTGATTTCATTTTTTCTGGCCTGTTCATTCATTCGTCATCTCAAAAGATAATTTATAAAAGGTTAATTATTTTACAGAAACCCATGATCGAGCAACCTCTTCTTTTGTCTTCACTTTTGTGTGTGCAGCCTTATTAGGCTAATCAAATAAAGTATGATCAGAAAAATTTCGACTAAAACTTACCAGCATCAACCCCTAGTAATGTTAGCTATGTAAAGTATGAATTATGTACATAAAAAAAAATATATTACCAGCCGCTAGATTGCTACCATTTTTTTTTTTTTGAGTAGAGTCGAGGACCAAGTAATCCAACTGTTTAATATCCACAATAAATTTCTTATCTAGATTTCAAACATGTCAGTTTTTGTTTTTCGGGTAAAGATTTTAATAGAGCAATTTCGCTTCATACAACGTACGAACCATATGTAGCGTTGTTTCGATTATATAGTCTGTGCGCTGCAGAAAGCCAAAACTACGTACTATGTTAAAATCTGTAACCAATTTTTACACAAAAAAGTATGTTGCATGGATACGGATACAGGTATTGTATCGGATACGATATGGGATACGACGATACGACAATTTTCAATGCGATACGAGTATGGGTATCGATACGGAGATACAATACGGGATAATATATAAAGTATTAGAGTATCATAGAGAAAAATATTATCTTTTGATGAAGTGAGAATAAGCTAGTAATAATGTTAGAAAGTGTTGTTGAATAATCTTTTCAAACGGTCTACAAATTAAATTAGATAGAAAGGACCAAATTTAAAAACGACTTGCTATAAGAATGAACAACATATTTTGGGTAAATCCCAACAGAAGGTAAAGTGGGTCATAGAAGTAGGGTAGGAAATTGGGCCAGCCCATTAATTGCATAGACTAGATTTAAACCTTATATTTTGGGTAATCTAAGAATAGATCCCCAAATGTGCTGTTCAGTTCCTTGGTGGCCTAGCTCTTCAGTTCTTTGCCATCAATTAATATTTATGACTTGAAGAAATTTGTGCTGGTTGCTTAATTACCATATTTTCTAATTATACGGTCTAAACAGCTTGCATTTTCATTAGTTGGTTTACTGACAGGATATATCCTCCTTGGATCCAACCAATGCAACAGAGCTAGCAAATACATAAAATATGTAGAATTTGAACTTTTAAGCATGAAATTATATAGGATTTTTAAACTTACATGTTGCCCAGTGTTACTGAGTCCGTATCCTCTGAGATATCTCAAAGTTTGAGTGGGATCTGTGCAAAATCTGGACCATTCAAATCCTCTCTGCACGAATCTCAAAGCATATAAATACTGGTCCCCTCCATTTCAAATAGGCACGAACAAAAATAACTTTGAGATATCTCAGAGGATACGCACTCAGTAACACTGGGCAATGTAGCATATATCAGTCCCACTCTGCGCTTCATGAAAATGTCATTTGTGTACAAAAATAAACCTCCAATTGAACTTGCGTATTTGTTTTCCTCTTATATATAATCTGGGATAAGGGTAGTTTCCAGTTGGCTATGACATTTTTATTCGTTAACTATTGGACTTTTTGGAGGCATGATATATATACTGATTGAGCTAAGAAGAAAATATGGTTTGTGGTTATGTAGAGGAGCTTTGTTAATGTAGAGACAGAATCAAACTTTCCAACTATGGGTGTTAAAAATACATTAGAAGTCAATCATATAAAATTTTCTTCAGTTTTGTTTTAGGCGGAGGCGGTGGCGCACGGTGGTGGGGCGGTGGCCGGCGCAGCGAAGAGAAGGTGGCAGCTCGGCTTGGGCGCCCCTTGACTTGCTCCCTTGCTTGACAATTGGCCAATGAAGGAGAAGAGAGGAAGAGAGAATGAGAGAGAGAGAAATCTAGATCTACTTTTCAAATTTGTGAAAATGAATTGGCTTGAATGAAAGTGAAGGGATGACACATATATATAGACTTTCACATTTACCACAATGCCCTCACTTGATATCAAAGCGAGATGACATCATGTGAGGACATATTAGTAATATCATATATTAATGGTCCATTGGACCAATATATCATATATTAATGGTCCATTGGATCATTGGTCCATCCAACTTTCATTCCAAAATTTGCTTCATCTCTGAGCAACATCCCTCTCATATTGTTGACCAGGTCAACAGTCAAATTCAACTCTCTTTTGGTTAAACCGTTTGACCAATGTTTGACCACGTTTGACCATGGTCAAGCCTCCATTCAAAAGGCCATATCTTTTGAACCTTAAGTCCAAAATCGCGCATACCATATATCCATGCGCTCGTCTACTAATCCGTTCAATTCGTTTAACTACCCACGCACGTACTACGGCAGTAGGAAGCATATATGCCATATGATATATATATATATATAGGCACCGCTGCCATAACTGAATTAATTTACTAATTGTAGCCTGCCTCCTCGATCGTGAGAGTAGTATTTTAATTATAATCGCAGAAGCAATGCAATGCAATGCAAGGCTTTTAATTTGCTAGTATATATAGTAGTATTTTTGGATGTCATGTAGATAATTGACTCGTCTCCACCGAGAAACAATCAAGTAGTATCAATTGATATGCAAATTAGTATGCGTTTTCTTACTTTTATGGTTTATTACCACATTTTTTTATTTTTAATTGATGCGTTGAATGATATAGTATATATGTCTCGAGGAAAATATTGTAAACTTAAATAAATAAATCACTAGAGATAAAAATTTCGTTATTATTTAATTAGAAGATAAGTTTCAGAAGTTGCGGGTGCTAATTAGAATATAACACAACAACCACAAAATATATTGCAGCTATATAATGTAATACTTTTTTTAATAAAATCCAAATATTACAAATTTTAATTATGATCTAACCAATCTAATTAATTGACTATTAAATTCAAATAATTGATTCAAAATTAATGGTACATATGAGTTCAACAAAGATCAATTCAAACTTCAGCAATTCGACACTCCAACATGTCGAGAAATAGAATTTTCCACATAAGTCACAAACTAAGAAGATTGTGCTTCTCTCCGTCTTCGTTTTTGTCATTTTATTTTCTTATGCTTGTTAGATATATCAATCATTATATAAGGCTAGCATTATCAGAATATACAAAAATAAATGGTATCAGTCATCTTAGACCTAGAAAATTATAAGTAATCAAAATTCCTAATATGTTTTATCATTATATATAGCTATGGAAAATTTATTCTTGGTTTTACATTTTTTTCTCTATGTTTGATTTTCTTTGAGACCTCAAATAAATTAAAAAAAAATACAATTTTTATTTATTAATAAATAATATTCTTTAACTATATTTAAAGATTTTCATTGTTTTTTAATTTAATTTTTTATGTTTGACAAGAGTATTATTAATTTTTATTGGGAGGCCTTTTTTAACGACTTAGTTTAAAATATGGGTTCATGATCGATTGTTATTATATAGTTATGCTATCAAGTTAGATCGTAATTTTTTCTCACGCCTTTTCTATCTATGAAATGACAAAAACATGATGAGTGAGGCTACGGTACTATGCATAGCACGGTTTGGTCCGTGCTACGGCTCAATATTTGAGTTTTCAAAATCATAACGGTCGATCCAAACCGTTCAACATGATTATAAAATGAATATGTACTTGCAAACCAAATTTTACATTTTTTCGATTTTTTTTACTATTTTTTTAGATAGGTAGAAAACCACTTGATCTAAAAATTCTGGGCCATCCAAAAACAGTGATTTTCTACCTATCTAAAAAAATAATAAAAAAATTCAAAAAAATGTAAAATTTAGTTTGCAAGTACATATTCATTTTATAATCATGTTGAACGGTTTGGATCGACCGTTAGAATTTTAAAAATTCAAATATTGAGCCGTAGCACGGCTCAATCCGTGCTATGCATAGCACCGTAGCCTCACTCAAACATGATATAATTAACATGCATCCCAATTGATCAATGGTGATAAAATTTTGAAACACTTTATCTCGCATCTTATTTTTCTATGATATGACAAAAACGTGATAAAAGCATGCATTCCAAATGATCAACAGTGATAAAATTACCCAAGGATGTGCCTTGGATCAATGGTGAATCTTACCAAAAATAAATCAAGTATTTGTTTAAACCGAAATATATGAAATTATGTAGAGCCTAAACAACCACGGTAACTATGATAACTCAATTTAACAACTTGGGGCAATCTTAATTTCAACGCGGACTTGGTAGTTTTGAAATGCAGCTAGCTAGCGTGCGTCAACGAAAATTTCAGAATCCAAAGTGTTGCATAAAAAAAAATATATATCAAAGTCGATCATGAACGCTATCTTAATTATGTGGGGACGATAAGGGTCCAAATTAGGCCCAGCAGGCCGAAACACTTATAAATTAATGGGTTACTCCCACATCTGGATTAAACAATGAGGTTACGTCTGGCACGAATCTTGACGCATTAAACCTCTCTCTGAATCCCATTGCAGAGCACGGAACCTGGTTAGCTGGGAAGAGAATCTGCTGCGATCCTTCACATGTAAACAGTACTCTGCAATTTCTGTTTTTCCAAATCCAGTTGTCGAATTGTTTCGAGATGTGTTCACAGAAAAACTAGCTGTTTGGAGATGCGTGCACTAAAAAGTTGGATGGCTGGATTTGGAAAAGCAGGAATTTCAGGGTTACTGTGCTCAATGTTCGGATCACAGCAGATCCCAATCCTGGTTAGCTGACATAGTGCCTTTTAATTTTAAACGGGTCATTCTATCATGGTGGGTCCTCGTCCTCAGTCTTCAAAGCCACTTCGCGGTAGATTTCGATTAATTTAAAGTTTTGTCAAGATTCGTGTTTGTCCTTTTGGGTCTATATATTCTTTAGCGGGTCTGTTTCGAACAAGATTTTGAATCCAATTGCAGATCTCAGCCTTGCCGGAGGTGAATCCAGTCACACAGTGCGGTGGTTGTAACGCCATCACCTGATTGTCAATTTCTTTATACGATCAAATGAACTTTGTGAAACTTAAATTCTTTGTATTCTTTAATGATTTTGGAGGAGGGTTCAAATGCACCATAATTTTAGTGCTCTAATATGCTCCACATCTTTTATCTATATTTTCAAAGTCCGAACAGTCGATCCGAACCGCTCAACATAATATTCATAATATATGCTTGGATACCAAATTTTATATTTTTTAGAATTTATTACTAATTTTTAAATAGATACAAAATCACTGTTTTAAGGAGATTCTGGACCATCCGATAAAGAGATATTGTACCTATGTAAAAAAATAGTAAAAAAATTCTAAAAAATATAAAATTTGGTCTCCAAGAATATTTTATCATGAAGATTATGTTGAGCGTTCAGATCGACTATTCAGACTTTGAAAACGGAGATAAAGGATGTGGAACATATTGGAGCACAAAATCATGATGCATTTGAATCCTCCTCATAATTTTGATCAATCTTATATACATTTGACATCGTTTTCCTATTCAGAATGTGTTTAAGACATTGTTTACATTTCGATGTGACTTATACAAGATTGGCATTAGTATTGGTACCAGACTTGATTCTCTTTAAGTGTTTACCAATTGTCTAAAAGATTTTTACTAAAAATTTGAATTTATCTCAGGCTTCCTCAAGGCACATGCATCATCATAAAGCTTATGCTAAGATCATGTATTTCTGTATTTAATTAGATTGATTTTTATCGTATCGTACTGGTACCTCTCCTTGGTACCAGTCTTGAGTTCAAGTTTAATTTGTTATTGTTATTTTCTTTTTCGTTTTTAAAATTGTGAGATGGCAAGTCTCTATACATTGAAGAGTATTACAATAGTATCATTTTTTTTTTAATTAAAAACAATATTTAAAACAATAGGTAAAGTCAGATTTAAATCTGAAGTCTCTCTATAAACTAAGATAGTAATAATAAAGAAAAGAAATTAAAGGGGTAAGTATTGTAGGATTACATGTAAGATTAGAATCCTATGAAGCAATAGTGTTTAGGATCCTACGTAGGATTACATTATGGGTAAGTATTGTATTTTGATTGCGTAGGAACCCGTGTCATGCAACAGAATCACTTAAAAATAATATTAAATTGATTGTCACCTGATAAAACCGTTGGAACTCCAAACGACTCTATGAAACTAAGACATTGTTTTGGCATTTTGGGTACTGAACTCTACCAAACGTAATATTAGACACAAAAAAAGAAGAAGTAAAAATTCTAAATACTAATTTTTAATCAAAGCACTAAGTTTCTTATTAGATGCATGAAACTATTATGTTTATAAACTCAGTTATCAAGTTCTTGATATTTTTGTTTACTCCGATATCTTATAAAAATAACAACTTTCTAAATTTTGAGTAGACCAATGACAGACCAATGACATTGCTAATTATTCGATATAATTTTATACAAATAAATATGTTTCACAAAACTAGTTACTCAACCACAACATCTAAATAAAATGAAATAATTTATTTGCAAGCATATATATATAATAATTGGTAGTTCACACAAATTGTCCATTGATAATCATGCATATGTTGTGTAATCATAATTTTGTTATTTTCATATAGTTGATATGCTGAAATTTGAAATTAACATGCACGTACACAGTGGCGGAACCAGGAATGATCGGTAGGGGGGGCTAGTTTTTGCGGCCAACAGGCGGTTGAAATCCAAGAGTGCCCGACAGAAGGGGTGCCAGTTTTTTTTTTTTATTAAAAGGCTCTATATTTTTCTGGGCCAAGGGGGGGCCAGGGCCCAGGCCTTGGTTCCGCCACTGCACGTACATGGTGTAAAATTTGTTTAATGATCGATCATTCAAATTTGATGAATTAAAAACATCATTCGCATTCGGGTTCACCTGTGTTTCAATTCGGATTTTAATGTTTTGCTTTATTTTTATTTTTTTTAGTAGAACTCGTAGGCCGTTTTTTAGGGTACGTGTCACTAGTTTACATTAATTTTACTTGTTCAGTACTCCACACAAATATATATATATTATCAGAGCTAGCTGAGCTGGTGTCTCTGCAGTGATTGGGGTTTGTTTGATAGGCCTTTCCCCCAACTCACCAACTGATGGCTCTAACTCTAATTAATGGCTGTCCGGCCCGCCGGTCCATCTGATTTGATATATGATTATGAGAAATTTTATTTGTAGAAACAATATAAAAATAATAGAGAGAAAGAGAAAGAGTACAAGCGAAGTTTGTTTCATGCATATGCAATTATGCATAGATAGATGGTTCTAATTTTTGCTGGCTCTAAATTTTGGATCGGAAAGATATTTGTTTTGTTTTCCCGTTGTCTTGAATTCTCTGTGGTCTCCACCATGTGCTCACATGATGCGACCTATGTTCGTACTCTCATTTGGTCTATGGTAAGTGGGTCATACATCTTGAACAACATGTTATATAAATGTCCAAGATCACAGAGGATCCAAAACAATCGGAAAACAACAAGGAGAAACTTTTCATGTCCTTCTATGTAGGCATTTGCTCTCGGGTGCCTCGGGCCGGGCAGGGCAAAATCCGGGACGGGTAGCGGACACAACGGGCACGGGTACAACGGGTACTCGGGTACAACGGGCACGGGTAGACGGATTTTTTTTTGAAAAAGTCTGCCCTGCCCGTTTCAAACCCGTGCCCGTCTCGGGTAGACGGGTAGACGGGTTTTTTTTGTTTTTTTTTTTCTTTTTGTTTCTGCCAAAAATTTCTGTTTTGTTTTTTGTTTTTTTTTTCTTATTTTTTTTACAGTGTCGTACGAATATTATTACGTCACGTGTTTATAATTCGACTTTTAAAATCTGAATAGTTCAATATCAAATATTGTATATATATATATACATAAAATTATCAAGTCACATCTTTATAATTCCTAAATAAATAAAATTTGTAACTTATATATAAAAATTATTTGTGCGAAAATTTGTATATTTATTCGGCTAAGTACAAGTCTAATTATTTATTTCTTTACACGAGTAATTTTATTTTATTTTCAAACTCTCATTCTAATTATATAGTTTCATAATTTATTTATATCTCAAAATTTGTAGTTTACATTTTAAATTGATAATATATTTTGTAAACGTTCATTTTAAATTCATAATATATTTTCTAAACGTTCATTTATTTTTAATAGGTTAAATAAAATATAAATCAAAAATATCTTAAATCAATTACTTTAAAACAATAAAATATAAATAAAAAATTTCTTAAATCAATTACTTTAAAAATAAATATGAATTATTTTAAAACAATAGATTAAAAAATAAAAGTTACCCTCCTCCTTTATTCCGGGCTTGGGACCGGCTATGTAAAATAACATAGGCTGAGTTCTAACTTTTTTTTTGTTAGTAATTTTCTTAATAATGAATAATTTTAAAAAGTAATTGAAATGTTTAAAAAATAGACGAAAAGATTAAAAGAGTTCTAACTCTCGACACCAGATGTTGTTGCTACAATGGGTTCCTCTTGCCGCTTATAGTGATTATCGGCGTGTTTCTTAAATGTAAGTACACCGTTAGCTTTAACAAAATTGTAAGAGGCAGTGCAGCCCTCTACCTTACATCTTGCACTGATTAAGGTCCCATCTGCATCGAAGGTCCGTTGAAAATACCTCCACCAAGGTGCATTTTGAGATGCCATTTTTTTTCCTTTTCAAAATAAATATAACCAATTTTAAAATAAATATAACCTATTTTAGAATAAATATAACCTAGTTAAAATTAAATCTAACTTACTTAAAAATAAAACCGAATTGAAAATAATCTAACCTATTAACATCTTTGTTAATTTAACCTATTAAAAATAAATCCGAATTTCAAAAATAAAATCAAACCTATTCAAAACAAATATAATTACTTCACATATTAAAAAAAAACAAATCAAACATCTTTTTTTAACCTATTAAAAATAAATCCGAATTTCAAAATTAAAATCAAACCTATTCAAAACAAATCTAATTACTTCACATATTAAAAAAAACAAATCAAACATCTTTTTTTAACCTATTAAAAATAAATCCGAATTTCAAAAATAAAATCAAACCTATTCAAAACAAATCTAATTACTTCACATATTCAAAAAAACAAATCTAACATCTTTTTTTAACCTATTAAAAATAAATCCGAATTTCAAAAATAAATCAAACCTATTCAAAAAAATAAATGTAAATTACTTCACATATTCAAAAAAACAAATCTAACATCTTTTTTTGACCTATTAAAAATAAATCCGAATTTCAAAAATAAAATCAAACCTATTCAAAATAATTCTAATTACTTCACATATTCAAAAAACAAATCTAACATCTTTACGTAGAATAGCGTATAAATCCTGCACTAAACATTAGACAAAAAAAGTTTTGGGCCTATCAAAAGCATTATCCCAATTCAGTCCACAGGATCCAATTTATTATTTTCCAGAAAGTGGGACCCACATTTCGTGGAGCTTTAGTTCTACGCCATAAATAGACCGAGTGCAGAGAGTCGGCTAAAAATAACATAAAATTCTAGATACTTCTGAGGAATCACCAATTTTAAGTGGGACCCATAGTTCAGTGAGATTTTGGTTAGTGCCAGAAATAGACCAAGTGCAAACAATTATTTATATTAATGATTGGCTATTTATTTCTGAGAGATTCCCAAACGCGAGCATTGAGCATATTCGTCAAAACTCGAAAGTCGGCAGAGCGCGAAAGGTTTGGTCTCCTCAAACCCTAATTTTTTAATTTATCCAATTCGATATTTTTTTGTTTGATCTAAATCAATCTCTTTTAATTCCGTGTCGTAGCTAGGGATTGATCGCAAGATATGCACAAAACCCTAATCCGTGGAACCTAGAAAGTCCCTTTCGGTTTGTTATCTCTCGAGTTTGGTTGATTTGATTTACCAGGGTATATATATCATTTTTCAGTGCAGGATGTGCTTAAATTTTCGAAGAATTTTTTTGTGCTTTTATTTTAGTTTTGGATCAGGTTTTAACGGTTTTTAAGGTGTGCAGATTAGGTTTGAGACACTCAATCTAAGAGATCTGACTCAAATGCGGCTGGAGAAACCCTAGAAAAAATCGAACTTGCGGGAAATTACAAAAGAGCCACTCTTGTTTTCAGAGTTTTTCTGAACTTTACTACCAATATTTGCAACTGTTTATGACTAACCAGCCGATTTTATTGTATTTGCGAAGTAGAAAAAATAAGTTTGACATTAGAAAATTAAAATTTTGGTGTGGGCCATGAAATTAGAATTGTATGCAAAATTTGAATTCGAAAGCATAAAACTGAAAATTTTGAGTGGCACTTTTGTAATTAACCCCTATTCTTGTTATCATTCATTGTTTTCTTGAACTGGTTTTAATGGTTTTAGACTATGTGCAGATTAGGTTTTATAAAGGAACTCAAGATTAGAATTTGATCGATTCAATTGCATAAACCTCTTGCAATGGGTAAATACCTAGGTTTCAATTTATTTCATCCCAAGAAGCTAATTTTCCAAATATCTGATTTGCATTACCTTTGTATAAACATTTATTGTATTATGTTGATAGGGATGGATGCACTTTGCTACTTGTCTTCCTGATTGTTGAATATATATTATTCTATGGCAATCTTGTAAAGTGTATTATCCTTATGAACGATTTATTTTGAGTTCTGTGAATGGTTGTGAAGCTAATCTTGCTTATAAGGAGCTTGTGCCTTCTAATTTGTAGCATTTCAAGCCCTTGAACAGAAGGTTGTTTCTCAATTTATTTTGGGAAAAAAGGGCTTCTTCATGCTAGAAATCAAACTCCCATTACCATTCACAAATCTCATTTTAAAGTGTTACAATTGTTGTTGCAAACACAGAAGCATCAACATCATTCCTTCAATTGTACATTTGGGTTCCTTTTCAGGTCTAGCAAACCATGGCAGAGCACTTGGCTTCGATTTTCGGTACGGAGAAGGACAGGGTCAACTGCCCCTTTTACTTCAAGATTGGTGCATGTCGTCATGGAGACCGATGCTCACGGCTGCACAACCGCCCCACCATCTCACCCACACTACTACTCTCCAACATGTACCAGCGCCCAGACATGATCACCCCAGGCATTGATGCCCAGGGCAACCCAATTGACCCCAATAAGATGCAGGAGCACTTTGAAGATTTCTATGAAGACATCTATGAAGAACTGTCCAAATTTGGAGAGATCGAGAGTTTGAATGTGTGTGATAATCTTGCAGATCATATGATCGGGAACGTGTATGTGCAGTTCAGAGAAGAGGAGCAGGCGGCAGCTGCATTGCGGGCCCTCCAAGGTAGGTTTTACTCAGGGCGGCCGATAATTGTTGATTTTTCACCTGTGACTGATTTTCGGGAGGCGACTTGTCGGCAGTTTGAGGAGAACAGTTGTAACAGGGGCGGGTACTGTAATTTCATGCATGTAAAGCAGATAGGAAGAGAGATGAGGAGGAGATTGCATAGATCGGGCAGGAGTAGAGGGAGGAGCAGGAGCCCAGGCCCTTACAGGAGGAGAGAGGGGCGAGAGAGGGAAAGGGATAGGGATAGTAACAGGGACAGGTACAGAGAGAGGGAGAGGGGGGATAGAGACAGGGACAGAGGCAGAGAAAAGAGTGGTGAGAGGAGAGAGAGGAGCCCTGTGAGAGAGAATAGTGAGGAGAGGAGAGCAAAGATTGCGATGTGGAATAAGGAGAGAGAAGAGAAGGAAAAGGTTGACGAGTGAGTAGTGTTCTTAGGTTTTTACTATGGTGTGTGTGTGTGTTTGTTTAGTAGGTTGTTGTGTTACTGGAGTCTGTTCTGTTGGTTTTGTGAAGTTGTTTTCTCATACTCATACTATTTCTCATTCGCTTGTGGAAGGTTTTATGTCTAATTAATTACATGGTACTTGCTGAGTCGTTGGTTTGTTGTTTATTTTCTTTGGTAGTTCTTGCTTTCCAGTTTTCTTATTTTCTGCTGGAGGTAGTATTTTTGAGAAGCACCAGAGGTGGTATTGTTGTTTTAGGATCTAAAAACTTAAATATGGTGTACGGTTGTGAAGTGGAAATTTAGGTATAATTTAGATGAACAGATAACTGATACTGACTGAAGCTAAAATTTAGGTGAAGGGTTGAGTATCCAATGTTTCAGGGGACGTACAGATATCTCAATGTACAAACCAATTAAGCAAAAAGAAAATGATCAGCAAAGGTAAAATGCACATGGCTGTATTGGCGCCAGAAAAGAAAATAGGTGTGATATCCTTTCTTAATCTCCCCGACCATCTGCATGCATTGCATATTTTAACTTTCAATTATTGTTATTATGTGTTGGATAACAAAATTGTAGCAACTAATTCTTATCAAAGTAGCAAACGTCCAACATAGTATTTATTTATATATATATATATATATATATATAGAGTTGTGCTATGGTGCATTGTAATGCATAGGCATTCTTGTGCATTGGACTCTAAACCGTTGGATTCAAAGTCCAAAAAATCGATCCGAACCGTTAAACTTGATCTCCATATTGAAATGTACTTGGAGACCAAATTTTACATTTTTTGGATTTTTTTTTGCTATTATTTTAGAATTTTTGAAAATCACTGTTTTTGAATGGTCCAAAAATTTCTGAAAAACAATGATTTTCAAAAATTCTAAAAAAATAGCAAAAAATTTCAAAAAATGTAAAATTTGGTCTCCAAGCACATTTTAATATGGAGATCACGTTGAACAGTTTGGACTTTAAATCCAACGATTTAGAGTTAAATGCATAAGAATGCCTATGCATTACAATGCACCATAGCCCATCTCTCTCTCTCTCTCTCTCTATATATATATATATAGAGTATGGCTAATGTGCTTCCTCTAGAACTTCGGCCTCGTGCTTCCGGGGGCATATCTTAGTGTTTGATGTTCAAACAACAAATTCAAACCGTTAGATGTTCAATCTATATTAAAATGTACTTGGAGACCAAATTTTACATTTTTTGAAATTTTTTTACTATTTATTAAGCCACTTTGAAAATTCCAGATCCGGGTGAACAGTAAAAACAGTCTGGACCATATGATCTGGAATTTTCAAAGTGGATTAATAAATAGTAAAAAAATTCCAACAAATGTAAAATTTGGTCTCCAAGTAGATTTTAATATAGATTGAACATCTAACGGTTTGAATTTGTTGTTTGAACATCAAACACTAAGATATACTCCCGGAAGCACGAGGCCGAAGTTCTAGAGGAATCACATTAGCCATACTCTATATAAATGCGAAATTGTCCACAAAATTTGATTAATTGATCACCTGTAGTGGCATATCAGCAACATGTCCATCGGTCAAGCTAGCACATTTATTTATTTATTTTTTTATAAAAATGTGTCCAATAGATCTTTTGTCACCATCTTATTCCTAGTTGGTCCTTAATTAATAGCATATGTCGTTCCGGTCCATATACTTTAAATCACTAGGCGATTTTCTTATTTCTAAACGCTACTACAGAAAAGGCGACTATACACGGTTAAAAAGGCTAATGACATAAGGTTCCACAACCGTGTCTGCATGTATCATGTGTGAAAGTGCCCATACATTGTACACGGTTGCGGAACCGTCTATATTTAGAAATTACATACATGGTTCCTACAAAGAAACAATGTCAGATCTTAAAAATTAAAGACGCAAAAACGCTAAAACATGTGATTTGTACACAGTCAGAATAACCGTGTATAATAACAAGGGTTATATACACAATTACTACCTGAGAACCCGTGTATGATTTGTGGAAACCAAACACAGATGATTTTTATAAACCGTGTTTGTTACCCTTCGTACACTATTTTAATGATTTGTGTAAAATCGCGTATGATTTATATATATAATGTTTTATAATAGATTAGAATCCGTATTTGCTAACCATTAAATATATAATATTACATATCTTAATTCAAGAAATATTGAACATTTACAACTTACATAAAACAATATTCAACATTGAACATTGAACATACACTAGCATTTTGAATTATTCAGCATTCAACATTAATTCAACATACAGTACTACAGCTAGATGAATAAAATATTCCTGATGTTAGGATTATAAAAAGAATAAGTGTCCATCAAGCAAAACTTTTCCTGAATTGTTCTACATTTCTTCTTTGGGTGATTGCTTTTTTTTTTTTTCCAACCTTACATGTTTTATCAGGCAGAATTGTCAGATATATGAAATGTACAGTACAGATATATAAAATGTGCTTCCAGATCAAATTTTATATTTGTTTGAATTTTTTTACTATTTATTAAGATGAGTACAAAATTCAATGGTAAGAATTTAACTAGTTTTTGTAAAATATTTAATAAATAATAAAAAAATTCAAAAAAATGTAAAATTTGATCTGGAAACATATTTTATTGTGGAGATTATGTTGAACGGTTTGGATCGACGATTTGGAATTTGAAAATGTAGAAAATCGTTGTTGTAACTTTGTTGTAACTCAAAATTGTTGTAACTTGATCCCTCTATACTAACTCAAAAGTTTACATTCCCTGCAGCTGCTGCTGTTGTTCTCCATTCGGAATTTCAGCTTAGACTTTTGATAACCAAAAGTCAAATTAGTAATGGAGTGCATCAGTCTATACATATATATGTTGCACATAACAATTAATAACTGAACCTAAATTAGACAAGGGTTTGCTTACCTTCTAATGGTGTCACCTATCGCAACTTATGCACTACATGAGAATATAACATTTTGTTAACAGTCCCTTGTAAAAGAGTTCCAGGTCTAAAGTTTGTCATATCCCTAAAAATTATTGGAAACTAATTAAGTCCCTTGTAAAAGAGTTCCAGGTCTAAGGTTAATTTGTCTTTCTGTAACGGGTTGTTCTCGTTCCTCATCATACCAGAACCCTTCTTCAATGGATGTATTTAATTCATGGTTCACTAGCTAGCTAGCTAGGAGTTGTTTGTAAAATTGTCCAGCATGATGTTGAATATCTTTCACATTTGTATATACACACTACATATATTGTTATCTTCAAGTCCAGAGATCCTATTCTTTTTCCTTCTATGTGAAGATATCCTATGAAATTAAGAATTTTATATTTTGATCTCCCTATGCCAACCACTTATTTTGGACCTTATTCGTTTCCAATATTCTTCGTCTGCTAATTAAGTATATTTCTTCTAATTGTTCTTTGGTCAATTTCCATAGTGTTATCTCTTATGAACAATGACAGATCTAATTAAGTCTTAGCCAAATGCGGCTAAGTCACCTCTATGATTTTAAAATTTTAATTATATATATTGAAAATTAGTGAAATTATTTTTTTTTTAACTTTTTATATAGTCCAATCTCTCTCACTCATCACATATTGTGGTTGAGAGGACATGGGTTTTAATCTCACTCATCACATATTGTGCATTTTAATTTTCAATCATCTCTATCAAAATTTTCTAGTTCCGCCCCTACTTCTGGATTAAGCCCCAATTAGGTCCTTAAGTAATTCTAAGAGCAAGATTTGCAATTAACCAATGTGAATACCCCGTCCTTCGAGTGTGTTATGTTATTCATCGCTTGGTGTTAGTTACAAAACGTATAACAACCTTTGTAATTATTTGTGAAGTACGAGACTTTCCTACACAATAAAATTAAAAGCATTAAAAAAAAAAGAATTTTTCACGGTTGTGTACTCATCAAAAAATTAGAAGGTGGGATTAAGATGAATAAAAAAAAGGCATGAACATTTGAACTGGGCCAGAAGCAAAAGAAACTTGGCTGGGCCTTGAACTGCTTTATTGAGTTCAGTTTACTTCTCAATTAAACCTGAACATTGCTGCAGATTTTGCACTTTTGCATTCTTTTAATTTTTGTCTATTAAATTTCTTAATGCATCGTAACATTTAAATTGTTTCCGTTTTGAAGAATTAAGCACATTAATATATCCAAAAAGATTCTGCTGTACAGAAAATGCAATCAATGTATTGTCCTCTGATGACAGATCCACCATATAAAAAACAGTGTTTTAAACAGTTAGCTATGAGGTCAATTTGGGTCCGATGCCCATCGGACTCAAACTGAATTTGATGGATTTGATGACCGTCCGATCTACTTTAAGATTCGCGCTCGTAACTTTCGCATCTGCTTTAAAATTCATGCGCACGAATCGTAAAGCAGATCGGACGGTCCCGAAACCCATCGGACCCAAGCTGCTCTCGTTAGCTATAGCTTTTTCGGACAATAAAAACTACGTTATGAGATAAAAGTTCACTAATTCACCTACGACCATTATAGCTGTAATAGCTTACTACTATTATTGCTACACGCTATTGCTGACTGCTATGCTACATGGACTTTTTATTTTTTTTATTTTTTGCAATTTGTATGGGCTTTTGTGCTTATGTTCCTATTTGGCATGCTACATGATCTGCTATGCTAGGTATGCTAAACTGAACTATGTGCTTATGTTCCTATTTGTGATTTAGTCTCTCCTTTTATATCGAAAAATATTCAAATATTAATTCTTGTTTTTGCTTGCTCTTCATCTAGTATTTATTTGTAAAATTATCGCCCTTTGTTTCAATTGAAAGCTGATTTCAATTATTGTAATATGTAAAATAATCAAATAGGTACTGAGTTCGTTTCACTTGTAAAATTAATTGCTCTTCGTCTATTATAATATGTAACACGAGGTATATATGAACTATTAAAGAATGTTACTTTGTAGATCCTTTATTTTTTTATTTGCATGATTGAAAAAAGTATAGGCTTGGATTAGTTGTCATTTGATTGTTATTCCAATTTCCTAATTTTGATAATATTGATAATTAGTAGAAATATAGAATATAATTTTTTAAAAGAAAAAAATGCTATGTACAATAGCTTCCGCTATTCACGATAGTTTTTTTTGTAGCCTCTCTGTGATGACGCGATATATAATCGTTATTTAGAACCTTGATAAAAAAAAAAGAGTGGATACTTATTTTCATTGGTTATTGTTGAGAATCAAGAAGAAGATTAGGGACTAATCAAGCCTCAGAATCCAATTAGGATTTAATTTCATCATTGGCTTGTTTTAGAAAAAAGGAGCAACTATATTTGTAAATAAAGTTACTTCTACTTTTTTCATTTTTTAGAAATTATAGGCAATAGGCAACCGATAGTTTAGATAGGAAACGGTAATATTTCTAACCGTTAGCTTTTCTCTGTTTCTGGCTATAAAACAGCCACTGTACATCAACACAACTTAGATTTGCAATAACAAATTCTCAAATCATCATTCTCTATTTTCCGCACAAAACTAACATGGTATCAGAGCTGGGTTCATACCAGTAAACAAACAGAGAGGGTCAAAGAGCCACAGAGCCAACAAAAAACCCAATCTCACAAAAACCAGAAGACTGGTAAACAATACCAGTATCAACAGAAAAAACCAGAAAGATGTCACAACAGACCGACAACACCAAGCTGACAGCAATTATACTTTCTGGCAGCAAAAATTACATCCCATGGTCCAGATCAGTGATGCTGGCACTCAGTGGCAGAGGCAAAATGGCCTTTGTCACTGGAAAAAGAAAAAAACCAAAACCAGATAAACCACTGGAACCAACCGAAGAAGAAAGCACAAAAATTGAAGAATGGCAATCAATCGATCACATGATCATGTCATGGCTAGTAAACACCATGGAACCCCAAATATCCTCAGCTTTTATGTATCTAAATTCATCGAAAGAGGTGTGGGATACTGCAAAGAAAAGATATGGCCAGCAACACAACTTTGCCCATATCTTCAGCCTCAAACAAGAGCTCGCACAAATCAAACAAGGAGGAAATCAAACAAATTCACAGCTTGTAACCGAAATCACCACAAAATGGGAGGAACTCAAGGTTTACCTCCCCCCAACAACAGACCCAGAAGAAATACAAAAAAGAGCCGATCAAGATTTAGTATTTACTTATCTGGGCTCTCTTGATCCAAGCTACGAAGCCGCTCGTTCTCAAATTCTCCTTTCATCCGAACTACCATCTTTCGATGAAATTGTTGCAACAATAGAGAGAGAGGAGTCGAGGAGGCTGCTAATGAATCCGCAACACACCCAAATCTCAGAAAACAAAGGTTTCAAAGCCCAATTCCAAAACCCTAGAAATGGCGGCAAGGGAAGAGGGGCTACCAGCACCGATCGGTGCGACCACTGCAATCGTGCCGGTCACAACCGAGACGGATGCTGGTTTCTCCACCCTCATCTTCGCCCAGTCAGAGAGAAAGGCGATTTTGGTGGCGCACGGAAATGGGATAATCGCGGGGAGAAGAAAGGGTTCGGAGCTCAAAGAGAGAAAGGGGGTCCAAGCGAACCAAATGAACGGGCTGCCTCCAGCGACAGGAGCGGGTTAGACCGAACCGACTCAAGTGGCTCGGACCCGGATCCAATGCGGCAGCTCATGGAGCAACTGTCTGTGCTGCTCCAGCAAAACAATCAAAAGAACTCTGGTATTGCATCCAATTTAATTTATAATTCTGAAATTCAAAATTGGATTCTAGATTCTGGTGCAACGGACCACATGACAGGAAATAAAAAATTGTTGAACAATTTTAAAGAATGTAGAACCAAACAATTTGTAATTGTTGCCAACGGTGAAAAAATGAAAATTGGAGGAATAGGTACAATTAGCATTTTTTCCAAGGAACTACCAAATGTCTTGTATGTTGAAAATTGCTCATCTAATTTGTTATCCATTAGTAAAATCACAAATGAATTAAATTGCGAAGTCATTTTTTCATCAAAAAATGTGATTTTTCAGGAATGGATAACCAAGAAGGTGATTGGTGAAGGTGTTTTACAAAATGGACTCTATAATTTAAATCATGACAAAACTAATTTTAGTGTCAAGAGACAAGAAGATTTAGGAACTCTTTGGCATAGAAGAATTGGGCATCCTTCCGACAAAATACTAAAATGTATTTTTGATTTTTCTAAATTAGATTGTAGTAATTGTGAAGTGTGTAAACTAGGAAAACACACTAGATTACCATTTTATTCTTCAAGTTGTAAGAGCGAAAAACCTTTTGAATTAATTCATTCGGATGTATGGGGACCGGCCCCTATTAATTCGTTTAATGGATACAAATATTTTGTTATTTTCATAGATGATTTCTCTAAAACAACTTGGTTATACTTGTTAAAAAATAAAAGTGAAGTTTTTTCACAATTTCAAGATTTCTATAATTTCATAGAAAATCAATATGAAGCAAAAATTAAAACATTTAGATCTGATAATGGAACGGAATTTGTAAATTAAAAATTTTCAAATTTCTTCAAACAAAAGGGAATATTACATCAAACAAGTTGTGTCTATACACCACAACAAAATGGTGTATCCGAAAGGAAAAATAGACACTTATTTGAAATGACATGAGTGTTACTATTTCAAAATAATGTACCCAAGATTTTTTTGGTCGGATGCCGTTCTCATCGCAACCTATTTGATAAATAGATTGCCTAGTTCAAATTTAAATTATAAGAGTCCATTAGAGATCCTTTATCAAAGAAAAATTAACATAGGCCATTTGAGAGTATTTGGATGCAAATGTTATGTACACAAAAACAAACAAGATAAATTGAATTATACCTCAATTAAAGTCATTTTTTTGGGATACACCTCACAAAAAAAGAGCTCAAATGCTATGATCCAATTAATCAAAAATTCTATATATCTAGAGATGTAACATTTCTAGAAAATGAGCCTTATTATAAAAATGTTGATAAAGAAATCAACATTCAAGAATCACCAAGTAATATGATATGGCCACAAATAAGTATTCCGGAAGAAAATAGAAATTCAATAGAAAATGAAGGTGAGATAGAAGAAACCTCACAAAATGAGGAAGAGGAAGAAATAAATGTGGAGGGAACACCATTAAGAAGGTCATCAAGACAAATACTACCCTCGACAAGGCTAAGGGATTTTGTGACATACAAGGTACAATATCCTATCCAAAATTTCATTTCTTATAAAAATATTTCATCTCCATATAAAGTATTTCTAACCTCTATTTCAAAAGAACAAGAGCCAAATAGTTACCATGAAGCTATAAAAAATCCAATTTGGTGTAAAGCTATGAAAGAGGAGCTAAAAGCCTTAGAAAAAAATGAAACTTGGGAAGTTATACAATTACCAAAAAATAAAAAACCCGTAGGTTGTAAATGGGTGTACAAAATTAAATACAATAGCGATGGTACTATAGAACGGTATAAGGCACGCTTAGTTGCCAAAGGTTATACCCAAACATATGGTATAGACTACCATGAGACCTTTGCACCGGTGGCCAAAATGAACACCGTAAGGATTTTATTTTCCATTGCGGTAAACCAAAATTGGAAATTATACCAAATGGATGTCAAAAACGCATTTCTTCAAGGAACACTTGAAGAAGAGGTATATATGAATTTACCACCCGGTCATGAAAAAGAAAATAATCAAGAAATAGGTTGCAAATTGAAGAAATCAATTTATAGACTCAAGTAATTTCTAAGAGCATAGTATGACAAATTAAGCACTTATTTAATTTTTTGTAATTTTAAAATTAGTAGTGCCGATCATTCACTTTTTGTTAAAATTGAAAAAAATGACACTACCATCATATTAGTGTATGTATATGACATTATAATCACCGGAAATAATTTAGAGGAAATTGAGGGGATTAAATCTCAATTAAAAAGGAAATTTGATATTAAAGACCTTGGTTATTTAAAATATTTTTTAGGAATAGAAATAGCACGTTCAAACAAGGGTCTATTTATTTCTCAAATAAAATATACCTTAGATTTACTAAAAGAAACCGGAAAGTTAGGATGTAAGCCGGCCTCAACACCAATAGATGGAAAATACAAATTAAATTCCGAAGATGGTGAATTGTTAGATGATATAAATCAATTTCAAAAACTTGTAGGAAAATTAATTTATCTTACCGTTACACGACCCGATATTTCTTTTTCGGTAAGCCAAATTAGTAAATTTATGCATACACCAAGAACACCACACTTAGAAGCAATAAATAGAATTCTAAGGTATTTAAAAGAAACTCCCGGAAAGAGAGTGTGGATGAAGAACAATAATTCTAACAATATATGTGACTATTTCGATGCAGATTGGGCCGGAAGCTTCGATAGAAAATCGACAACCGACTTTTGCACATTTGTAGACAGAAATTTAGTCACATGGAAGAGCAAGAAATAAAATGTCGTGGCACGATTAAGCGCCGAAGCGGAGTATCGTGTCATGGCATCAACCGGAAGCGAGTTGACATGGGTCAAGCAACTTCTTGCGGATATGGGAATTAAAATTCAAGCACCAATAAAAATGTTTTGCGACAATCAAGCGGCGAGGCATATAGCATCCAACCCCGTGTTTCACGAAAGAACTAAACATATTGAAGTGGATTGCATTTTCATTCGACTAAAAATTCAATCCAAAGAAATTGAAACTCCCTTTGTACGAAGCGAAGAACAATTGGCGGACATCTTTACAAAAGGATTAGATCCCAAGCCATTCGAAGAAACTATACGCAAGTTAGGGTTGATCGACATCTACACGCCTAACTTGAGGGGGAGTGTTGAGAATCAAGAAGAAGATTAGGGACTAATCAAGCCTCAGAATCCAATTAGGATTTAATTTCATCATTGGCTTGTTTTAGAAAAAAGGAGCAACTATATTTGTAAATAAAGTTACTTCTACTTTTTTCCTTTTTTAGAAATTATAGGCAATAGGCAACCGATAGTTTAGATAGAAAACGGTAATATTTCTAACCGTTAGCTTTTCTCTGTTTCTGGCTATAAAACAGCCACTGTACATCAACACAACTCAGATTTGCAATAACAAATTCTCAAATCATCATTCTCTATTTTCCGCACAAAACTAACAGTTATCATTTTTGTTTGTTAATAACTAAATTTTTAAATAACATGATGCATGTAACTTGCCGAGATTCATGAGGTGGTGCAGTAAGGAATAAAAAAGATTTACAAAAAGAAGTTCTATTAGTGCTTGGGTGCATGCACTTCTTATTTTTTTTTGGAGAAGGTATCAGGTAAGATTGTTATGATCAGTGCTATTGTTATTTGTATAGTTCACATTCATAGCATGAACTAACCTCTAGAACATGATTTCTAAATTATATAACATTAATTGTGTTGAGCTCTCTGCATGCTGTGCATCTATATCAATTTAGCAAATATTGTACATGTATGAAGAAAACTATATTTGTTCATACAATTATTTTCAAAAGCCATGTTCCCTTCTAAAAGATTAAGAAAATAATATATCTCATGCATTAATTACTTAATTTTATAATATGAGTAAACCAAATAAAAATGATATACGGTATTTATTAAATTGTTAATGACTTTATTTAAAATCTCTACTTCTGAATTTAATGCTATTTGAAATTTTTTAATATTGACTTAATATATTTTAACAATGTGAAATAGTTAATATATTCGTTGGGCACGTGGGGGAGGATAAGGTCTGGCTAGATATATAAAATCATGGTACTTCATATATAATAACCATAATTTTATCGTTTTCTTAACCGAGATTAAATAATACAGTATGTTGTTATGTATAAACAATTATAACTCAATTCATACAAAATTATTTTCTCGTATGTAAGTAAAAAAATTGTTATAAATAAGATTTGAAGTACGTAGGCCTCTCCAAATTTAAAATTAATTTATTATTTCGTTAGATATTTTAATTTTGAATTTATTTGTTATGGAATAACTATATTTAAAACGATTCATGTTTATAGTACGTAGTTCTATAAATTTTCAATAGCTAGATTCATATACATTAATTGGCAATAATAGTCCCAATTAATCTGTGCTTCAATGTTTAAGCAGGCCAATTATCTCTTTCCTGGAACTAAAATTAACTGAAACGGGAAGATTAGGAACTTAATTAATTAGTTTAGCTATATATATATATATAGTTAGTACCTGATGATATGATCAACCACAGCACCATAATATATATATATATATATATATATGTGCATGCAGTATGCATGCAGATGCCAGCTCCGCATCGTCTTTAAATCTATCCCCTCCTTTTACTCACCAACAATTAAACCGTACGTGTTAAAACTATATATCTCGATCGATCGTTCATGCCTGTAACAATATTTTAATAACATTAATTAATTCTTTTCCAGATAACGACAGTACTGCCATGCACGTCCCCGGTGCCTGTAACTTTTCCTTGACCGATCGATCGACTTCTTCATATTAATTACCTCATGACCCATAATTAATGATACAGTCAAACAATTAATTTGTCAGCTACGTACGTACAACATCTAATAAATTTAACAAAATGAAATTGGAGAATCAGAAAAAACAAGCTAAAATCTGCTTTTTCCCTAAAGTTCAACATATTTCATGCACTAAATATTACAACAAGGCCTGGGAGATCAGTTAATTTATTCCCCTTAATTTTGCGTTTATAAAATGCCCCAAATATTGACACTATTAAGCTGGGGAGGATAAACTGCTCTTTGCCCAGTCAACGAATGGCTCCTTCCAGGTCAAGGATGCCTATCGACATATAAGGGGCTATTCGAACCAATCACAGGGAGATCCTACAGGAATTTGGCGACTGGTTTGGAAGAATGGGAAAGCAGTGCCCAGAGTCAGACTTTTTGTCTGGAAGCTCATGCAAAATGGCCTACCCCTGAATATGACCATTGCGTCTCGTACCTCTCAAGGAGACACGTCATGTGCGTCATGCGGGCAGGGGGATGAGAATCCTCTACACATGATCTTCAATTGCCCATTTGCAAGGTCGTGCTGGTTTGGCGGCCCCTTGGCAATCAAATCTGATGTGCTAGATACCGATGGAACAATAAGAACTGCCTTCCTCAACCTCGGGGCAATCACTGACAAGGAAAACTGGTCAGAAGTTCTTAACACATGCTGGGCGATTTGGAGAACCAGGAATGATAAAGCCTATGCAGGAAAATCGCCCTCTTTCCAACAATTCCACAAGTACCTGACTCAAATGAGAAACGAGTGCACAATTGCTTTTTCGGGGGATAAGAGAAGGCATTATACAACGGGGAATGCTGACCCCAAAAGGGGATTTAACTGCATGACAGATGGGTCTTGGACTTGTAATTGGAATGGGGGTCTGGGTTTCGTGTTGAGTAAAGGGGACACCTTGATGGCAGCAAAATCAAAGGGAGTCAGGGCCTGCTGTCCAATTCAAGCAGAGGCGATAGCTCTGCTGGACGCAATTCAATTCGTGAGCAATGAAGGGCTTGACCAGTGCGTGTTCTTTTCTGACAGTGAAGTCCTGGTAAACTTGTGCACATCCCTCCGACCTCCAATTCAGGCTGATTGGAGAGCACTCAAAGAGGTACAAGAGATTTGGGAAAGATTGAAGAGGAATCAACAGTACTCATGTGAGTACCTTGCTAGAAGCCACAATGGGCTGGCTGACTTGCTGGCAAGAAAAGGAACCAAGGAGAGTTGGGATATCATGGCGCATACCTACCCGCTATTTAATTTTGAGCACTAGTCTAACATTTTAATGCTTTCTAGCTTTATAATTTTCTTCAATTTCAGCTACTATAGAGGTTTTTTCAATTTCAATTAAAAGAAGGGGGGAAAAGGGTAAAATGCCATGAGACCCATATCGGATCTTTGTCTGTAATGAGAGGGAAGGGTTATTACTACGAATCACAACTATGTAATCCGGTTTGTTGAATGGAATGCCTACGGGCTTTAAATTGCAAAAAAAAAAAAAAAAATGCCCCAAATATCACGGATTAGGCTTCAGTGTACTAGCTATTTCTAAATTGTGTCAGCCATTTCTAAAGAACCTCAGCTATATATATATATATGCACTGATCGAATCCCTAGCTTAATTGTCAGTTCAATTTGTATATATATTAGATAGTTGGAGCAAGAACAGCTAGTCTAGTATCATTTATATATAGTAGAGTTGACCAAAATCTAATTCCAGGAGCTGCTGCCCAATGCTCCATCGATGCCTCTGACTCGGGATTTCTTCCTTCTTCATATTATGTTCTTACACTAGCTAGGAGGATCTCCATGAGAGTGCCAGCAGGATTTGAAGTTTAACATGTGTTATTAAAAAAAAAAATTCTCTCCATGCATGTCTGAACTGTTTTTTTTTTTCTTCTGTGAACCTTAATTAGATCAAGTTGTTTCTTAATAATAGGATGACTCTGGAATCTTCTCCTTCAGCCATAACCGAAAGTCAACAAGATCAAGGTCAAAGAGTCAAAGCATAAAATAGTTAGTTGTTAGATTCTGTTAGATAGTTAGAACTCTTGTAACAGCATATACTGGGCTTAGAGTTACTATCACAAACTCTATATATAGAGTGCTATTGTACATGTATGAATTAGAAGGAATGCAATAATAAAATGCTTCTTCTCCAATTACAATTCTCTTTAATCTTTTAGATGGTATCAGAGCTTGATCCGTAGCTCAAAAAAAAAAGGAGAGAGGATTACACAATGGCTTCTACTAGTTCCTCTTCTACCAACTCCACTATCTCAGCCCCACCGATCTCTCACGATTCTATCACACAGATCACCATTCCAGTTTCGATCAAGCTTGATCGGACAAATTTTCTTACCTGGAAATCTCAGATTGAGCCGATAGTTGATGGCCATGGCTTGGCAGATCACCTTGATGCAGCTATTCCACCTCCAGATCGTCAAATTCTAGTCGGCGATCAGCTGGTCTCTAATCCAGCTTTTCCTTTCTGGTATAAGCAAGATCGTCTTCTCTTAGGTTGGCTGAGGTCTACGATTTCTGGCGAGATCTTGTCTCAGTACGTGAAGTGCCAAACCGCTGCCTCACTTTGGACTGATTTGCATCAGGTCTACTCGGCGGTCTCCTCTGCCAGAATCATGGAGTTTCGTCGCCTCCTTCAATCAACCACCAAAGGGAGTCAATCTTGCAATTCTTACTTCGAGACAATGAGGAATTTCGCCGATCAGCTCTCGGCGGCTGGAGATCCAGTGAGCGATCAAGAACTGATTCGATTCATTCTCGGTGGTTTAGGCTCGGAGTATAACTCCTTTGTGGTGGCTATCAACACGCGCTCCACTCCGATCTCTCTCACTGAGCTTCACGCCTTTCTCAATGCTCACGAAGCTCTTCTTACATCTCAATCGGGGTCAAGTAATATCTCCTCCTCTCTTCCCTCTTTACAAAATTCAGCTGTCTTCTTTACTCAACCCAGATCTGGTTCGGGTTTTAATTCTTTTACTCCTAGACCCGCTTCTTCCTTTAAACCGAGATCCGGTTCTACCTCTTTTAGGCCAAACAGGCCTCCTTATAACCCGCGGCCTGCTTACAACCCTCGGCCCCAGTCGGTTGCTAAGCCCACTAACACTGTTACTCGGCCCTATAACCCTGATAAAAATGAGACATGTCAGATCTGCTCGAAAAAGGGCCATACAGCCCAAAAATGTTGGCACCTTGAGGATTTTTTAAAGTCCCAGACAGCAGCCTCTTCCACTGGTGGTTTTCAGTCCAATCTGGTTCAACCTGCAAGTTCAGGTTTTGAGGCTCATATTGCACAGCCCTCGGGTCCTACTACCGGGTCTGACTGGTGTTTGGATTCCGGGGCTACTCATCATGTGACACATGATTTAAATAATCTCTCCTCTTACATGCCCTATGATGGTTTTGATGCATTACAAATCGGTGATGGTACCGGTATGCAAATTTGCCACCTTGGTTCTTCTTCTCTTTCACTCTCAAATTATACTCTTCTCTTAAAAGATGTTTTGCATGTGCCATCTTTCACCAAAAATCTTTTGAGCCTTTCTAAGCTCTTGCGTGATAATCCCATTCTAATTGAATTTTATTCTACTTCTTGTCTCATAAAGGAGCACCACACATCGAGGATCCTTCTTCAAGCTACCATGGTTAATGGTCTCTACATGCTTTCTTCTTCACCACAAGCATTTCTTGGAGCAAAGGTCTCGGCCGATTTATGGCACATGAGATTTGGCCATTCTTCGCCTTCTACCACTTCAAAGCTTTTACATTCTTTTTCTTTACCATGCTCTTCACATAAAATGAGCTTGTGCCATGATTGTTGTATGGCAAAGGCTCATAAACTCCCCTTTTTACCTAGTTCTTCTTCTACTCTTTCTCCTCTTGAGCTTGTACATTCCGATGTTTGGGGTCCTTCCCCTCACATCTCGAATAATGGTTTTCGCTATTACATCATTTTTGTGGATGATTTTACACGGTTTTCGTGGATTTATTTTTTAAGAGCTAAAAGCGATGTGGTGCATGTCTTTACTTCCTTTAAGGCACAAGTTGAGAACTTGCTAAGTTGTTCGATCAAAACACTCCGAGTTGATGGGGGTACCGAGTATAAACCGATCTCACGTTTATTCCCTTCTATCCGCATCCAAACAACATGCCCTTACACACCCCAACAAAACGGGGTTTCGGAACGCAAGCATCGGCATATTGTCGAACTCTCTCTTGCCACTATGAGCCATGCTTCTATTCCTTGTCAATATTGGGATGACATTTTCATGAGTGTAGTTTACTTGATAAATAGGCTACCTTCTACCAACAACTCTTCCTCTCCCTATTTCTCGTTGTTTGGAAAGGTACCCGACTATGCATTCTTACGGGTCCTTGGTTGCTTATGCTTCCCTCTCATGCGCCCATACAATGATCACAAACTTCAACCTCGGGCCAAGCCGTGTGTTTTCATGGGTTATACTCTTTCACAAAAAGGCTACAAGTGTTTGGATCTTGCCACAAATCGTGTTTTTGTGTCTCGGCACGTTATTTTTGATGAAACTAATTTTCCATTCAAACATGCAGCTTCTACAGGTCCAGTAACTGGTTCGGTCAATGCGCCTACTTCCTCATGGCTGCCTATTCTCACTTCTGGCGCATCCTCCTCTGTTGTAGATGATTCCCTCCTTCCCATTTCGGCTCCAGCGCCTCCTGTAGCGGATCCCATGCAATTACATTCCACTACCGCTGATCCGCTCCAATCCTTTTCGGGTCCTTCCACTCCTCTAGCTGCTTCCTCCCCTGTAGCCGAAACTATTCCCTCTTCTACCTCTATGGCAGCTCCTTCTACACCTATAGACAATCCGACTCTACCACCTTTACACTCTTCCAGTCAACAAACACGATCCATACACCCTATGACTACAAGAACTAAAGATCATACTCGAAAACCGAAATTCAACCCTGATTTTGTTGCCTTTTCTTCTACTACCTCTTTACCAACCGAACCTAAAACCTTCAACCAAGCAAAGGCTCATCCCGAATGGATCAAGGCTATGACCATCGAATTTGAAGCACTTAAAGCCAATGGCACTTGGTCTCTTGTCCCGCCTTCTCCCGATCAAAATCTCGTTGGTTGCAAATGGGTCTACAAGATTAAAAGACGAGCCGATGGGTCCCTTGAACGGTACAAGGCGCGTTTAGTGGCCAAAGGATTTCATCAACAAGAAGGGATTGATTTTTTCGACACTTTTAGCCCGGTCGTACGCCCTACCACCATCCGTGTTGTGCTCACTCTTGCCATTTCTCGTGGTTGGCCTCTCCGTCAACTTGATGTCCAAAATGCCTTCCTCCATGGTGACCTTCAAGAGACGGTCTTCATGCAACAACCCCCGGGCTTCGTTGATTCCTCTAGGCCACATCATGTGTGTCGTCTAGCCAAGGCAATTTATGGTCTCAAACAATCACCACGTGCTTGGTTTAACACGCTAAGTGCCGCTCTCATTCAACACGGGTTTCATGCCTCTTCTTATGACCCGTCTCTCTTTATTCTTTCCACCAAAGATAGTACTCTTATTGTACTAGTCTATGTGGATGACATTATTGTCACGGGAAGCAACCTTGCTCTCATCCAATCTTTTATTCAAAAACTTCAACAATTGTTTGCTCTCAAAGACCTTGGTCCACTCCATTATTTTCTTGGAATTGAGGTCACTCCCACATCCGATGGCCTTCACCTTTCTCAAGCCAAGTATATTCGTGACCTTCTTCTTCGAGCCAACATGCATTCCTCCAAGCCTTCTCCTACACCTATGGTTCCCTCTACACACTTGTCTCAACATGAGGGCGATCCTTTTGAGAATCCTACTTTGTATCGCTCTATTGTTGGAGCTTTACAATATGCAACCTTGACCCGACCCGATCTCTCCTTTGCGGTCAACAAGGTCTCTCAATTCATGCAAGCTCCCACGACCACTCATTGGGCAGCGGTTAAGAGGATTTTGCGCTATCTCAATGGCTCTACATCTCACGGCCTAACCATTAAACCGGCCTCTTCTTTCACCTTGCATGCCTATAGCGATGCCGATTGGGCCGGATCGATTGATGATCGACGGTCTACCACGGGCTATTGCATCTTTCTTGGCCCGAATCTCATCTCTTGGAGTTCCAAAAAGCAACCAACGGTTTCTCGTTCTACAACGGAAGCGGAGTATCGAAGCCTTGCTCATACCGGTGCCGAAGTCGTGTGGCTTCAATATTTACTTGCCGAATTTCCTATTTCCCTTTCGGGTCCACCTACTCTTTGGTGTGACAATGTTGGTGCCTCGTTTCTAGCCTCTAACCCGGCATTCCATGCCCGAACCAAACACGTAGAGATTGATTACCATTTCATACGTGAACGTGTGGCCTCCAATTCATTGCACATTCGGTTTATTTCCACTCTTGACCAGCTCGCAGATCTCTTCACCAAACCTCTAGCAGCTCCTCGGTTTTCTTTTCTCTCAAACAAGCTCACGGTAATTCCATCACCTATCGCTTGTGGGGGGGCTTAGGGTTTAGGGTTTAGGGTTTAGGGTTTAGGGTTTTAGGGTTTAGGGTTTAGGGTTTAGGGTTTAGGGTTTAGGGTTTAGGGTTTAGGTCAAGTTGTTTCTTAATAATAGGATGACTCTGGAATCTTCTCCTTCAGCCATAACCGAAAGTCAACAAGATCAAGGTCAAAGAGTCAAAGCATAAAATAGTTAGTTGTTAGATTCTGTTAGATAGTTAGAACTCTTGTAACAGCATATACTGGGCTTAGAGTTACTATCACAAACTCTATATATAGAGTGCTATTGTACATGTATGAATAAGAAGGAATGCAATAATAAAATGCTTCTTCTCCAATTACAATTCTCTTTGCGCACTTAGATACAAAATTATCTTAGTTTGAATTGGCCAAAAATTCTTATTTGTTATCCTTGGTAGTTAGTTCTGTAGGACATGCAGTTGCTCTTTTTGTTTTTCTATTTTGGAGTATCAAAAAGTAAATATATACTCAAAGTTTAGCTGTTTCTTTTTTTAATCATTGTTTGTATGGAGCGGGATTCCAGAGCCTATTTTAATCTGTAATACATGGAAGAAAAAATACTTGCTGGTGCATGGGACGATGCTGAATGGTACATAAACGGCTATTTCTCTAATGTACAACAAAATAGCCACGCTCTTCGGCTTTTATTTGAGATATATATATATATATATATAGTATGGCTAATTTGCTTCCGGAAGCATTTCAAAACCGCTGTTTTCAATGGTGCAGAAATTTAATAAAAACAGCGGTTTTCAATCCAGCTTAATAAATAGTAAAAAATTCCAAAAAACGTAAAATTTGATCTCCAAGTACATTTTAATATAGATTGAACATCTAACAGTTTAGATTTGTTGTTTGAACATCAAATACTAAGATATGCCCCCGTAAGTACCTCGTTGAAATACTTCCGGAAGCAAATTAGCCATACTCTATATATATATATATATATATATATATATATATATATAAACAGAAGTACCTCGAGACTTTTTTTAGGTAACATATTAATTAGGTACTTGACGTCCTTTTCATGACCTATTTCGGTATTTGGCTTACATGTCCCAAATATGTTGTACTTGCTGGCAAGATGTTCAGAAAATATTATCAACAGGAAATTATTGTTTTATACTATAAACAGTACTAATATGGATGTTCAATATATGTTAAGTCTTTCTAATTACATGTCACGAATTAGCCCCGAAGGCCTTGTAATAATATTAACCAAGATCTAAAGCAGTTTTTCCTCCATGTGTTCAAGTGTTTTACGGAAGTTTCTTTCTACAATAATGTTATTATCACTTTAGAGTTTAGATCTAGGTTGCCTAGCTACATGCATGGGATGATTCTATATACAAGAACAATATAGCTAAAGTGTTAATATTATTGCAGAAAGAAACTTCCACTAAACACAATTGCGGCTACTGCTGTTTATACCAAAGCATTCCAGGGCTTGTTCCTGACATGTATATAATTAGAAAAACTTATTTAAGAATCCATATTAGTACTGTTTTTGTAAATAGTGATCTGCGACCAACAATAATTTTCTGTTGTTATAACTTTCCAAAGGATGTCAACCTAATTAATTAATTCGTTACCTGAATAAAATCTTGAGGTACTTCAGTCTATTTATCTGAAATAAAAGCCTAAGAGCATGGCTATTTTGTTGTATATCAGAGAAATAGCCTCTTATGTACCATTCAGTGTCAGTCCATGCGTCATCAAGTATTTTTTCCTGCAGGTATTGCAGATCAAAATAGGCACTGGAATCTCACTCCACACTTGCAAGGATTAAAAAAAAGAAAGCAGAAACAGTTAAACTTTGAATATTATTTACCTTTTGATACTCCAAGAATAAGAAGCTACCCAAAATTAAAAGAAATACTGTCCTACAAAATTAACTTGCAAGGGCAACAAATAAGCATATTTGGCCAATACAAACTAAGTTAAGTTGGGGTATCTAAGCTTAAGAAAAACTTGATTTAGGTAAACAAAAAGAAGAAATGTATTAGACATAGAGAAAAAAAATTGATAATACATGTTACACATCAAAACCTTCGGGCACTCTCATGGAGACCCTCCTTGCGTAGAAACAGAATAACAAGAAGGAATAAGTCCCGAATCAGATCTAGAGGCATCAATCAAGCATTGGCAGCAGCTCCTGGAGTTGATTTCCAGTCGTTGATATAACCTGAAAACACCTTGCAATGTAACAGGACAGAAAGAGGTAGAGGAAAGGGAGAGGGATGGCACAAATGGTCAGACTATATAGTTGTGGCTGATAGTTAGGTATGACAAGTACCTGCTGCTATCAAATGTCATTAGGTTAGGTACATACACCACATTGCACAATTGGATTTCACAAGGGACAAGAATGTCATTAGGCTGTGAATTAAGATATATAATAATCAATTTCTTAATAAAAAAAACAAAAGATATATATGGTATCCATTCATAAAGATGCACTAAAAGATATGGTGATATATATATTAATATATTGTACCAGTTTGGTAATTAATTAATGGAACCGAATAAAGGATAAGAATACAAAGATTTAGTGTAATTACCCAGCACTTTACTTATCTAAGGGCTTAGATATATGTTTGTTTAAACACAGAAGATATATATATTTGTTACCAAGGAAAAAAGTTTCATGATATGAGATACCCTGCGTTACAACCAATTAGTGTCATTAGGCATGAATAAAGCCTACCAACCATTTCGTCTTCATATATATATATATATATATACCAATAAGAAGTAAAAAAAATATAAGCACTTTACTGAAGGGTTAGGTGAAAAAATAAGCACTTTACTTTAGGGTTTGATGGTTTGTTAACTTTAAACATATAATAAGTAAGACCGTTACAAGGCAGCTGAAAGAATCATGTGATATATAGAAACGGCATTTGCTGTAATACAAGATACACAAATGCTATATTAAAATGTGAATTATTTGTGTCAGAAACATTTCATAAACTGACCATTATTCTCAAAATAAAGTCTAATATATTGCACAAATTGTTCTAGAGCAATTTCGAAAATATATATGAATTTTTATGCAAATAATAGCTGTGATTAGATTTACAATAAACTGCATGCATAATAGATGTTTTCAATTAATTTTGGAGCAATTTCAAGTTATTATATCACTAAAATTTTAAGTTACTTCAAAGAATATCTAATAGCTGCACAAAAAAGTATTACGGAAATTTCATCATAATAAATCAGTTTTTATTCAAACTAAATTTCTAGATATGCAAATTCAGTAAATCCCATCCAGACTAGCTGCTTTTGACAATATTTTATTTTTTATTGTTACAGGAAATGTGCTTAAGAAAAATAATATATATTTATTGTTTTTGCTTTCAGTCATTAAAAAAAAGAATAATTATTTCAATCCCCCACTCCAGTACCCGCATTGTACCCGCAGCAACAATAGAGGAAGGTTGTACTACGGTCCTCACTAATTAGAGGAAGGTTGTACTATTATTATATTAATTCTTGCACAGCTGTACTGGACCCCGATTTGTATATAATATACTATTCTCCTTGTATTTTATTTTGGGAAATTTTGGCATGCTGGCATAATAGGATAATCGCATCATCTCATCTACTATATGTATTTTTCTTTTATAGATAGTATGGTAGGTTTTAAATACTACAGCATGTGCATTAAAATGAAACATTTACTGAATTTTACGTAGGTTACAATTTAAATGTGCTTTGACTTAGAGGATCCCTGAAGGGATAATACTGGGTCACATACTGGGCGATCGTTCGCTCACCCATCTTTTGATGTGGGATTTCAGGTACATAGACTAGTGATCTGCAGCTAGGAGATGCCAGGAGCTGTCCCCGAGGGCCACGCCTCTTGTTAGGTTATTTTAGGGCTTTGATTAGGTTTACGAGTTCCAATGTTAATGATTTGTACATTGGACTCGATAGATCATGTATCCCCCTTGCTTAGATTATGTTATTTTATCCTGATGAGGATTGTATGGATGATACATGTATGTTTATATTATTTGAGATTTATGACTATTGCTTATTTATTTTACTCCGCTTCCGCTGTGCATGATTATTTATATTTGTTTAGTCTTGAGTGTCTTGTGATTATTAGACACGAGGCGGGGATTGATCACACCTTAATCCGAAATTCCCGATTTGGGGTGTGACATATCAGGCAATGCCCATTTACCATGTGCCCCACTAGTGTCAAGCGCGAAGAATGTCTCTAGCGAAGGGGACAAAGGAATAGTCCTTCATGCAGCACCAAATCAGGATGAGGTAAGGCAGAACTTTATCCAGAGGACTGAAGCGGGTCGAATCATATCTCCCAACACATCCGCTACACCACCACTTACTCAACTGGAGGCAAATAGGGACATTATTTTCAGTGCTGCTCGGAACTCCACAGCAGAGCCACGTGCCCCCACGTGCCCCCACTGCAACATCCTTCAAGAGGAAAGACAAATAGGTCATGACTGTTACCCCGCCAACACAGAAAAAGAAATCTCTAACTGTCAACACAACGGACAAGGCACTCAAAGAATTTAAAAAAGGATTGAAACTCAAAAGGAAATCCTCTAAAATTGTGTCGGGCCAACAAAAGGGATCTGGGCCTTCCAAACGGGCCACATGAGGAACAACAATTCGGGCCAAGAAAGTCCAGGTTTCGCTGGACACAAAGGGCTTTTATGCTGTAAAGGTGGACTGCTCCCATTGTTCTAACATTGTGAATGTAGCAGGCCTCAAACAAGGGGACGTCACACAAACGGTCCAAGAGGATAATGAAGAGAGGGCTCAACTCATTGCAACTCAACAGAGCCAGACAAATGAGGCAATGGTTCAATTGAAGGACCTTCATCTTGAGGAGAGAATTCACTTCTCTTCCTCAGATGATGAGTGGGAATCGGAAGAAGAGGTGGAGGAACTCAATTGAGTTCAGCCTAGGCTGTTTAGCTCCTGTGTAGTGTTGTTGTTGTTTTTTCTAGTTTACAATTGAGGAATATAGGAAGTTGGATCGCAGGGAATTCCATCTGAGATTAAAACTTAAAGAAAGAATTTTTGAGTTGGCCAACTTTGAGGAAATCAGATGGTTCCGACAGTCCAGATGCAGGTGTCTCAAGTATGGGGACCGAAAAACATCTTTTTTCACAATTTTGTGTCTGCAAGGACAAGAAGAAATACAATTATTCAATTGGAGCATGAGGGGGTTACTATCACTGATGAGGGGGCCATCCAGAAAATTTTCTTAGAGGACATGCAAAAAGTTTTGGGTACAGAATCACAGGTACTAAGCTTTGATGTCTCCAAATTATACCCCCAATTTTCAGAACTGAACTTCCTGGCCCTTCCTTTCACTGAGACAGATGTTGCGGTGGCAATTGGTAATCTAGCTTCGAATAAGGCGTGTGGCCCGGATGGCCTGCCAAATGAGTTTCTTAAGGAATTTTGGCCTTCACTCAAACCAAATATCATGGAACTGATACATAATTTCTATGATCACCGCCTAAATCTCACCGAAATTAATAGGGCTAACCTGATTCTAATACCTAAGAAGAATACTGCAATCAACACCAATGATTACAGACCTAATAGTATTATCAATCTAATCCCAAAATTAATTTAAAAAGTTTTGGCTACAAGACTGACACATGCCTTACCTGACCTCATCTCAATTAACCAGATAGCCTTCATGAGAGGGCGATACATAGACAGTATCTAACAAATTTTATTTATTAGATACTTATTTGTTAGATACTGTCACTTATTTATTTTGTTACTTTGTTATTTATTTTATTTGTTTTGTGTTATTTATTTATTTTGTTCATTATATCATTATCTCGCCGTACACAATTTTTTTTTCAAACGAACGATATATCTAAAATATTTCAAACGAACGACATTTCTAAAATACGATACGACAAAAAATATATCAATAAACAACATAAAAACATTTCTATAACAAAAAAACAAATAATAGATTTCAATTTTTTTTTTTAAAATGGGGTACCGCTTCGGCATTATGCGGCTCTGGGTTCGCTCCGGCATTGTGCATCAGCATTGTGCGGTCTCTCTGAATGGGTCCGCACAACACCAATGTGGCCATGGTAAATTTCAAAATTTTCAAAAACGGTGATTTTTTGGTTTATTTTTTTTGAAGCTGTGCTATAAATAAAAATTTCGGTAAATAAAGGAATATAAGGCAATCGATTATGTGCAAAGAGCCAAATATTACAAAATTTGATAAGCAGTAGTTCATTTAATAATGCATTACCAAACAATCCAAAATTTGATAATCAGTAGTCCAACTCACTTGCTATGCGTTTTTTTCAATCCACATTGCAAAACACGGTTCTTTGATGATACGGCTGAATGTGGGGTTCCCCGTTGCAACGCAGAGGTCACTTACTAGTTTTCAAGAAGGTGGTTTCCAAATTTAAAATTAATTTATTATTCTTTGTAGATTTAAATTTTGAATTTTTTAATTAAATAATGAGGTTTAAAAAGATCATGTTTTCAGCAATTCTGTCTTTAATAAGAAAATTATTGAATGCTATAAAACTCTGATCAAGCTAACACCATTTAATAATGATTTATTGCGTGCGACGAACACATTGTGATGCTCTTATTTTTTTTTTTTGAATTATAAGTGAAATGGAATAATATAAAATAATAATAAATGTTTGATTCTTTGCAACGATGCGAGTTGACAATTAGGACCGGCAAAGAACCGAGCTAGGCATGTCAATATATTAGAATTCAAGCTATAAAAGTGACTCGTGACTTGTTCGTTTTCGAACCGAGAAAAAAAGAGCGAGCTTTTTTCTGAGCGAGCCACGAACCGTGTACTTTTTTGTCACCCGACTGACAACGAGCCACGTCCGAACCAACATTAGATTTCGAGTTGAAAAAGTAACTCATAGCTTGTTCATTTTCGGACCGAGCCACGAGTTAATGGTTAGGTACTTGATTAGTTTAGCGATTCTATTATCTGATTCTGATCAACCACCTCAACAGAATGTTTCTGAAATCTGAATGAATGCACAAGTTGTTATATAGTTGTTACATCCTATTAATTCCTACCCAAATCAAATCAAACAGCTCCCCTCCCCTCCGTTTATTCACGAACCAACAGTGGTTAAATCATCGTTCACATCTAGTGGTTTGACAGTGCCCCTAACGGGCTGCCCGAACCCGGTCCGCCCGTGCCCGGTGCCCGGGGTACCCGTACCCGTGCCCGGGTATACCCGGGTAAACGGGTACACGGGTACGGGTCTCAAACGGGCAGGGCGGCTATTTTTGGAAACAAACCCGGGTGTACCCGTACCCGCCGTACCCGTGCCCGCTACCCGTGTACCCGCACCCGCCCCGGGTGTACCCGCACCCGGTAACCCGTGCCCGCTACCCGTACCCGTACCCGTGCCCGTGCCCGCTACCCGCCGTACCTTTATTTCAAATTTTTTTCCCCCCACTGGCGACAGGGTTACGCTTTTAACAGAGCAGTTTTGGCTACAGGCAGCGCACGGAGTACAGAACTGCATATGATTATTGCGCTGCATGAAGCTAAACCTGCTCTGTTAATATATTGAGCCGTTCTACAGTTTTGGTTCAAATCAGTCAAACCGGGTGGGTCCCACCTGTCATTTCTGTCCCGTACGGGTGGGTCCCACCCGTCAATTCTGTTTTTTTTTTTCGGATTTATTAAATTTCAAATATTATTCTCCCTCCAATCAAAACTCTATATATTCACCCCTCTTCCTCTCAATATTTTCACACCCTCTCATTCTCTCAATCTCTCAATCTCTCATAATCTCATTCTCTCAATCTAAAATTTTACTATTTTCAGTTTTTAAATTTATTGTTTGAAAAAAATATAGTTGTAAATTTAATTCATTCTACAAATACGCAAACGGAATTACGAAGTTCGGCACCTCCCGCAAGATTTTTCCTCGAGATTTAAAGGTTACATTTATTTCATGTTAGATTAATTTAGATTTGTTAAATTTGTTAAGTAATTAGATTTGTTAGATTTATTTTACGTTAGATTTGTTAAATTTGTTAAGTACTTAAATTTGTTAGATTTATTTTATGTTGGGTTTGTTAGATGTGAAGTAATTAGATTTGTTTTGAATAGGTTTGATTTTATTTTTGAAATTCGGATTTATTTTTAATAGGTTAAAAAAATATGTTAGATTTGTTTTTTTTTGAAGATGTGAAGTAATTAGATTTGTTTTGAATAGGTTTGATTTTATTTTTGAAATTTGGATTTATTTTTAATAGGTTAAAAAAATATGTTAGATTTGTTATTTTGAATATGTGAAGTAATTAGATTTGTTTTGAATATGTTTGATTTTATTTTTGAAATTCGGATTTATTTTTAATAGGTTAAAAAAATATGTTAGATTTGTTATTTTGAATATGTGAAGTAATTAGATTTGTTTTGAATAGGTTTGATTTTATTTTTGAAATTCGGATTTATTTTTAATAGGTTAAAAAAATATGTTAGATTTGTTATTTTGAATATGTGAAGTAATTAGATTTGTTTTGAATAGGTTTGATTTTATTTTTGAAATTCGGATTTATTTTTAATAGGTTAAAAAAATATGTTAGATTTGTTTATAAATAGGTTGGATTTTTTTAGTAGGTTAGATTTTTCAAATAGGTTATATTTGATTTTTTAAATTCGGATCTAAATTTAATAGGTTAGATTTTATTTTTTGAATAGGTTAGATTTTATTTTTTGAAGATGTTATATTTTATTTTTAAATAGGTTAGATTTTATTTTTTGAATATGTTATATTTTATTTTTTAAATTTTGAATATGTTATTTGATCATTTGAATATGTTAGATTTATTTTAAAATAGGCTAGATTTTATTTTTTAATTTCGGATTAATTTTTAAATATGTTAGATTTATATTTTTTGAATATGTTACATTTATATGTGAATATGTTAGATTTATATTTTGCTAGATAAATAAGTTATATTTGTTAGATAAATAAGCTAGATTTATATTTTATTCTTGAATATGTTGGATTTGGTAGAGTTATTTTTTATAAGTTAAATTTGTTAGAGTTATTTTTTTAAAATAGATTTTTAAAATAAGTTAGAACAAGTTGTATTTTTTTTGAATTAGACTTAGAATTTTAAAATTTGAATTAGATTATTATGAATTAGACTTAGAGTTATTTTTTTAATTTAGATTTACATTTATATTCAATTTAGATTTAATTTAATTTGCATCTAAATTTAGATTTAAATTTATATTTATATTTAATTTAGATTTGAATTTAGATTTGAATTTAGATTTTTTTTTTTTTTTTTAATTCGGCAGAGGGCAGAGGCTTGCCTTGGTGGCTTGGTTTATCTTAGATTTGGATTTATCTTTTCTTTAGATTTAGATTTTTGAAATTCGGCAGAGGGCAGAGGGCAGAGGGCAGAGGGCAGAGCTTGCCTTGGTTTATCTTTTTTTTTTCTTTTTCTTTTTCTTTTCTTTATCTTTTTTTTTGAAATTCGGCAGAGGGCAGAGGCTGAAACCAGAGGCTTGCCTTATTTTTTATTTTTTTCTTTTTCTTTTCTTTAATTTAATTTAGATTTATGTTAGATTTGGATTCAATTTAGATTTAATTTAGATTTACATTTATATTCAATTTAGATTTAATTTAATTTGCATCTAAATTTAGATTTAGATTTATATTTATATTTAATTTAGATTTGAATTTAGATTTGAATTTAGATTTAGATTTTTTTTTTTTTTGAAATTCGGCAGAGGGCAGAGGCTTGCCTTGGTGGCTTGGTTTATCTTAGATTTGGATTTATCTTTTCTTTAGATTTAGATTTTTGAAATTCGGCAGAGGGCAGAGGGCAGAGCTTGCCTTGGTTTATCTTTTCTTTTTCTTTTTCTTTTTCTTTTCTTTATCTTTTTTTTGAAATTCGGCAGAGGGCAGAGGCTGAAACCAGAGGCTTGCCTTATTTTTTTTTTTTTTCTTTTTCTTTTCTTTAATTTAATTTAGATTTATGTTAGATTTGGATTCAATTTAGATTTAATTTAGATTTACATTTATATTCAATTTAGATTTAATTTAATTTGCATCTAAATTTAGATTTAAATTTATATTTATATTTAATTTAGATTTGAATTTAGATTTGAATTTAGATTTAGATTTTTTTTTTTTGAAATTCGGCAGAGGGCAGAGGCTTGCCTTGGTGGCTTGGTTTATCTTAGATTTGGATTTATCTTTTCTTTAGATTTAGATTTTTGAAATTCGGCAGAGGGCAGAGGGCAGAGCTTGCCTTGGTTTATCTTTTTTTTTTCTTTTTCTTTTTCTTTTCTTTATCTTTTTTTTTGAAATTCGGCAGAGGGCAGAGGCTGAAACCAGAGGCTTGCCTTATTTTTTTTTTTCTTTTCTTTAATTTAATTTAGATTTATGTTAGATTTGGATTCAATTTAGATTTAATTTAGATTTACATTTATATTCAATTTAGATTTAATTTAATTTAGATTTATATTTATATTTTGAATATGTAAAGTAATTTACATTTATTTTTTTGAATAGGTTTAAAAGATGACATCTCCTACTCGCGATGAGAATATGGATTTTGGAGCGAGAATGTCACAAGAAATTTTTGGCCCACCTATGCCACCACCTAATAATCCACAAAATTATCCCCAAAATTATCCCCAAAATTATCCCCAAAATTATCCCCAAAATTATCCACAAAATTATCCACAAAATTATCAAAAAAGAGATCAAACGCTAGATTTAAATTATCAACAACCCCCCCCAAATGTATGCACCGTATGCATATGGAGGCACTTCTTCTGTAGCATCGAGTCAAGTCACCCCCCCTATAGAAGGTACTCCGTCGAGAAGTGTCACTGAAATTGAAGAAGAACCAATCCTTCCTCCGATTGAGCAACCCCCCGAACAGCCGTTGGTAAAGAAGACTAGAAGAATTCCTGAATACAATCAGCCGTGGGTCAAATGGTACAAGGTGACGACAGATGAGAATGGCAACATGCAAACCCTTGAATGTAAGGTACAAAATTGCAAGAAACTGTTTTTTGTGTATAAACAAAGTAGTGGTATGACCAGCTTTAAAAGACATGTCGAAATGCACCAAAGGAAGGGTGAGGTTATATGTGAAAATGTTGGACCGAGACAAATCCAAACCCTTATGAACGCGGATGGTACTAGAACCAACCCAAAATACGATGAATCAAAAATGCTTAGTGAATTGGCCCGGTACATTACCCACAAAGAACAACCAATAAGCATGGGTGGTTGTATGAGTTTTGCCCGGTTAGTCATTCGGGGGTGTGCTCAACCAATGTACAAGAGGATCCATCATAGAAAGATGGTTGGTGAAATTAAAAACCAGTTTACCAAAATAAAAGATGAGCTCCGAGCTATATTTGCATACCAACAAAATAAGGTCTCAATTACCTCCGATATATGGACTGCCGGTAAACATGGCCTTGGGTACTCTTGTGTTACCGGCCATTGGATCGATGATCAGTGGGTATTACAAAAAAGGATATTAAGTTTTCGTGTGTTAGATTCCCCGCACTCAGCACATGTAATTTTCAAATCCATTATTGAGGTGTTACAAGAGTATAACCTTAAGAGAGATAGGGATAACAAGATTTTTTCTATTTCATTCGATAATGCTAGTAACAATGTAGCTTCCATTGAGATTTTTAAACGGTCACTAAACCCGATTATGAATGGTGCAATGTTTCACCAAAAGTGTGCTTGCCACATACTTAACCTCGCCGTGAAGGCGAGCCTTAAAACAGAAGCCGTAAGAGATTTGATCAATAAATTAAAGGATTGTTTGTCCCATATTGTTTCAAACCAAGAAAGAAAACAACGGTTTGGTTTGATGTGCGTCAACTATGGATTGAGCAAGTTGAAAGTTCCTTGGGATATAGATACCCGTTGGAACTCTACCTATAGGTTTCTGAATCGATGCCTTCCTTACAAAGCCGTCATAGGAGAGTTTTTGAGAGGCTCCACCCCTGAGGGAATGACATTGGAGCCCAGCCTCGATGAATGGGACCAACTACAAACCCTTTCAAATTTCTTAGGAACCTTTTTTAATGCAACCGTCAAATTATCTTGCTCGTACTCACCGACGGCATTTGAGTTGATCAAACATCTCTATAGCATCTCCAAGGTGTACCGTGAATTGGAACAAGCTGAAAGCAATTACTCCACTCTCACACCGATCGTAGATGCCATGAAAGAAAATTTTCTAAAATATTGGGACGATGTACCCCTCCTGGCCATTATCGCAAGCTGCCTCAACCCGGCATACAAGAAGTATTTCACAGTCAAAATAGTTTCAGCGTACAAAGCGAATCTACATTTAGACAACACCGGAGTGGAGGCTGTCACACCCCGCGGCCCAACGAGGCGCGACAGGTGCTCTCCTGCCGTAGACATACGGTTTCCCGTATGCCTACAAGGCAATTACGATATAATAAGAACTGAAAACATAAACAAACAACCAAACAAACAAATAACATAACTCCCAGCTGGTCAGGTAATATCATACAACCCCGTATCTCGATGGATACGTATCACAAAATGACATAGAGACTACATATGTACATCACCAAAACATAACTATATACATAATCTCTAATGTCCCCATACCAGACAGTCTAAGCAGCGGAATAACCAGGCCTACCGACCTCGTGTCTCTCTCGGATCTGCTGACCCGGAACCTGAAAAGATAACCCAAAGAGGGGGTGAGAAATAAATTCTCAGTGCGATAAATTTGCCACGTTTCGCTCCTGGACTTGCAATCACAGATTATATTCAAAAATAAAGCACAAATAAAGCTCAGAACAGTTTATAATAATAATATATAAACATGCACGCAAAAACCGACATCAATAAGCCAAATGAAATCCAACTCAGGAATTGCCAATCCGAAATTCAATCACACAATATTTGGTTTAACTCGAACTCAGAATATCTGGTAGTACAGGCTTAACCGTTTAATTACAAGTCTGGTTCCATTTCATATCCGGGAATAATCCATATAAAACCAATCGACCATTCAAACGCATTCACCCCCTGGGTAATGCCTCCGATACACAAGTCACCCAAAACCAATTCATAATACAGAGTCACTTACCCCTCGTCCCAACCGGTACTGGGAATTGCTGAGGGCCAGACGATCTAAAGCTTTAGAATACTGGGTCGTCAAAGTCCTTGCAAAGACTTTGACAAATCCGAACTCACCCCCTGGGTGTCGTCGCCACGATGGGGGACGGTAATACCATATCCACCAACCGATGGTGATATAAATCACGGTGACTTTTAAATTCCAAATTAGATCATTCAGATCAATACACAAAGAATACCATACCAGTATGCAGATCAATCAGATATGCAATTCGGGTTCCAATTAATTAGGGCAATGCAATGCATATGCAACACAATCCGATAATGCAATTCAACCAATAATCAACATGTCAATAGAAACACAGTTTAATTCTGAATATAAACTATCAAACAAGTCCAGAAACCCCGCACCTGAGTATATCGCGTACTCGTCTAAGGCTCAGGCGTCTCGAATGATCCCGAGATCCGATGCCTCGTAGGTTTACCACCTATTTATTCGTTTAGATTCGATTAAAACAACCGATTGATATCCCGTAGATTAAACCGAGTTAAATTAGGTTAAACACGATTTAGTGGTCGTATACGGGTCCTAATGGTATAGGTTTAGGTCATGGTTCAACCCATTAGGTTTAGACAACACAAAATACACATTTACAGAATTTCAATACCCATTTACAGAATTTCTGGGTAGGTATTGCGGCCCGTAATGGCCCTTCTGCGGCCCGTAGCCTAACCTTCCAGAGAGTTGGTGTTCTGCCATATTTTATTGCGGCCCGTAAAGGTCTGGTTGCGGCCCGTAACCAAGATTTCCAGAGAGTTGTATATTCGGCATTTGAGCTAACCCATGTATTGCGGCCCGTAATAGGTTTCTTGCGGCCCGCAATAGCTCACACAGAAGTTATGTTTTCAGATTTGGTTTAGCTCGTTTCGATTGGGTTTCGACATGGTTAACCATTGCTTTGTATCATCGATTCAAACGGTATATTAACATCTAAGTTGTCGAGAATCGACACAATTTGAATCATGAATTCAATTGGTACTAAATTGGCATAAAACCCTAATTCCAAATTCAACTCAAACGATGATTAAATCAAATAATACGAATCAAGATGTTCAAACGACTATAACTCGATCGATTCAGATCCAAATGGTGCATAACACCTGAAAATTTAGTAATTTCCCCAAATCCCACCATTTTTACCAAACCCTAATTCCATTTCCAATTTCTCAAACAAAACCAATCGATTCAACACAAATCAAACCGAATATCGAGTTATATCGAATCAATCGAACTTAAATTCGAATTCTCAAAGAAATACAACAAATCAAACAATTTAGGGTTTTCCAAAAGATCACAAGGAAGGAAAATTATACCAAATTGAAGCTCTAGAGTTGAGCACGATCGTCTGATTAGCTCGAATCTCCGTTTTCCGACAATTCTGACCCGATTTCACGTTCGATTTCACTCTCTCTCTCTTTCTCTCTTTGGTTCGGCCAAGACCTAGGTCTCACGAAATTTTGATGTTAAAATGAAATGACCAAGTGAAGGAGAAGGGTATCATGTTTAATATTTGGAATTTTTGCACATAAGTCCTCCAAGTTTTTAAATATTGCATTAATTAAAAATCTTCACAATTAGGCCCTTTTTGCATATTTTTATTTATTCAAGGATTAGAATGTAACAGAGGCATTCGTGACTTCGAAGTTCGATGAGATGTTTAACATATACCACTCAAGAATGGGTGACAACCAAAACCCGTCTTCGTCCCGTGCCGGCCCTAGGTAACAATTTAAATATCTACATTATTTTAATCTTTATTATTTATAATATCTACATTATTTGTCCACTAATTTTTTTAATTTTTTAATAGTTCCACTTCCAGGAGCACTAGCAGCGGTGGATTGTTAGCAGATTTCCAATCGGAGATCCAACCGCACACATCCACAAACGAGTTAGTGAGCTATTTTGCGGGGGTAAACGAAAGAGAAGATGAATTTGACATCATGACGTGGTGGAAGAGGAATCAAAGAAACTATCCAACACTGGCGATGATGGCCCGCGACGTATTTGCCGTACCCGTGTCAACCGTCCCTTTCGAAAGTTGTTTTAGTTCGGCGAACAGGATCCTCTTCGACAAACGCAGTAAGTTGGGTGCACATGTTTTTGAGAGACTTGTGTGCTTGAAAGATTGGATTGATGCTGATGAGCGCAACCAACATCGAGATCATCAAGAATCATCATCCGGAGTCGACACTGAAGAAAGCGGTACCGAGCAGCAGCCCGCGGCTAATTCGGATTCAGACGGTGCGGAAGAGAGCGAACAATGGTATATGAATCCAAACTACTAGATAGGTAGTGTCGGTACTCGGTATACATTTCTAACATCTTTTAATCTCTATGATTATTTTTTAAATTATAATTTCTAAACGTTTAAATTAGTTCTTAAATTATTCATTTTAAAGAAGAATTACTAACAAAAAAAAAGTTAGAACTCCGCCTATGTTATTTTACATAGCCGGTCCCAAGCCCGGAATAAAGGAGGAGGGTAACTTTTATTTTTTAATCTATTGTTTTAAAATAATTCATATTTATTTTTAAAGTAATTGATTTAAGAAATTTTTTGAATAGGTTTTATTGTTTTAAATTAATTGATTTAAGATATTTTTGATTTATATTTTATTTAACCTATTAATTTATATTTGAATTTAGATTTAGATTTTTTTTTCTTTTGAAATTCGGCAGAGGCTTTTTTTTTTTTTTGAAATTCGGCAGAGGCTGAAATGCCTTGTTTTTTTTTTTCCTTTTATTTAATTTAATTTAGATTTAAATTAGATTTAGATTCAATTTAAATTTAATTTAGATTTACATTTATATTCAATTTAATTTGCATCTAAATTTAGATTTGAATTTTTATTTATATTTAATTTTTATTTAATTTAGATTTAGATTTATATTATCAATTTAAATTGAACGTTTACAAAATATATTATCAATTTAAAATGTTTATTGTTTTAAATTAATTGATTTAAGATATTTTTGATTTATATTTTATTTAACCTATTAATTTATATTTGAATTTAGATTTAGATTGTTTTTTTTCTTTTGAAATTCGGCAGAGGCTTTCTTTTTTTCTTTTTCTTTTTCTTTTTTTAAATTCGGCAGAAACCAGACTCCAGAAATAAGAAAACAGAAAACAGAAAACAGAACCGTAAAAAAAATAAGAAACAAATCAGAAAACAGAAAAAAAAAAAGTCTACCCGTGCCCGTTGTGCCCGTCTACCCGGGACGGGCACAGGTTTGAGACGGGCAGGGCGGAGTTTTAAAAAAAAAAACCCGCCTACCCGTGCCCGTTGTACCCGAGTACCCGCTGTACCCGTACCTGTCCTGCCCGCTGCCCGGGACGGGTTCTGCCCTGCCCTGCCCGAGGTACCCGGGAGCAAACCACTATTCACATCTGATCTGGAACAACTTTTATAACCTTTTTTTTAGATAACACTGCCACGTGCCTCAGGCTCAGGGCCTGTACTACAATGTAACTTCGCAGCGAAATCCAAATACACAGATCCGCAAATTCCTCCTCAAGGGCCTCATTACAATTCATTTAAATTCCAGGGTCTCTTCTTTACACAGTAATAACACTAATAACTAATTAGTGACTACGCATCCTACCTACTTTACTTGTACTTTCTCCACGACCATCCCCGTCCCCGTCCGATACATTTTAAATCCATATACTCTGCTTTACTAGTCGTGTGCACGGATCCTAAAGCAGATCGGACGGTCGCAGAGCCTTTTGGACTTAATCCGTTCTCTTAATTTTGAACTGTTAGAGACAGGGCATTAAATTAAATTCGGGGGGTTTTGTGCAAATATAACAGCAAAGGACAAAGGGTTTGGTGTGAGACAGTGAGAGTGAGGCACTGCAGTACGAATAAAGCCGACATCCGACCATTTCTTAGAGAAAGAGAAAACTTAACTTAGAGAGGGAGAGGAAGAAGGAGATTAAATTCAAAGAAATAGAAAGAGATGGATTCAGATTATGGGATTCCTCGCGAGCTATCTCCTCTCCAGAAAGAAAGAGCTTTGTACCAGCCTGGGCTGCCTCCTTGTCTTCAGGTTTATCACTTTTGCTGTTTTTGTAGATTTTTTTTTTTTTAATTTGCTCGATTGCATTTGAGATCTGTTGTGTAAAATTGTTATTGATGAAATTTGAGCTTGTTGATCTGTCTTGCTTTGGTTGTTTGGAAGATCGAGAGTGCATGTTGGTTCTTGGAGTTAGATCGGGGATTTTGAGGCTTGGATTGGATTTTAAGGTCGGATTGGATATGATATGATATGAAAGCGTGGGTTAGTGGATTTGGTTGTGATTTGAGCTGAAGAGAAGTGCAAAAAAGAGTGAGCTTTGGACTATTAAACGCGTTTTGGACTAATGATGTGGTATTATTATTACATCTCCCGTGATCAAACAATACCTACCTTAAATAAAAGCGTAGATTAGGTTCCTTTTTCTTTTGAAAAAAGAATGTACTTTGTTTTGGTTGGCTTTTGACAACTACTTAAATAATTCATTTTAATTTTTCCTTTTGTATAAATATTTTCAAGTTTGAGATGGCTCGAAAATATTTTAATTTTAGTAAGACAAACTAGTGCTGTTACAGATTTGTATCCTATTCATCTAATCATTGGCACCAACTACATCTTTATTTCTTTTCTAAATGTTATTTATTTTTGTCCAATTGAATTGGGTTGACTTGATATTGCTGTGAAGTGCATATTTGACTTCTGCACGATTATTTGAAATTTTGTGAATCGCGAGTCAAAAGTTTTTATTTATAAATTAATTCATTACCATTCTACTTTTCCCCTTTTTAAGGTACACCACCTGCTTTTAGTCAATGCAATTTGAACGCTTTATTCTGTTTAATTTAGAAATCAGATCATGCTTATAAGAATATAATACTAGTTCAAGCAGAATTCTAATTCTATATGAGAGCGAGGTACCTATCATTGGCATCTTGTGATGTTATTGATAGAAAGAAATTGATCAAAGAATGATTTGGTAGCCATTTATTTTTATTTTACTATTGTTATTTGTTTGTAATGGTTGTACCTAATATACAAAAAGTATTCAACGGTGTTCATTACTCCTAAAAATTTGAGGCTTCTCTATGTCTTAAAGCAGAGGATGCCATGCAATTTTCATTTTCTTCTACTCAGCATATTGATCTTCATTAGTTCTTGAATTGTGTCCTAGCACCATTTTTCTTCTGCTTTCCTATCTAATTCTTCGAATGCCGACCTTTGATTTCTCTTAACTATGTTAACTACTACTGTTTTTATTAAAACTGTTCAATAAGGTTTTAAAAAGTCCCTCTGTTCTTTTTTTCTTGTCATTTGTCATAATAAAGTGAGAAAAAATTATCTTAGTCTCTCAGCTGGATTAGCTATTGTAACTCTTTACTGTTAAATTTTTTTACTCTTTGCTGTCAAAAAATATCTTCTTCTACATTTTCTTTACTGTTCTTCATATCCTATACCAGGGAACTACTGTGAGAGTAGAGTATGGGGATGCAACAACAGCATCAGACCCAGCTGGGGCCCACGTGATAAGCCGTGCTTTCCCCCACACCTATGGCCAGCCCCTAGCCCACTTTCTCAGAGCAACTGCCAAAGTTCCTGATGCTCAAATCATTAGTGAGTTCCCCATCATCAGGTATGATAATCTATTTCCAACTCTACATAGAGAATTAAGAGTTTAATATGTTTTCTTGTTAGAAATAATGAATAATTCAAGTTCTAACTCGTCTTGATGCCAAAGGATATTGTTTTATTTTCATATATAAATTGTTGATAGTAACACTACAATATATGATGTTTGCACTAGAAAATAACACAAGTGTTGAAACTTTAAGCCTCGCAGCACAAAAATAGTTCCTAAATAATTTAAACAAAAGTAATTGCTTAGAGAATTTAGTTATGCTGGTTGAGTCATTGATTTGTCTCTTGTATAAAATCAGATATCAGCGTACCTTGGGAGCATGTGCTTAGGTTATATTGTTTATTGTAGGGTTGGTGTGGTATTTTGTGGAAGGCAGTCACCAGGAGGTCACAATGTAGTTTGGGGGCTTTATGACGCCATTAAAGCACATAACCGCAAGAGTGTATTGCTTGGTTTTGTTGGTACGTATACACTAGTCAATTTATGCCTCCTTATTTTCTTTTTTAATTTTCAACAAGTCCTTTATAATTTGGCTCAATTCAATGTGTATCCAGCAAACCCTCCAAATTTTACCAACTGCCCTTCAAAACTAGAAATGATTATGCATACCCTACAAAGTGTAGGTATTATCATGTTTATGGATGCAATCATGCAAATGTGGAAAATATTCTAAGCAACCCTGCCTTTTACTTTTGGATTATATCCAAAGTACCTCTCAGTCCTCGCTGTTTATCCTTAGAGCAAAGGTGCAATTTATGGCTATAGGAAAGTAGGCATATATTTGTGCATTTTTCTACTGCTCCAAATAAGCGTGTGAAGGAATTTTGTTTTGGAAATTATAGATGGCTTTCTCTAATGAAACAGGTGGCACTGAGGGCCTTTTTGCACAGAAGACCCTGGAAATCACAGATGATATTCTTTCTTCCTACAAAAATCAAGGTGCCTTGAGATCTTGATTGTAATAATTTTTATATCTAAATGCTTTGGTGTTGAGGGAGTTGAATCTAATTTTTTAATCTTACAGGCGGATATGATTTGCTTGGTCGTACAAAGGATCAAATCAGAACAACTGAGCAAGTCAATGCTGCTATGGCTACTTGTCAGGCACTAAAGCTTGATGCCCTTGTAATTATTGGAGGTATATCCTTACAAAAAATTCAATTATGTTTGATGAAGCTAAACTAGAAAGATCATTTGCACCCTTGCAAAATCTTAGTTTTCATCCATGACTGTACAGAATGAAAATTTCCTGTTCTATTGGATATAGAATTTTTTTAAAAAAAATTGTCTAAGCCCTTCAGTGCATGTTTGATAATCCCCGCTTTTTTTTGTTAGAAAATTCACATTCTCATCCGTCAGTTGTTATCTCTTAATGAAATAGTGTGCAAAAGCAATGGGTTGGGAATCTGAAGGGAGATCTGTTGGTATGGAGACATTTGTAAATGAGGGGGATAAACAGATAGTTTCTAAATTCATTTTGGAATGTATTCTAAACTGAATCATTTTAGGTGTTACATCAAACACTGATGGCGCACAGCTTGCCGAGACATTTGCGGAGCAAAACTGTTCTACCAAGGTACAACTTTGTTTATAAATTACTATAATATATGACTACCTATTTTTATATTCTATTTTCTAAGTTCAAGAATTTTTTTTATCAGGTGGTAGGTGTACCTGTTACATTGAATGGAGATCTTAAGAACCAATTTGTTGAGATGAATGTTGGTTTTGATACAATCTGCAAGGTACAGCCCTCTGTTCCTCATTGTACCTAAAGATGGATATGATTTCTGGTAATAATCCAATTTCTTTAGATTTCAAGTTGGGTATAACAAACACTCAAATAAGATCTTACTCCAGGTTCACTTATCAACAATTGCATAATGTCTGTTTTTATTTATTTTTTAATGTTTTAGGTGTTAGAAGATAGTTAATTCTGAATTAGTTTTTGTAGAAAGGTTTAGTTTTTCCACCATCTCATAATGTCTCTAGTTTCCTTTTATATTTTGAGGCTTCAAAATAGTTAATTCTGAATTATTTTTGTTGAACAGGTTAATGCTCAACTAATTAGCAATGTCTGCACTGATGCTCTCTCTGCAGAGAAGGTTGCACTTGTTATACAGTATCAACATTTATTGTGTTATCAATAACTTCTCTTTTGTTACTTTAGTCTTTTCTTTTCAAGAATTTTATTCATCTTATTATTTGTTTGTTCTTGTTTAGTATTACTACTTCATTCGGCTGATGGGACGCAAGGCATCTCATGTGGCATTGGAGTGTGCTCTCCAATCACACCCTAATATGGTCCGATTTGCTACTTTTCACTAATTTTGAATTCATTAAAAAGAAGTCTGATACTAGTTGGGTCTGAATAGTATGGTACATGAGTGAAAACCAGCTTCCAAATTTCCAAAACAGCTGTTATTGAACTCTTTATGCTTGAAGCCTTAATTCAATCATTGCAGTATGCTGCCTCATTAAACCTAAATTATATTCTAGTTAAGCCTCCATTAGAGTTATTTAACAATATTTCTGAAATGAAACCTAACAGTTGCCCTTATTTTAATTAACTACAATTGAATGCCTGATTTGACAAGGTAAGTAAGTAACCATTAGCAGTTGTAATTACTGCACGTGTTCTGGTATGAATCCAAAATCTAGTCTTTGAGAGACCCTAATCAAACTTTGCAAGGAAAGTTTAGTTAGAGTCTTTTGATTGCTTTTCAGGTTATCTTGGGAGAGGAGGTGGCTGCATCAAAGCTCACTATTTTTGACCTAGCACAACAAATCTGTGATGCAGTTCAGGCACGGGCTGATATTGGTAAAATTTGTTTCTCAAAGTTATTCAAATCATGTTATGTTTGTTTTCTTAAAATTATCTAAATTGGTTAGATTGCTATGTATGAGAATAATATTCATGCGGAACAATTTGTATAGCATCCTCAAGATTATTAAATAGTCAAATATAGCCTTACACATTCTTACTATAAAGATAATTAACTATAAATAATCCCCAACATGATGGGTGCTATTTGCAAATTTGGTAACTTGGGGGGTTTAATTTGCAAATTCTTTAAAAGCTTTTAATAAGTGATCCAATATATTTTAATGTTTGTCTGCAGGTAAGAATCATGGTGTGATCCTTATTCCAGAGGGGCTTGTGGAGAGCATACCAGAATTATACGCCCTTATCCAAGTACATTACTGATAGCTTCCTTACTTTGTCTATTATAATCGTATGCACTAGTTGGAATGTTGAAATATATTTTTCTTTCTATTATTTTGGAAAGGAAATACATGGTCTTCATCTAAAAGGAGTGTCAGTTGAGAATATCTCTTCTCAGCTTTCACCTTGGGCTACTGCTCTCTTTGAATTCCTCCCTCCTTTTATCAGGAAACAGGTCCGCTCTCTCTCTCTCTCTCTCTCTATCTATAAAAGTACCGAGCAGCTTTATTTATTTATTTAGTTATTTTTTTTCATAATTTGGTGTACATTTGACCCGAGGTATTCTTTTACTGCTTTGCAGCTGCTACTGCATCCAGAATCAGATGACTCAGCACAGCTTTCTCAGGTAAAATAATCTCTGAATTTTCATGAATCCTTTATGGTGAAGCTATTTTGGCACTGCAAAATTTGTGATGAAAAGGAAATAAATGTGTCTATTTCTTTTTAGATTGAGACAGAGAAGCTTCTTGCCCAGTTGGTTGAATCAGAGATCAATAGACGCTTGGTTAGTTTTCTTCACACCTTCCTTTTATATATTATTTTTGAACTTTCTGGGTTTAAATCAAGAGCATTGATCATGTGTGCTTTTTTATTTTGTAATAATTGTAGAAGGAAGGCATATACAAGGGAAAGAAGTTCAATGCGATTTGCCATTTCTTTGGTTACCAGGCCAGGGGCTCTCTTCCCTCTAAGTTTGACTGTGACTACGCATATGTATGGGTTTATTTATGTACTTGTTAGTTCATTCTTTTATCTTTCACCTATGTACCACAGAATTTGATATATTATGCTATCTGTTCGCTTACTGTGTAGTATTCTGATTTTGCAGAGTGGCCATGCTTGTATAAATTTAATTTGATGTATTCTATGTGCATGATTGAATTAGGTTCTTGGACATGTGTCTTATCACGTACTGGCGGCTGGTCTTAACGGGTACATGGCTACCATTACAAATCTGAAAAGCCCAGTAAATAAATGGAAATGTGGGGCTGCTCCTATCACAGTAAGAACTACCTCATCTTGGTTTTCGTCTCTCTATTATATAGTTGTCTATAACATTTCATATTGAGTTTCATGCATCTGCCTTAGGCAATGATGACTGTGAAGACTCGTGGGCCCTCATCTAGGCAGATTGGAAAGCCAGCTGTGCATCCTGCAACTATTGACCTTAAAGGGAGAGCATATGAGTATGTTCTCTTGTTCTTTTTATTCTCTTTCTTTCTTTCTTCCCATTAGATTGTTATATTGTTTAGCTTTTAGCTGGCTTGGTTATTTTTAATTATACCCTCCTGCTCAGAAGTATCAATTATATCAACTATGGCCACTGTCGAGCCTTGGTTATTTGTATACTAAATGCATGTCAGTTCAATTGGAAATTCTCACCAAATGAAAATAATCATTCTCCATATATCAACTATGGCCACTGTCGAGCCTGATTACTATACAAGATCAAAGAACCTTTTTTATCTGTATCCTTTTTGGTCCATGCTATTAAAAAAAAATGCAAAGTGAGATTTGTTTGTGCACTTTTATTCCAATTCTTCTTGTAAAATTAAATTCTTTTGAATTGTTAATCTTTTATTTACTACTACAAGGTGGATTTAGTTGTAATAAGGTTCTTTTAAAAAAATGGAACTGTTAACAAGATTAGTTTCACTCCAAAACTTAAAATATTTAGACTGGAACTTAAAGAACAGCAGCTTGAAATACAGAATGTAATTAAAGTTCAGTTTCACCAAAGCACACTTGTAATTTTCTTGATATGAGTAGTGCTTAGTATATCTTTGGTGGTTTATTAATAGGTTGTTGAGGGAAAATGCAACTAGCTGCTTGTTGGACGACATATACAGAAATCCTGGTCCACTTCAGTTTGATGGACCCGGTGCAGACTCTAAAGTCGTATCTTTAAGTGTCGAAGACAGAGACTACATGGGAAGGATCAAACTCTTGCAAGAATACCTTGACAAGGTCAATTCACAATGTTATCTCTATTTAGTTATACTCCTTTTCCTTTATTACCATTTTCTTTGATATCCTTTTCCTTTAATTTTGCTGCATCATTGTGTTATAGGACTCATTAGATAGCGGTAATGATAATAAAATCGCAAGTTTTTTTGTTGCTTACCAAAATTCTTGTAACAGGTGAAAAGCATAGTGAAGCCGGGATGCTCTCAGGATGTTCTGAAAGCTGCGTTAAGTGCCATGTCATCCGTCACTGATACACTGACCATTATGTCATCTTCATCTTTCGCCGGCCCTACTCCCTTCTAATTTATCTATATATCCATCACCTTTTCTTTTTCCTTTTTTTTTGTTTGTTTGTTCTCTATTCTTTTGGGGCTCAGTATGAAACATAAAGTGCGTGAGCGTGCTGTGTTTTGTCTGACGAAGATGGATTTCTAGTGTTGCTCAGTTTTGAAGGGACATAATTTTGGAGTTGGATAATTAATAATATTAGAACATGTTTATCAAAGATTTCCTCGAGTTAATGTAGTTTAAGGTAAGGTAACTTTCTTTTCTTTTTCCTTTCCAATGAGTTTATATCAGCTACAAAATTACAAATAGTGCATGGAAGGCTAGTTTTTCTTTTCTTTAATAACAACTTAAAGGTTCGTGTTAAAAACTAGGGCCAACACTCTGAATCAAGCTGTTGGGGTATTGCAGTACAACATTTGAATCGATCTTGATTGGAAATCAAGTATCATGTCTTGACAAACATATGCACAGTCATCACATCATACATGTAGTCATAGAAACCGTTGTCAGAGAATAAGATTTTCCTCTCAAGGGTTCATGTTGTTTAATTTTCTTTTCTTTTCTCCGTAAAACCCCGTTCACAGTACAGGGCTCGTGGAAATAAACTGAAAAACCAAATCTTTTAATTCAAACCTTTTCGGTTTCATTGGAAATCAAATAAACCGAACCAATGAACACCCCTTGGCATCAAAATTTAACGGTTCAAATTAAAGCTCTTTGCAACTTTTTTTTTAGCTGTAATATGAATATATGATCCATTGAACATTTGAACTACGATTAAAAAAAAAAATGAAAATAGTGCCATAAAAGGCAGTTTACTTGTGTCAATTAACATAGCCCGTTTATCCCTGATCTGCATTAACTCAAATTTTGAGTTAAGATCGGGACCGTCCGATTGAGATCTGCACTAATATTAAAGGACCTGTTCGTTATAGGTGTGGACCGAATTGAAAAGTCTGATTGATCGTACTTTGTTCATAAATTAACTCAAACGGTACGTTAACACAGGGGTACGAATTCGCTAATGTGCATGGTGTCATTCGGAAAAAAAAAAACATTTCCTTTTATATAAATAGACAGATACAGTACTAGGAGTGTCAATGGGTATGATACGGGTAGGATGGAAACATTTTCATACTCATACCCAATTGATCTTACTCATATCCTATCCTTACCCATTAAGAAATTGAGCTTGCTGTATCCTACATTTACCTGTTAAAATTATCGGGTAACGAAACAGTTGCGGGTAAATAACGAATAATACTAATATAATAATTAGTTTTATTACATTTTACAAATAGAATATCAAAACTTATTTACACATATGCAATCGCATTACTAATAAAAATAAAACGAATGAATCAGTCAATCAATTCCAACTATTTTTTTTAAAGCAAGTATATTCAAAAACACAAATATCTCTTCGGATAAATACAATTCTTTAACTAAATAACAAAACATGCAAATGAAAATAACATGCTTAATATTTTTCTTATAACAAAAATATATACTAAATAATAAATATACATCACTAATTATTACTCCAACATTATCATATGAAATATCACACAAATCAATTTTATTGAATTGAATATATTATACAATCTATATAATTACCCTATAGGGTAATAGGTACGAATACTCTTTATCTGTATTCTTACTCATTTTGCTAATGAAAGAAAATCCTTACCTGATGAATTTAACAGAGAGCTAGAAGAGTCTGAGGGGTAAAAAATATTTTGTATATTTGATCTTATTTTTCTATTACAACAAGTTCTTATTTATAATTACAAAGGCTAAATATAATTGTTTGTACTATTTTACTATTTATGGTAACGTGTACCGTCGTTACCGTTTTATTTCTTTCTATTTTTGGTATTTAATCTATTTTAGATTAACGGTCGATGATGAGTGTTCTGAGATCAATCTTTACCACTCCCGCTCAAGCTAGGATTGTAAATGTCGAATAAATTTAGTTTGCTTGTGATGTTCTCGAATGGTTTCGAATCTAGTACCTTAGTGAAGATATCAGCTAATTGATCCTCAATTCGAACAAAGGGTGTGTCACACTCCATATTTTGACCATCCGAAGCATGATTATAACATCATCATCGCACTTTTCCTTGGCCTATCAACCAACGTCGCAACAGAAATGAAAACAAAATAACAAGACGGAATCAGCTACAAAGCTCAGTAACCGGTTATTTAACGACGCGCTTATCTATAATTGGCTTAATTTAACAACCATTCAAACAGGCCGGATTAATCCATACAAATACACATAAAATTATGCATGCATATTTAACCGGCGATAGCACGTCGGTCTAGGTTATCCATAAAATAAGTCACATCATATTCACATAGTTGGAATCCCATCACACAGGCGATTCCCAACTTCCACAACACACAATTCCTTAAAACGCCAATCCAATGGAAAATCCATCCATCATTGGAAGGCCGCCAACCCACTGGGAAATCCAACCAACAGTGGGAGGCTACTATCACAAATCCAATTCCAACCTCAGACCCGCTATCCCGTTAAATATGCCTTCATAATCCAATATGCAAAACCAATATCCAAATCAACCATACAAACGAAAACATATTATAGAGAAGTCCGGTTACCTGATAGCGAGATCTTCAGAATTTTAAATCAGATTACAACGACAACTCAATCAGCACGACGTAGTCGGAATTCGAATTAGACAGACAATCGATCAATAATTGAAATCAGAATTTTGTGAATTGGAATAAAATGAAAATTGGAGAATAAATCAAATAGATTTATTTTCTGTCGGACACGAAGCGGTTGAGAAATATATAAGAAAGCAGAGAGGGGCTCTTGAATTATAGTTTGTAAAAAAAAATTCCTCGGATTGGATAATTTATAAGGAGGCGGTTTAATTTCAAAGGGAGACGGGGAATGAATCAGAGAGGGGGTGCGTTTACACACAGAGGGGTGCGTCCCTTTTTAAAATGGAAGTTGCACAAGTATGTTATTAACCGTATAGAACAGTAGAGCAAATTTTGAAGAGGTTCGATATGATAACCAATATATATGGAGAACATAAGTGAAATAGTAAAATTAAAATATATATGCTACTAAAAGAAATTCTGAAAACTTTATTTTATCTTATTATCAAATTTTTTCTTTGATAAAACCAAAACATATAACGAAAATTACTATCTTTTTTTTGGTAAATGGCAAAAAGCGAATGCAAAGTAGTCATTTTTCCGATTTATTTACTGCAAACGTATTTTTAGGTGTTTTTGACAGGTTTTTGAGAAAGTTGCGTATTTATGACAAAAACAGAGCAAAAGTGTCATATTTAAGCGATTTTTGAATAAAGCGTCAAAATGGGACACTACATGGAGCATGCAACACCTCACACGAAGTGCACAACATGCGAAATGGAGAAAAATACAAGATAATCTGTTAAGTCAGGAAGCCATGCGGTCTCCTCTATGCCGCATGCGACATAACCTTGATGCCGCACGATCCGTGAACTGTTCTAAAAATAAGTGATTTCTTAATGGGCCTTCCAAAAGAGCGTGAATGCCCTCCAAGTTTATACCACCTCCACTACTTCTATTACTCCACCTCTCAATTTAGGAATGCTATAAATATCCTTTTTGTAATAAAATTTGGTGTGCGTGTTTAATTGTATCAATTCCATAGTAGTAGACTAGCAATACTCATTGTTAGGTTAGGTTAGAGAGTTACTTAGAGAGAGAAGGGTAGCCATCGGAAGTCAAGCAAGAGAAGAATGCGTCATCTAAGGAGGCAAATGTTCTTTTATTTTCAATTAGGTTGTAATTTATGTTCTCCTTATTTTATTTCTTTTATTTTGCCATGGCCATGAGAAACTAAAGTTCTCATCTCTAGGGTGAGGGTTGTACTTGAATTCTTAATTATGTTTTAATATATGTTTATATTTTGTTTATGATGATTTGAGTTTTCTTTTATATTTTAAATTCCTTTTTACTACGTCCTTTGCATACGTCCTTGCAATTAGCGCCACCTCATCAAACCTTTTAAAAACCTCGATAACCTAGACTAGTAAATATTGTTTAAAATCTAATACACTATTCCTGTGGATCGACACCCCAATCATACTACACAGTAGTATCATGCGCTTGTGATTTGAACGTAAGTACAAATTAGAGTTTATAAATCTTTAAAAGTAGTAGTTCAATTTGGACTCATCATGACTCTCTTTCTTGCAATTAGAGCACTTCTCGGTTGAATTTGAGCGGTTTTGATTTCTAAGGTTTTAGGAGAAGCTTAGATTTTTTACGGCAAAGCCATGGATCTCGTGTCCTTCGCCGTTGCTGGCTTGTGGACCACCCATGGCTAGTCTACGGCTTTCTTCTTGTTGAATCATTTGGGTGATTGAGGCATAAGAGGGAAGGTCAGTTGTGAGCAAGAGTTGCAACCTTACAGCTTCATAACTAGGGTTTAACCCCGAAATGTAATCGAAAATGTCATCTTCTTCGATTCTTTTTGAATTATTTACAGGTCTGTTGTTGGAGATTAGTAACACCGAAGTTAGTCTTTTTTCTTTTTTAGGGCACCGAGATATTCGGTGTTGCTCATTGTTCCTTGCTGTATTTTTGGATCTCTTGTTTCAAATGGTAGACATGTGAGAAGTTGTTTTGTTGGCCAAAATGTGCTTGAACTGCATCCCACAGTTTCTTGGCTGTTTCAGTTGCCATAAACAAATCTGCGACAGCGGGTTCCATTGATCCAATGAGCCAAGTCATGATTCGATCATTTTTGGATTGCCATTGTCTCATTGCTTTTGTTTCTGAGTCATTTACCTCCTTTTTGTTTGCTGGTTCGGGTTTTTTTATCTCCCCTGTGATGAATTCTAGTAATTCTCTGCCGCTGAGAACTCGTTTTGCTGATCGTGACCGTGACATATAATTTCTGTCATTGAGCAGAACATTAGTGATTTTAGAAGAGTTAGTAGCTTCCATTGGTAGCTGGCCATTCCTTCTAATGACATCTTGTTAATGCTTGTTGTTTTTCTGATTTTTGCTGGTACCGACTAGCTTTGCTAGTTTGGGTGGCACTTGTGCGGAATTTTTGAATCTATTGCTCTGATACCATGATGAATTTAACAGAGAGCTAGGAGAGTCTGAGGGGATAAAATATTTTGTATATTTGTTCTTATTTTTCGATTATAACAAGTTCTATTTATAATTACAAAGGCTTAATATAGCCGTTTGTACTATTTTACTATTTATGATAACAACGGTACAATTCATACTCATGTTCAATAAGCTGATGAAAAAAACTTTATTTATACCGGTCTTATCGAACACGATACGGATAGAGTTAAAAAGTGACATTGACACCCCTACACTGTAACAAAGCAAAATATAGCACCAAAGAATATCCCCTTCTCCAAGGCTCCCAGCCAGGCTTCCCAGTACATACTCATAATAATCAGACCGACAATCCTCTTCCTATCGGACGGTTCATATCGTGTCTGACCACTAGATATCAATCCAGCAGTTCGTAGCATTGCTTTGTAACTCCGTTGTCGAATCTGTACCGTACGATCTGAAGCAAACTCACGCTTAATACTCATGGAGCTGTCCAGTTTTGTTATACACCGGAGAGAACTAGAACTTTCCCCAGCCCTTATCCTTCCATGATCCATCCCCTTGGTTAAAAGTTGGCATTCTCAGTCTCTCAAATCCAAAACCCAAACCCCTTTCAAAACCCTAACCTTCATCCATCCACCAACTCTCCATGGCTGCTACCTCCATCGCTACCTCATTTCTCCGCCGCGCGGTGGCAACTCCTCTCCGCCTCAGCTCTCGTGCGCCCCTCCCTACCTCTTCGTCTCGCACTTACGTCGTGGTTCCTAGAGCCGTGGCCAAACAAGCTAACAAGGCATCTGTCTCGGTTTCGACCAAAGGCGCTCGTTTCTCCTCCTCTAGAATCACAGCTGCTGATGAGAGTCTAAAGAGTGTGATTGATTCAGAGATTGAGTCCGTCGTACAATCCGACTATTACAAGGAGATGGTATGGTCTATTCTTTGTATTTCTCTTCCTGTTTGTGTATAACTCATCTAGTCGTTTCTTGCGCATTTTGGGGTTTATTTATCTGAAATAATAAATTACGAGTATTTGCTAATGTATTTCGGATTAGGACTTAGTTTGATTACTCTACTTCCCAAGAAATTTGATTTTGTAGTATTTAGTTAATTGTACTGGAGTGGGTGAAATTTGATTGATTACAACTAACAAGCAATTCTAATTTATAAGCATATTATGAACTTTTGCTTCCTATGAAAGCATGCGGAAATGCTAAATTGGATAGCTCTTTTGGTAGCCATAAATTAAAAATAATTCATATCAGTTTCTGCAATTGAATTTCATATTATTTTATTGAGATAGCTTGAATGTGCAAATATGCATGCCCTTGTGAGATGGATTAGAGATTTGATATATGTTAAAAATGGTACTTAATAGCAACAGATTGAGGAGTTGCTAATTTAGAGACCATCAATAATGAAAATAAGAAAATTAGAGATTTGTTACTGACACATAAGATATTACTACAGTTTTATTGTCTTCTTAGTTCGTTCTCAATAAATTGCAGCTTAAGTTATTGGTACTCTGATTTATTGTATGTTTGATGGCCAAGAAAGAACCAAAATCATAACAACACAAATTATTTTAATCCTTCTAATTTTATCACACTTTTATTCTTCTTTTACTATTGCTTCTAGAAAAAAATTGATGTGCCCGAGACGTTCCCATTTGAGATAATCGACAAACCCGGGGACCAGTCCATAATCCTCAAGCGTGAGCTCAATGGAGAAATAATAAAGGCCACCATCTTTGCTGACTACGAGGAAGCTATCGATGAGTTTTCAGAGGAGGAGGAAGAAGGTGAAGCCGAAGGAGAAGAAGAAGAGGGGGAGGAAGACGTGAAGCAGAACTTGACAGTGGTGGTAAATGTGCAGAAAGGAGAGGGGTCATTCTTGGAAATTGTTTGTCAATTTGATGAGGAGGGGTATGAGATTCAGAGAATGATGATAAGAAAGGAGGGTGATGACAGCATGGATGAGAATGTCTATCAAGGCCCTGAGTTTTCGTAAGTTTATTTTTTTGTTTCATATAATATTTTTGGATGATAGGTATTTTTTTTTTAAATGTTAAACAATTTTTTTTTTATTGGAGAGGAGAGAGGCTCCTGACATGGAATAAAAAAAGGTCCGAGAAGTAGAACAAAATGTGAAATTATCTAATATTAGCAAATGAGCTTTTCATTGTTTCGTTATACCTACTGGGTTTGGTACATTCCTTGTGGGGTATCAGCTGGTTTCAACTTTTTGTGTTTCTGTTTTACATGTTGAATTTAATGAGCAGAATACAAACAGTAAAATTGAATCACTAAGTGCATAACAATAGATTTTATAAATAAAGAAGTGCATAACAATAGTCAATAGAGGTTGTAGTTAATTTGTTCCGTAATTCCAAATTTTGTAGGGACCTGGATGAAGGATTGCAAGAAGCGGTACGAAGGTACCTAGAGGTGAGAGGCATTAGACATTCCTTGTTTAAATTCCTTACCGAGTACATGATAACCAAGGAAGAGCGCGAGTATCTTGGCTGGCTTAAGAACATGAAGTCTTTTATGTCCAAGTGAAACAAATTAGGAGAAATTTAGATGGCCTTTTCTCCTCTAGGGATTTTTTGGTACTTGTTTTTGTTGTCAGTTCCAGTTATCAATTTGATTAGAAAGACTAAAAAAAGTTGTTAGTTTCAATTATTATAAAATTTTGTTAAGTATTATTTTGAGATGAAGCTTTCAAGGGAGGGGCTTCTATTTAAAATGGTATTATATTAGTTGAACTCTTTTTTATTTTCTATAGTTTTGTATTAATAATGGATTTCATCAGATATCAACATTGGGCTCTTAATTGGAGCGAGAAGCATTATCTGATTCTAATGTCATCTCTTTGAGAGCTACTAATTTATGAAGAGTATAATAGTGTATTCATTGGGCTTTTACTCTGATTGCATTTGCCCTGGCCCCTGGGATGTGTTCATCAGTGTAGAATTTAGTAGATTGAGATGTATTGTTTGAGCAAGACAGTTGTTACGCACGCTTTGTTGTAGGTTGTTCCATCGGTCGGTTGGGTCTGAACTCTGAACCGAACCAATATAGTGTCTAGTAATGTAAGCCGTGAGCATTGAATGCTATGCGAATGAGCTGTCACTGTCAGGCACCTCTCCTTTCTGATCGAAGAGTCGCGAGATAAATTTTGGTCGGCTCCGATTGTTTGTTTAATAAAAATAAAATAAAATAAAAACCAATATTAATAGCAGAAAAACTTCAATTTTGCAACCCAACCAAACATAAAAAATGACCGAACAACTTTAATTTTGCAACTGAACCGAACCAATTAAATCGATCTATTTTATCAAAATATTAATTATTCTATGTTTATTTGTACAGTATATCTGTATATGGTTAACAATTTTTTATGTTCTACTTATAAAGAGGGTTGATATATTTATGCTGAGAAATTGATTACAAGGAATGGAATGGTATGCCTTCTACAGTGATAACTATTACAATATTATAAGTAGAAGACATTCTTTGTTTTTTGTTTTAGAATCTTTCACATGATGAATATTTAATAATTGCATTAGTTCAGTATACCAAAATATTGCCGATATTTTTATTAAAACCCCAAAAAAAAAACAAATTATCAAATCTGCTCCCACCCCAACTTTATTTTTATTTCTACCCTAACCGCCCGTGGGCTGGGCGGTCCACTTTTCCCACCTGACCGCCCAGCTGCCGGGCGGTCCACTGTGCATATTTTTTTTTTTTTTTTTTAAGATTAGATTAGAGACAATATGAATATCAAGATACTGAATTCTTAATGCTAAAAGTTCGAATTTTTTTTGTAAATATTAGTTAGATTACTTCTTTGAAGCATATTTATACTAAAATATGCTAAATTACTTGGAATTATGTTAAATTACGTTGAGTTACACTATATTAAGTTAAATTACACTAAATCACATTACATTATGCTAAAATACGGTAAATTACATATGAATAGGGACGATATCTTCACTGAAAAGGCGAAAAACGACGACGAAATGAAAATCTTAAGTAATTTACTCAATATGTAATTACTTAAGTGAGTTATACTAAATTACTCAATACGCTAAATTACTTAAGTGAGTTATTCTCAAACTTTCCGAAAAGTGCTCATTTGCTGAAATCGGACACTAAAATACGCTAAAATACGCTAAATTACTCAATACGCTAAACTACTCAATACGCTAAAATACGCTAAATTACTCAATACGCTAAATTATCAATAGGCTAAAATACGCTAAATTACTCAATACGCTAAATTACTCAATAGGCTAAAATACGCTAAATTACTCAATACGCTAAACTACTCAATACGCTAAAATACGCTAAATTACTCAATATGCTAAAATACGCTAAATTACTCAGTACGCTAAAATACGCTAAATTACTCAATACGCTAAATTACGCAATACGCTAAAATACGCTAAATTACTCAATACGCTAAATTACTCAATACGCTAAAATACGCTAAATTACTCAATACGCTAAAATACGCTAAATTACTCAATACGCTAAATTACTCAATACGCTAAAATACGCTAAATTACTCAAGTGAGTTATACTAAAATACGCTAAATTACTTGGAATTATGTTAAATTACGTTGAATTACACTAAATTACGCTAAATAACAATAACTTCGCTAATTATGCTGAAATACGGTAAATTACGCTAAACTACGCAAAATTACGCTAAAGTAGACCGATTCTGTGCCATCTTTCATGAATCATAAAAAATAGTAAAAAAATTCCAAAAATAGTAAAAATTGGTATTCTACAAGTTAATTATGTAACTAATTTAATGAACTACTTGGATTGAATAATAGAAATGAAAATCTTAATCGGAAACTTCAACTCAAGTTTTGAGGGTCTTCCCTTTGTTTTTTGGCGATTCTGAATTTTGGAATCCAGCATAGCTGGCACGGACGCATGCGCATTTTCTCAAGCTTTCCGAAAAGTGCTCATTTGCTGAAATCGGACACTCGAGCGCCGTTTTATGACTGTTTGAAGTTTCGTCGTCGTTTTTCGCCTTTTCAGTGAAGATATCGTCCCTATTCATATGTAATTTACCGTATTTTAGCGTAATGTAATGTGATTTAGTGTAATTTAACTTAATATAGTGTAACTCAACGTAATTTAACATAATTCCAAGTAATTTAGCGTATTTTAGTATAAATATGCTTCACAGAAGTAATCTAACTAATATTTACAAAAAAAATTCGAACTTTTAGCGTTAAGAATTCAGCATCTTTAGATTCATATTGTCTCTAATCTAATCTCTAAAAAAAAAAAAAAAAAAAAAAAAAAAACTAGCGGACCGCCCAGTTGCTGGGCGGTCAGCTATGGAAATTGGACCGCCCAGTGGCTGGGCGGTCAGCTATGCACAGTGGACCGCCCGGCAGCTGGGCGGTCAAGTGGGAAAAGTGGACCGCCCAGCCCACGGGCGGTTAGGGTAGAAATAAAAATAAAGTTGGGGTGGGAGCAGATTTGATAATTTGTTTTTTTTTGGGGGTTTTAATAAAAATATCGGAAAATATTGGTTCTCCATATTTTTTTTTTATTACAACCTTGTTTTAATAATTACTCAACTTTATTTTGCAAGAAAATTATTAAATAAAATTAACATGCTTAAGAGGTTGAAACAATGCGAATCTTCGATTCTAGTGAATTAATGCTTATTTTGAGATGTGCGAATCTATTCAAATTTCATTTGACATTTTATTTAATTATTGCTTGAATGCTCAATTTATAAATGTATAAATGTATAAATGGGAGATGCGATATCTTATTTTGAATTATATTTGACAAGTTGTTGGTTAGTAAAGAAGCTGTTCATATTTAAAAATTAAAAACATGGATCATACTTTGGATGATCAATTAATATACTTTGTTCTCTTAAATTTGATTCAAAAATCATATCAGCGCATAGAACAAACACAACTAGTAAACCCAATTGAGGATTCCCACAATCTTTGAACTTGAGAGGAACAAGCACTCATAATGATGCATGCTGCCATCACCACTTGTCCTTTGTTTTTTGTGGGATCAACAAACTAATATAAAAAACTAATATTTTTATTTAATAATACACAATAATGGATATTTTATTATTTTTCTATGATGAAAATAATTTAATATTTTAAATAAATTTTTTCTTTTTTTTCCAGACTAGATTTGTTGAATTCAAATATGTATATAAATATATTTAAAAAAATAAAATTTCATATATAATTTTATCAAGAATATTATACATTGGTATTTGATTGATTTCCACCAACGTATTATAATAATTTAACCAATCCATACTAGTCTATATTAAATTAATATTTTTTTTCGATCAAAGATGGGATCAAGCCTCTTTAATATCTACTTGGAATTTCCTATAATCATATTTTGAACATGTCATGACCTTTTATAGCAAAAGGTATTATTTTACTACTAGACTAAAAGTTAATACTTGTTAGAAATATTTTTTTATATTGAGAACTTTAGCAATTTTTCTATCTTTAAATATGTTTAAGAAGAAAGAAGCAAAATTTTATACAAATTAAGTGGGTCGGGCAGCGTGTCAAATCATGCGGATTTGTGATGTTCATGCAATAAAGGGGTCCGGAATTCGAATATGTCGCTCAGGATGCTTGCGTTCTACTTTAGATGGATGGTTACGGATTCGAATCGGATGATCCCGATCCAAAACCTAATTTTTGAGTTACTTCACTGAATTTGAATTCGCAATAAAAACATGGAAACTAAACACATATAGTCCTTTGCAGTAGTATTTATGTTATTGTAATTCAAGTGTGATGAAATTACTATTATTTTTTAAAATATGAGTCTGCATGGCCTAGTCTGCCAAACCGATATCGAAGAGTCACTCAATACTAACTGTACTTAAAAATTAACCGATAACAAATGAGGGAAGGCATTCAACGCCATCGGTTGGTTAGACCGAATCACCGAACAGTTGGTAAAAAGTTCAAAGTAACTACAGCGCTGCCACTGATTACATACAACATCCGTGCGGAAGGACACCCGATGATAAATGGGCGATAGTAAATGTGTTTATTTGTAGTAGTGTGCGACATTCCGCATATATGTATGTATGCGGTTGTATGAACTGCAACACTCAATGTCTGGATCTATTATATATCAAGATAATCCTTATTAAACGGGCAAAAATTAATATGGAACTTCACTTGAATATAATTATTTTATGGACCATCCATCTTTGCGTTAAATCATTTCGATGATCGATACAATATTATGGAGTTAGTCCATAAATTTCATAGTTGATTATGATAGATATTATTTGACAAAATAATGAACGATAACCTATTTTCCATTATTTATAAAAAATATTATAGGTAGGGGAAAAAAAAGATCCAGAAGAAAGGATGCTAAACATTCCGTATAACTTGAAATTTTGTATTTTTAATCCGTTAAATTTTTTAATTTTTGTATAAATTATTATTATTTGTTCCCTCATGATAAAATTATATAAAACTTATTATTCAGTTTTAAGATCTTAATTATCTAATTCTTCATTTACTGTAAAATAGATACCAATGCAACTTTCATAGCCCATAAATAATACATATGGAAAACATCAAAACATTTTTGTAATTATAGACAAATTCAAAAAGTTATTATGTAAAAAAAATGGGCTCACATTTACCCGCAAAATTTTTAGCGATGCTTCATGTGGGCTAAGTCGGTGAAAATTTTCATATTGGCTAATGTCAAATCAAGCCAATATTTGAAAAATACCAATTGGCTCTTTCTAGGTCAAAACTGGTGGGGCTATCAACAGATAGAGATAGAGCAGAAAGTTATAGATAAGAAAATAATATCATATTTGATTCCGTTAACTTGAGAATT